>CM039595.1:10649688-11193486 GCA_022457205.1 Saccharum spontaneum
ATGGACGAATCACTAACAAATTCACTGTTGCAATGTCGTCATCATCGTCCAAGACTAACGCGGCGGAAAACGAGCCGCCGCGCATGACCACGTACGAGCAAGCGGCGCATGCGGATGTGGGACGCGGACATTCTGCACCTAGCCTTAGAGGAGGAGGAGCAGACGACGGACCTGGACGATGACGACGACGCGGGCAACGGCGGAACGTTGATGTCCGTGTTCGATATGATGCAACAGACCACCGGCAGCCCCCGAAGACACACCTTTACGCCGGCCGCACCACACAAGAAAGACCGAGGCCTGGTTAGTGGTTACTCCCAGTTTTTTTCCTCTACCATATATATAACGTGCTATGTTTGTGCACTGCCTTTTGATAACAGCAATGAACGGCAATCATGGATTGGCAACGAGATAGTAGTTTCCTTCTTGCTCTTGCATGCATGCAAGGTTTTATCCTCTCAGTTTATTGACATTTTATTTCCAATATAAACAATCAAGCCTGGACCACGGCTTCTTCCTGAAATGGAGCATGAGCGTGGTAAAAAGAAGCATCATAGGCGATCGTCAGAATGATGAAATTAATTTTCGTTTTTATATTAATTTGTTTCATCATTGATCTAATTATTAGTTGACCCTATGGAATGTAGGGGATTGACTGTTGCTGGAAATGTGCGGGGCACAGGGTGATGGGATTATAAATAAAGAAAAAAAATCAGAAACGCTACCTTATCAACCGGTTGTTAGAAGGCAGTGCGTTGGATCGCCATCGTGTGAAATTTCTGGCCGCTGGATCTGCTGCCAAATGAACCGAAGAAGCCGCCAGGGATCCATCGCCGCCACCATCGACACCAAATTACGAGTTTGCCGCTGCCTTCTTCCCGTCCACCGTGGTGCCCCTGGACACCAGCGGCCTCATCCCGGCCGTTACCACCGGCTCCACCGCGACGCTTCTGGTGCTCCCGCACGGGAGCCTGGGCAGCGGTGGCGGCGGCGGCGCGTGGAGCCTCTGCCCAACACGTCCAAGACGCGCGTCTGGGGCCGTTCTTGATGTCAGCATGACATCATGCTGACGCCATATACCATCTTTTTTCCTTTGAAAACAAAATCCGTGAATACACTACCTATACGGGGGAAGAGGCCCCAGTGCTATGCGTGCACGCGAGCCGATCGCAGCTAGGCCACCTTGGTGGAGCAGGCCGAGGATGTGCCTGGCCCATTTACTTATCTGGAGTTTTTAAAATTAAAATTCATATTTTAAGTTAATTGCTGAAATTCAAAAGAATTTGAATCCGACACAAATTTGGATGGAAGAATTAAAAGTTTCAGAAGAGTAGCAGACGGACTTCGTAACCTTTTTATGCCATGGAAGTTTCAGAAGAGTAGTTTAGACAAAGCAGTGGAAGTCTAAATAGCTAAAAACACTATAAAACGCATGTTCAATTTTGACTATGCAATCACATAGTTTATTAATTTAATGATCTCACAAAGTCACACATATAGTTTATTAATTTAATAATCTCACAATATCCCCAAGATGCGGTCTCCTGTCTTCTTGCGGCTGAAGCTGTAGTTAGAAGTATCCTGCATATAAATTTTTGTTAATTTTTAAAGCTAAAATACTATTCTTTATTATCTAGAAAAAAATATGTATCAATGGTCTGACGCATTATATGGCATACCTTATGGAGTTAGAACCTCTTTATATACGATATTCTTTGTGAACGTCGGTTTCTTCTTCCCCTTCCCTTTCCCATTCCTCTTGTTCATGTCCTTCTCAGCAACCGGTACGGCTAAGATCCTAATGTTCGATCTTGCTGTAGCTCTTGATAGCGCCACATATAATTGGCCGTGCGAGAACACTGGTTCCGGTAAGTATACGCCGACGTTAGGAATAGTCTGCCCCTGTGCCTTGTTAACGGTCATCGCGAAGCTAAGCCTAATAGGGAACTGCTTTCGTTTAAATTGGAAAGGAAACATCTCGTCGTCCGACGGGCATAAGGGTATGCGAGGCAGAAAAACCCGCTTTCCAGAGTGCTCTCCCAACACAATTTCAACGTCTATGGTATTCTTTTGGAACCCCCGTATGATAAGCCTGGTACCATTACAAAGTCCATTCGCAGGGTCAATGTTCCTAAGCAATATGACCGGACAACCAATCTTCAGCTTCAACACATGTGGAGGTAGACCATTGGGTGTCAAAGTGTTAAGGAATTCCTCTGGATAGTAGTTGTGTGGATCATCCACCGCCCGATCAAAGCTATGGTATACCATCTCATTCCCGTGGAAACGACCTATCATCTTCATATTAATCATATCAACCCAGTCGTTCCGTGTAGATAAGATCGCCCGAGAGGTGATATAATCTTTGCTTGACATATTAGCATTGAGGTTAGGGAATATGCAATCAATTAGAGTATCAAGATCACTATCTTCCCCGGTGTGCAGTATGCATATGTCATCAGGAAGACGGATTTCATTATCAACAGTTGCCTCCTCAGATCCTCCACCGACACGCAACAAGTATTCTGCAAACCATGGGTCACTCTTTGCCCTCATGTTACGCACCAGTTTTAGATGTCGCATGGAATCCCAAAGGTACGACATCCGCAACGAGGCACCGACTATCTGAGCCCTCGACCCTCTTCGAACGACGGGAAGAACCTGTCTGAAATCTCCACCAAACACCATAGTCTTCCCTCCAAATGGCAACTCTGGTTGATCCATTATATCACGGAGGCTTTTGTCCAGCGCCTCGACAGCCTGCCTCTTTGTCATGCTAGCCTCGTCCCAAATAATGAGAGATGATGCTCGAAGGAGCTTGGCAGTACCACTCTGTTTCGTGAAGGTGCAACAGGCCCCATTATCAATGGTGAGGGGAATCTTGAAGCGTGAGTGGGCGGTTCTACCACCGGGCATTATTGAGGCTGCGACACCAGATGTAGCTGTTGCCACAGCAATCTTTTTCTAACTACGTATAGTAGCAAGAAGTGCTCTATACAGATAAGTCTTTCCGGTCCCGCCAGGACCATCCACAAAGAAGAGACCCCCATGTTCGGTATTAACTGAGGACATAATCTCATTGTATGCAGCTCGTTGCTCCTCATTAAGGGTGTCTGACAGAGCCACATCATCCTTGTTAGCCTCAATGCTAGACTCCTCAAAAATCTCTCTAGGAATATCACAAGAGGCATCATATGTGTCATCGATATCAGGAAGTGGGTACATCTTTATATCTTTCTGCATTGACTGTAGCAATTTTCGAATATCTATGAGGACCATCTGCTCCACCATAAAGGTAGATTGATTTTTGCGCTTGTAGTCCTCCGACATTGCCTCCTTGTGTTTCTCCCACAATCCAAACACATCGCTAGGCTCACAAAATACCAAGATTGTTGCAAAGAGCCTTCGCAGCGCATATGGCATCATCCACCCGGTTGCCTCAGTGAGACTCTCGTCCAGCGTGTTGTCCTCTTCGATTAGGCCTCTTTTTTCTGAGGCTTCACGGAAGGTCGATAGGACCGTACCGTCAACGGTCCTTAGAGACTCAAAGGAGGTTGCGCCTGCCACGTGGTTCAAGAGAACCCTAAGATAGTAACGCTCTCCCTCAGCTGGATTGGCAGCCACGATTCTTCCAATCTGTTGTAATGATTCACGACGTACCCTATTTTTCCAATATTTGCCTTGTGCTTGCCATGTATAGAACTCAGGAAAGTCCCGATACAATATACCTCGGGCTGTTTCATCTGTTCTATTCTTCTCGAACCACGCTGTAAGCATTGACATGTCAACACCTGGACGATCAAGCACTCGTCGAATCCCCTGGCGCCGGTGAAATGACACCATGTGCATGTCTGGAAGATGTAGCTGTAAGGACAAAACAGCAGGATACCTATCACTCAAGTCAAACCCGTATATTCTCCATAAGGCTTCTGGGGGGGTTACCCATCTAGCATCTCTATATAGCTTGATCTCATCAATGTCCCCTTCACTACCCTCCTTGCCAGCCTCTCTTACAGCCACAGATGCCCGGTCATGACCCTTGTAAATATAATTAAACAGATACTTGACTGCCTTGATGCTCCCACATGCCTCGACATTAATGTGGCAGTTGAACAGACGAAGGAGATACGGGTTATAAGGCACGACCCATCTATTGTCAAGGTCATGTCCACGAACCTTTTCTTTTCGACCATCTTCACGCCGTCTGTAAACTGGATATGAATCCTTTCCCTGTATTGTGGTGTTGCAGAAAGGTCTAGGATAACGGTTCTTACACGAATCACGACCTTTTGTGCATGGACACTCGCGATTAAGCACTCCACAAGGACCATGCATCATATGTTTAGTAACCATCTTATACAAGTCTGGGTACTTCTTCTTGTTCGGGAGCTCAGCTGAGATGAGGCGATCATACTGCTCTGGACACGTGATCTTGTACTTCCTATCCATGATTAGCAAAAAATGTGCATGTGGCAGACCCCTCTTCTGAAACTCCACAACATAAACATGCGCCCGTACCTTTCCAAGGATATCCTTTTTTAGTAGCTTATCCTTTAGCTCTTGTAGTTTTGCTCTAAAGACCCGAACAACGAGATCTGGACGATCCTGTGGCGTCTGGCCAGGGTAGAGTTCACGCTTGATCTCATCCCAGTTCGGGTTACATGTCATAGTGAGGAAGATGTCCGGTTTACCAAACCTCCTTACCAGTGCCATGGCGTCCATGTATCGACGCCTCATGTCACGTGGTCCTCCAATAAATGATGAAGGCATCACTGTTCTCTTTCCTACAGCTTCTGCTCTACCTTCACCAGCATGTAGGCTATCAACCAATCCTTGGTAGAGGTCGGCCCTAATATCATCTTGATGGTTGCGTATATAGTCTAATCGAGAACTCTCAATTTTGATGTACGTGTCAACTGCAAACTGCTGGAACAAACGCTTGCCGTACAGTATGGGATTAAATATTCCTGGACGCATCTGAAACTTGTAGCAGTAGTAATCACGCACAGACACGCATAGTCTACCAGGAGAGTCTACAAAAAATAGCCATGAATTAGAGTTGTTTGTGAAATAACCACACATGTATGCGAATATTTAAATAAGAAGAATAACAAACCTGTTTCTTCTTCTGACCTAGTACGTGCCTTCTGTAGGGCACGATACTCAATGACTTCTTCCATACTAACTCCCTTCTTTGGAATATCCATGTGCCACCCAAGCTCGCCCTTTGGGAAGAATATGGGGTATGAAAGAGCATCGTAACATCCGTGATATGAGCGGATGCCATGTCTGCTTCTATCTTTCCCATGCAGGACAACACTATTCTGGAACTGACCAAGGAGTTCGCTTCCCTCTATCCAAACAGCAGCCACCTCTGAAGTTGATGGCACATTGTATGTTCTCTGGTCCAGCCTCTGATCAAGGTTTAGTGTGATACGATAGTCCTCAAGGTGGTCAGCCTGGCCCACACTCCTAAGCTGTTGTGAGTATGGGTTGTCACGAAGAATGGTCACAAGCCTCTCGATGACTTCCTTGTCTTTTTGGCTCTTCTCTTCATGACATCGTCGATAGCGATGCTCAAGGCTTGCATCATCATCGTAAAAGTAAAGCTCAAGATGTCTTGGCTCCTTACCATCTTCTTTGCCAAATGACCTTATGTTGTGATAGATCTGGCCATGTGCACGAAAGGTGTATATGCCGCTGTTTTTCATGCTTGCAGTAGCGCTATCGAGGCGGCAATAGAGAGAAGTGAAAGAGAAATGGCCATTGAAGAACCTAATGCTGTTACGGAAGTGCTTAGCATCTGCGTCGTTACTTGACCAAAGCCTCATAAGCTCATCAGGTACATTCAGTTCGTTGAGCTCAATCTTTCCGTCGCGACAACAGAACCCACGTGGTTCATGCTCAAACCTTTTCGCGCCACAGTGCTTGCAATTTGCGACAGGTTTTAGCATATGCGTATCTATAGGCATGTTACTATACACCTCATCGTATTGGTCAGGTACTTCAGGGACAGAAGTCATATCTTCCTCAAGGCCATTATCTTGGACATCGTCATCATCTTCCTCATCTGAAATGACATATTAGGTGTCAATAGTAGTTTAGATAAAGCGGTGGAAGTTTAAGTTCAACACACGGGCATTTCAAACAATACCTTGGCCAGCAAATAGGTATCCTTCGTCCTCTTCCTCATCCTCTTCAAATATATCTCCCTCATCATCATCTATGATGGCCAAAGATACGCGAGTTAATAGAGCTACAAGTAAATAAAAACAAAGGAGTTCATATAGTTTATAGAATGTAAGAAAATAGTGTAAATTACCACTGTCATCAAATAGTGGTGTCATTGGTGTCCCTGGCCTAGACTGAAGGTTTGGTCCTATCCTTTCTGAAAATCATGTAATGACCATGGTTGGTTGAGTTATGTATAATATGATATATAATACATGCCACCTAATAGATGTGATAATGAGCCACCAATATTTACCGTTGTTGGTCAGGACTGATTGAGGCAAGGGTGTGTTATCATTTAGGTGTTCCTCCTCCATGCATTCACAATCATTGAACACTGGTGTCGTCAGTGTGACTGATGTAGCCGGAATGTTGGATCCTACATTTTCTGTTAATCATGGAATGGCCGGTTGAGTTATGTATAATATGATATATAATACATGCCACCTAATAGATATGATAATGAGCCACCAATATTTACCGTTGTTGGTCAGGACTGATTGAGGCAAGGGTGTGTTATCATTTAGGTGTTCCTCCTCCATGCATTCACAATCATCGAACACTGGTGTCGTCAGTGTGACTGATGTAGCCGAAATGTTGGATCCTACATTTTCTGTTAATCATGGAATGGCCTAGGCTCAGTTTGGTGTAATATGGTATATATAGGTCATGTAAATGGGATAATGAGGCATCAGTAGTTTACCATTGTTGGTCATGGCTGATCGAGGCAAGGGCGTGCTAACATCCAATCTATCTTTAGCAATGCAATCACCATCTTTATGAGATGTCTTTGTGTTTGAACCGATGCAACACTCAAACATCGTGTTACGCCGGGTCAACAATGCCTGTCTTTGTCCTGATGGAACATGTGATCTGTGTGTCATATGGCTAGGCAGTAACTCATCGCATCCTTCATCCTCGACCTCCTCACGTGGTGGAGGAATATCCAGAGGTGTTGCATTGGACTCTGGGATAACCCAATCACTGGATTTCACCGTGGATCCGTGAGCTTCAGATGCACCCGCGGTGGGCCACACAAGCTCAGGTGTAAATAGCGGGTTCTCCATGGCAATAGACTCTGGGTGCAGGGTGTGCTTCCGCATCTCTTTAAATTTTTTCTTAGAAAGTTTCAATGCCTCCTTACGCTTGGGTTCACTATTGTATAGCCTTTGGCGCTCGCGCCTTGCTTGTCTTTGTTCTGGCGTCATATTTTTGTATCTTTCACTGTCGTAGTTACTCTTTGATGTCCTTTGCACACATGTTTCGTCAGCACCAGGAACAGCGGTATTAGTGAAACCAATAGTGCTATGCTTATCTACAATCTCCATTTCGGGCTCATCTATCAATGTATTCATAAAAATATCAATCATTAGCTTTATTGAGTCAATATTACTGCAATGTAATTTTAAAAAGACACAATATTTCAGTCTTTAATTAATTACATGATAATCGAGTGGACATGTTCTCATCAACAATATTGTGGGTCTCATAGGAATCATTCCTATGGAGCCAATCATTTGTTTCTGCAGGATCCATGTTTTCCTTATTTGATACAGCGTTGTCATCTACAAAATTTTACACATTACATATATTTGTAAGTATAAATAAATGTCAATTCATCAATGTTAATTAATATGTTAGGATGCATTACAACTGGTAGTTCCAATAATATTTTGCTTCTTTCTTTGATGATAGGCTTCACGGCGCCTCTTATTAATCACATCCTTTTGTTGTTGCCATCGAGCTCTATCCTTTGCCCTCTTCCGTTCTTTAGCATCGACTGCAGTACATTTTGAATTAATATAAATTCACATACACATAATACATGCCATGTAATATTTGATACGATGTTATATTACCTTCTTTGGAGGTGTTAGTCATGTCTCCCAATGGTGCACGAGAATTATTATCCATTGTATAAATCTAAAATAGAACAATGCAATTAGCACTTAAAGGCTATAATGAAAGTCAGGATTATCATGAGGAGAACATGTGTTCAACACTTTTGTAAAAAAATGGATTAGTACATATTGTACCAAGATTAGATGTACAATGGTTTCAAAAAAATAAAGATTAGATATACAATTCAGAAGTATTCCACGTTCATGCATGTATACAATTCAGAAGATTAGATATACGTACAAGCAGCAACTACTATGCTCTTTGATTTTGTTAGACGTTCTGCTCTGGTGAAAGGATGGTCACAAGTGCAGCTGCTCCAGCGGCAGGACCTTCACAACAACGTACTCCGACCTTCTAGTGCCAACCTTTTTGCTGCTGCACCACCACTGCTGCTATCCTGGACGATCAGGTCCCTGATCAGCTACAAATACTTAAGGAATTAAGTGTTCTGTTATTATTAAAAAAATCATATCAATAATCTCACGTGCAAATAAAAACAGGAGGGCACAAGTAATTATATGGTAGCATAATCTGATCAGCTATGTTCAGACAAATGCAAACCTGAACCTATGAACTCTTAACATCACAGTTAACAGATGGAAGGATATTTCAGCTCATGGTCAATATGTATACATAGAACCATTTCAGCTTGGCGACAGCGAACGAGTATATCTAATGCAATGTATACATAGATACAATTTATATTTGAAAACGATCACTGAACAGTGAACTCTGAACTATTTCAGCAGTACTATCAGCATGCAGTACACATCAGTCATTTGTAGCTATGTTTTATTAGTAATTACACAGTTAAACAAACTGATTGGAAAGAAGGTAGCCTATGACTGCTCCGTTAGGCTGACTTTTGCCTAAGCTAGCAGTATAACACCACTGAAGTTACTTTGCATAATAGATTGTGAGCAAGGACTTGAGAAAACAAAATAGAACTGAGAGCAATCTAATTTTTATATGAACAGTGAACTGCTAGAAATTATTACTTTCATATGCAGAGACAAAATTATTTTTGAAACATCCGAAACAATACTTCTTAAGTTTTAGGAACTATGTGCCTGCAACAGCGTTCGATGATTTTGAATCTGATAATCAACAATCAAACCACTCCACTTGCAATTGCCGGACCTGAACAATAGGCAGGGGTGAAAACAATCTTGAAATGCCATATCATGAACAGTAGGGCGATATTTGCAAAGCAAAGTAATGCAAGTTGGGTAAGATTCAATATACTACTACTCGTAGTATGACCTCAGATACACCTCTGAATTTTCTGAACTTTAATATATAACTCTCAACACAAAAATGATGCATGGGAGTAGAGGCTAGGATCCAGGATGTTGGCAAATTATTAAATTGAATTATATGTGATTGTATTACTCTCAACACAAAAATCTTCCCTTCGCTGTGCGAAACGGAGCACCCATGTCCTTTACTGGATCTGCGCCTGCAGTTCTTTATGCTTTGCACTGAATGTGATTTTCCATGATTAAGTTACTGTTCCGTGATCAAGTGACTTTTTGTGTGTGTGCTAACGCTCGGCTTGGCCACCGGACAGATCTGTTGTGTGTTCATTCGGTGTTCCCCTTCTCCCTCCTATTGCCTTGCTCTTCTGATATTTCTTCTTTTTAATTTGTTTGCTGTGGATGTGGGTGTGGGTGTGCAGAAGAAGGACGAGAATAAGGCGCACGACCTGGATCTCAATTATTTGTTCAAGGTCGTCATCAGCGATGCAAGGTCCCTTGGTACGGCCTCCTCCCCTTGTGTTTTGTTTAGGCATATTATGTTCTCTATCACTTGACCGTAGCTTTTAGATTATTATCAATCACGCCAAGTCGGCCGCTGGCCAGGTCATGGATCAGGGCTTGCCGGCAGAGGCGTACCACGCCTGTGCACCATCTGCCAAGCACGAGCGGCTCATGGATGATGACACCGAGGGGACGAGAGTAAATCACCAAGGATTAGAATATATTATGTTGTATTTGCCTCGGTATATGTATTGTTAGTTTCAGATCTCCATTGCAGAGAGGTCAGGGATGATTGTTAGTTGGTATATGTATCAATCTACTTAATATAATAAAAGAGATGTGAGTTCACTTCCTCCACTGTTTTATTTTTGTTGTTTATGTATTGATGTTAATAATTGCAAATTCATACCCTTTTCCTACCTTATTGGTATGAGTATGACAATGACGACAATGAAGATAAGATGATCGTGCCTAATGATTTTGTTATTGTTTGTGCACAGTGAGCAGGGAACTATCAGTTAGTATAGTTTCTGCTTTTGCTGGAAATAACAGGCAAGTATCAGTTAGTATTAGTTTATAATTTTGCTGGAAATAACTGACATGGCAATTTTCAAAAAAAAAAAACTGTCATGGCTATGTTTTTCCCTTGATAAGAGTCTAAGTGTTTTTTATCTACAATAATAGAACATGATATAACCATGAGGTGCCTAATTGCAAAACAGTTTATATAATCTATGGTCCACATTTGATATTTCTCAATAGGTTGATGAAGTTCAACTGCACATGGTGCTAGGAGGATTTTCATAAAATAAAAAAAGGCAAAGGTGAAAAAGGTTCGCAACTATCTCTAATCTTGAACTGTTTTTATATAACATACGTGGAAATTATTTCTCTGTCAGCACTGGGAAGCTGAAACATTGAAGGACTGTAACTGATAACTGCTGGATTTTCTCACAGCAGCTTATGGGCAACTGCGGCTGCTGCTTAATTGCAAAGGATTCCCTATTCGTTTGGATCTTCCACAATCCTCTTGTCACTTTTGAATTATCATCATATTTTTTCTCTTTGCAGTCAATTGGATATTAGCCAGGCTTTCAAGCCAGTCAAAAACTAATTTGTGAAAAGGAATTTTCCTGGAATAGATACATCTTTTTTATCTGCATGTTCAGGTAAGAGGGATGATGGACCAAGAGCCCAAGAGAGGAGAATCCTAGGCAAGAGTGGAAAGCTCTTCAGTATTAAAAAGCTGAGTTTATTGGGGAAGTCAATGCCACCGAGGTAACTCCAATCACTTGGGTTTTAAAATGTATAAGGGAAGTATGAGTTTATTAAAATGTGGTATTAATTGATTCACTCAAGCTAACACACATGCATTTCCCCCAACTATAATTATAGTATTGCATCGCATAGAGATATTGCAGCACTCCTATCAATAAGTGTGGTTTGTTAGCAGGGCCCTGGCAAATTAAAAAATTCAGAAGCACCTGTTGCATGAATCCTTTTCTTTACCTGAATTACTGTAAAATCCTGTGAAACTCATTTCCCCCAACTATAATTATAGTATTGCATCGCATAGAGATATTGCAGCACTCCTATCAATAAGTGTGGTTTGTTAGCAGGGCCCTGGCAAATTTAAAAATTCAGAAGCACCTATTGCATGAATCCTTTTCTTTACCTGAATTACTGTAAAATCCTGTGAAACTTTATTACAGGAGTGCACATGTATCTGCTGAAGTTTTAGAAGTTGATAGTTTTGTATAGTTGTTTGTTCTGCTATTAAGTTTGAGAGATATCTGATGGGTCAGGTGAGATCTTAAGGGGACTACTATCTTAAAGTCTCGCCACATTGTATTGTTCATGCTACATTTTATTGGTCGGTGCTGATGTGATTGTAGTTGAGGCTGGGAATAAGGTAAGCAACATTTTGTAACTTATTATCTCTTATTGATGCATGCCCAAATGCTCACTTGTGCAGTGCCAACAAGAAGCAGTTTAGATTGGACAGTGTGGGTGAGGATTGAACAGTGTGGATTGAGGATTGAGGACAAGAGGGGAGCGGGATGACTCACCGGTGTTCGGCGTAGAGGCGGCGGCGAGTGCCGTTCGTGGGAGGGCGGGGAGACCTGGTGGTGTTCGGCAGGCGACCGGCGTGGGGAGGCGTGTCCGGCGGCGTCGAGGTGGCGGCGTCGAGGTGGCGGCGCAGCGGGGCAGGGAGCAGCGGTTGTTCGGCGTAGAGGCGGCGGCGCGTCCGGCGTAGAGGCGGCGGCGCGTCCGGCGGTGGGAGGCCTCGCGAGAAGGAGACGGTGGGAGGCACCACGACGCGATGCGGAGACGGTGGGAGGCCTCGCGAGAAGGAGACGGTGGGAGGCACCACGACGCGATGCGGAGACGGTGGGAGGCCTCGCGGCACCACGACGGCACCACGACGCGTCCGTCGCTGTGCTGCTGCTGCGGCAAGCGAGAAGGAGGGGCCGTCCCCAAGAACCCCGCTGCTCGACGTCCGTGGGGGGATCTGCGGGAGAGGAGAGGGAGACCGCTGCTCGACGTCCGTGGGAGGGGATCTGCGGGAGAGGAGAGGGAGACGGAAATTCCTTTTTTACCGGAGAGGAGACGGAGATGGAGTGCGGAGATTGCGGAGACGGAGCGAGCGAACGAGTATAGGGTGTTTTCGTTCGCCGGGTGGACGATTCTCTTGTGTATTTTTTAGTTGTATATATATATATATATATATATATATATATATATATATATATATATATATATATATATATATATATATATATATATATATATATATATATATATATATATATATATATATATAGGATGCATTTTCCCTACACGCACGAGTAGCTACTCCTACCTCCTAATGGGTACGGCAGAAATCCAATAGGGAAGACAGCTCTGTTGACTACCAACTAGATTCTCGGCTCCGTGCATGCACGGCAAATTTGAATGCCGCCAAAGAGAAAAAAACGGTAACAGATTAGAGTACGTATACAAACTCTAGAATATATGGTATTTATATATACTTTTTGAAATGGTAGTATCTGTACATACTTTTTAGAATAGAGTATTTATACATACTCTAGTTTTTAGATGGACGTATGCATTCATACTGAGTATATCCATATACTTCACGTGACAAGAGGGTATGTGTCCATACTAGTTTTTAAAAGGACCGTAAGCATTCATACTGAGTATATGCATATACTTTACATGACAAGAGAGTATATGTACATACTATTTTATTACTTTGATAAATACACATACTGTTTAGAGAAGATGGTATGTGCATATACCATTTGTAAACGAGGGTATGCGTATACTATACAAGTTTTTTTTTTTAAAAAAAAGAGTATGCATGCATACCTTCTACAAGGGAGTATCTGTACATGCTTCTGACAGAAATTTTTGATAGAGTATGCTTACATACCTATATACTCTACAAGCTAGTATATACACATACTGTGTTTCAGGCTATATGAAAATTTTAATTACAAAATCCCTCCAAATGTAGGGAGAGGCTGAAAAACTAAAAAAAAGGTATTCCAAATGTTGGGAGAGACTGAAAAACTAAAAAAAAGGTATTTGTCCATAACATACTCCCAACAGTCTGTTCTATTCTGTTCTGTCTAAAGATTAAATTGACAAGAAGTATGGTGAGTCTTTCTGGCAGGCACATTCCGAAGACGATATTCTGAAAGTTTTTGCGACAAATTAGTCCATGAATGCAAGAGAAACTTCATTTAGTAATAAATAGCACATTGCATGCAGGCATCAGTTAGGCTGGTAACGATCCTGCATATACCTATTGGAAAACCATTATTTTAATCCTAGCAAGTATCAACTGATACTCTGATCAGTGAAGAAGTATTCAACAATACACTTACTGAAAAACGTATATGAATTGCTCACTGAGCACGAACCTAATTGGAAATTAAAAACAAACGTGACATTAAGTTGTTGGTAGTGGAAATCGTATCATATTATATGGATCAACACAATCTGCAGCCATATTAGAAGCTGGCCAGTAGGTAAGAAATAGAAGAATCAGTCTAAAAGATTTGATTTACACAAGCCGGATATCTGGTAATCATTGGTGAGTCTAAAAAGAGTACTGGATGATACTCATCATCAGAAAAAAAGAAAACAAGAAATTAGTATGCTGATATACCTGCTGACCTCCTGATGGAATACCACCATAATCCAATCCTACAATTCTAGTATGGGATCTACAATTCTACATGCACATAATGAAAATTACTACAGCCTATTCCAATCCGCATAACATTTGTGTGTGATTTTTCATTAATCATTAATTAAAGTGAAAAAAAAACATTTCAACTGCAGGTGTTCAACACAGATGACAGACAGGGGGCTAGGTGCTCTTGATCAGGAAAGAAGCAACACGTGTGAGGGATTTGCCTACCGAACTGACTAAAATTAAATGAGAAACACACGAAAAGATGGATGTGTATCAGATCGGATTTTTTTTACCTGCAGGGTGCATCGCAATGTGGTGATGAACCGAAAGCGGGTTGCCCTCCTCACCGAGATAGGGGCCGCCGCCGTCGATGCAGCCGGGAGGGTCGGGGCCGCCGTCGGATCAGTCGTTATGCGAGGAGGAAGGAGGTGCCATTGAAGCACCTTGACGGCCACCGTCCGCTGATCCAGATCCACAGCAGCACGGGGGAAGGGGCTCACCGCCGGTCGTGACGCTGCAGTGTGGGGGCCACGCCGCCGCAATGGGCCGCAACCCGCGATGGCCTGGCCGCGCCGCCGCCAAGTCACTCTGCTGCTGGGGCCGCCATCCGACAAGCTAGGCCATGTCGCCGACGGGGAGCGTTGTGGGAGCCTCGGGAGGGGCCGCCGCCGACGCCAAGAAGGTGGAGAGACCGCCGCCATCGTCGGGCATAGGGCAGGGCCGCGCTGCCGAGGGTCGGGGGAGAGGCGGCGCCGCGTGCTGCGAGGGCCGTCGGTGGTGGTGGAGGCCCGCCGCCGCCGCCATCGGAGGGGAGGGGAGGGGAGGGAAGGGGCACGGACACGAGCAGGGACGGACGCGAGCAGGAGACGGGGGAGGAGGGGCGCTGTTGAAATATCTAGATTCTATCGGCGTAAAAATCCGAACGTATAATCTCTATCGGGCGTACTAATTCCCGACCCGCTAAGAGCGTGCGTGGCTCGTTGGAGAGCGATGGGAAGGCTAGACCACGTGCGGTAGGTCAGAGTAGTTACAAATACGTGTAGAAAGGAATTTTCCTATATATATATATATATATATATATAAGGATGCCCACGTCCGTAAATCAATTAACAGGATGCTTGCCTTTAAAAAGCGATACTACTAACAGAGACGGGTATCTTAAGAGTCTCTTCTCTTAAAATAGTTATATCAAAAAATAATTTATAACTTTTCCATATAAAGTCAGATGAAGTCATGAAGATGAACTTTATATTAAAATTGTAGTCCTCGATATGATATACAACTTTGTAGTTGAGAAGTTTTTCATTTCTAACTATTTAGAGTCCTATCTAAAATATTGTTTCAATTTCATAGATCTTGAAATTTACAATTTAAAAATTTTAAAAAAATCGGATGCTATACTAAAGTTATAGTTCTACACCTTTGTAGTCGAAAAGTTTTTTATTTAGAGTTGTTTAGAGTAACAAATATGTGTTTTAAGTTCATAGATTTTAAAATAATAATATTATAATCCGACGAAGACGATCATGACAAATAATATATATATATATATATATACACTTTCAGTATAGAAGATGCATGACATTCTGTAAACTAATTGTTGGGGTCGAGACCTTTTGGATATGCCACGCTCCTCGCTTGACGCCTTTTTTCCATCACCCCCGCGAAGGTACTTTAGTTATTTTCTGCGTGGGTGCAGGGTCTGAAGGTTACTAGAATTGATTAAAGGTGTCAAGGTTAAGAGCTACTTCAAAAGGAAGAGAAGACAGAGAACCCGAAGGTACTAAGGCAAGGTCCAAAGGTCTCGATGGTACACTACGAGTGAAATGAAAAATAAACCTTTCGGAGACCCAAAGGCTCATATTGCACCCCAGACTAGAGTCGTGAGGTGCTGAGCAAGTGAAAACCATGGGATTAGCAGATCTAGACTATTGTGCCCTCAAATATGACAGGAATGTAGTAGCTAGACTAGAGATATCTTGTAATATGGAGAGTGACGGTTTGCCTCCCCAATAAATATGATGTTTGTAACGGTCATAAAAATGGAGGAATACAACACTAGCCTTTAAATCTTTTTACATCAAGTTACCATAGTTTTCTCCTACCGAGGGTTTGAGCAGGAATCGATATTCTCGATAGTTGGTGTTGTTCGCGGTTCAGACTTCAAAGAACAACAAAGGCGAGAAAAACAACATCGAGGACACCTCCGGGTGACCCACAACACTCAAAATAACACCCAGAGTGATCCTTCAAATGCAACCATTTTGCTTGCTATTGCACCGAGCCAAAGCAATGACCCAACCACACATGTCCCACCCATCAGCCCATTTGAAGAGTTCACCTTCAAGCAACAACCACCAGCCACCAACAACGAGGTGCAACCTTCAGATTAGGCAACATGAGGCATTCAAACGACACTCTTCAGACACAGCGAAATAAAGAGGAGGAATCATTCGATGAAGAGGCATAGTTAGGAAGCTTGTATGATCAGCTATGCGAGAAGAGAAGAAGAGTTGATCAATTACACATTCCAAGAATGCCCATACATTTAGACACAAACCACTTGACCACCGGGGGTTAAAATGGTGGTCTTCGAAGCATCGGAGGGTCATGGGCCCTTCATGAAGTCACTTCACCTCATCTCAATCTCTCCCATGAACCCATGTGCCTCCTCGAGTCCTTCCCCGGGTTTTGAGGTCCAAACCCAAAAACCACTCTTCCCGTATTTTTTAGGCCGAGAACACCAAACCCTCCTAGGCCATGTAGTTGTATTCAACCCTCTAATGTAGGTGTGTGTCCTTCATGTCCTTGGCCTAGCGGTCCACCAAGTGCTCGCGAAACCTTGCCTTGATTTTGTCAAACCCCAACCTTGACAACTTTTGTCAATGTTTTCTTCATCACCATCTCCATGTGCTCTTGCTCTTCGTCGTGTTATGTGCTAGCCATCCTTGGTCCATCCTCCAGCCCCTTGGTCCCTTGATCCAAGTATTCGTGTTTAGTCTCCACCATCCATGGTCCATCAACATGAACTCCTCGCTTGACCTTCTCCATTGTTGTCGACCACCTTAATGTACTTAACCTTGCACATTCACAAGCCAAGAGACATGTTGCACAATACATAGGAACTCGACATCTTAGTTGGAATCATGCTAGAACCAACTCAACCAAAGCTCGATCATCTCGCGTTGACAATAACTTATCATCCTTGACATGGACACATATCCACCATGTCATCTCATAAGCTGAATTATTCAATTGAGCTCTAGGTGCAGACTAAATTAGCAGCACACACCACATCTTCCTTTTGTAACTTAGTGAACCTCGAACCTTCTCTTCTCTTATCAGGCACGTCCCCCCTCTCTGTAGATAAATAGAAGATGGGGAAAAGATCTCAGATCATGCCTTTGAGGAGGGTGACATTTGATATGTATATAGCCAAGGTGGCTTGGGTTACAAGAACACGACGTGTGTATATGACACTTATCCATAAAATTCATAACATCTTCAGTACCCACAGAAGGAGGACTTCAAGTTTGTAAACAACTATACGGGCAGTTCTTTAGTCATGATGTCTGCAAATTAGTGAGAGGACAGGGCATGAAGAACGCGAACTAGTCCCACAGTGACCTACTTGCGGACAAATTGTATATTTTTTGAAAATGGACAAATTGTATATCAATCTCTCTGTGTTTTGTGGCGATGATGGGCAGGCCTTGCTTCGTTTGGTAATGTCTAATGTCACCATTAATGATGATGTGTTTAATTGTGTTGCAGATAGCAAGACAAGCCAACAATGTTGCACGAGGACGAGCAACTGCAACTATAAGATGCTGAAACCCAACTGACAAATCATTGGAAGGTGAGTTCAGTTAGTCATTTAACGAACATGTCGGTTAGACAGTTGCATAATTTGCACGCCATTTATTTCAGTTGAGATATGTCTATCTGTATTTCAGTTCAGCACTCGTGCAAATGCACGGCCATCAATATTCAAAACGCAAATCTGGGACAACTAATTTGTCCATCAACTTGATATGAGATTACTAATTTATGCGTCAACTGATTTTTGGTATTGAGAAGTGAAGAATTTACCAACAACTTCAGTGTATAGGCAGCGTGTGGTGTTGCAGACAACAGAGGCATGCCAGCAATGCTACACGAGGAGATGCAGGTGCAACTGTCGTCTGTCGATTGACAGACTGTTTGAAGGTGAAGTCAGCTAGTCACTCAACATGGCACATGTCGGATTGCATTTTCTTCTATTTGAGGATTTCTCACCTTGATTTTTGATAACTGCTCGTGCATATGATTTGCTCAAACACCACATACCATCAAGTTCACTTATTGATGTTTGTTGCACTGAACATAACCGATGATTATGCCTTATCATTCAAGTTGCTCCATTACTGATGATGGCTGAGGTGACTTGCCAATTCCTGACTATAAATAGAGTGCATCAGAAGGCTGAGCACAAACAATACAGAGATCTCTTTCCTTTCTCTTCCATTCCACACAGAAAAACAGCAGCATATAGATCATCACATCATCCCTCACAAAAAATGGCGTGCCATCAAAGGTCTACAAGTCTGCCTTCTTTGCCTCACTCCACTGAATCCAACGTGGAGCAAGAGCTGCAGACCCTGAAAGCTCGCATCTCGTCGCCTTCAGCGACCATTGACACCACGTGCGATGGTCTGAGGAGGCTTGGCGACCTCTACAGCTGCGTAGAGGAGATGATGTGTTTGCCCAGCAACCATGCCTTGACGCAGCAAAGGAAGACAGCGGAGGAAGAGCTCGACAGGTCTCTCGCGCTGATCGACCTCTGCAGCGCCATGCAAGAGAGCTTGGCGGAGCTGAAGACGAGAGTCCAGGAACTGCGCCTGGCGCTCAGGAGAGGAGACGATGCAGCTGTCCAGCTCAAAATCGAGTCCTTCGTCCGTCTGGCAAAGAAGGCACACAAGCCCATGAAGAAGACGACCTGCAAGGCTACTGCTGAAGGTTGCAGAGTGGTCAGACTAATGGCAGAAGCCAGAGAGACGGCTGTTTATCTGCTTGAATCCATGTTGCGGCTCTTGCCGGAGCAAGTTGGCAGTTGTCCAAACGCGAGCAAATGGTCCCTTGTGTCCAAGAGGTTCCAGAAAAGAAAGGTTGTGTGCGAGGAGCGGCAGTTGCGGGCGCTTGAGCGCAGCATGGGTGACCTTGGAGATGGTGTGGCTATTCTGTTCAGGAGGTTGATTCAGAGCAGGGTGGCTCTTCTGAACATTCTTAGCTCTTAGATGCTTCTGATAATGCACAAAGTTCCCAATTTGTATCTGAACTCAAATAAAATGTAGATAAAACAGATTGATTGAAGACGGTTTTGGTCGTACTAGACTACTAGTACCTTTTTTTAGGGAACTACTAGTACCTTTTTGCCGCATCATTGATGTTCTATGCATGCCTCTTATCCAAGTGCTGACAGCTAAAATATGATCAGAAGAATGGAAGATGGACTCGAAAATCAAATGTGATCAAAACGAGTTAAATTTGGCCAAATTTGCAAACATTGGAGAAAAACTGGTCCAGGCTAGTTTTAGAGCCGGTCTGAGCCGGTTGTAGCAGTTCAAGGCCAAATCGAGATTCTCCTGTTGGAACTCTATTGATCTAGTGTGAAACTTGTAGATTGCGTCTGGAATAGGTTTTACTAGGATAAGATCACATCTCTATTTATATGCGAGAATCCCAGTCGATTAAGCGATCACAAACATTTTTCACCTTTTTTTCTACGTCAACCTCTTCCAACCACCGTGTTGTCTAGCACGTCTCTCCATGAGATTTGCCAGCATTCAAGTGGTCTTGCCGATACTGAGGCACCACTGATGTGCTCCTCCCCGATGGGTCTTCCTAAGAGGTGTTCATCGGTCTATCAGGTGAAGAACGATCGCGGTCTCATTGACTTGATAGTCGGCCTCACCGTTTGGACCTCCCTCGGCTGCATATCTCAGTCACGTGCGGCATGGGCGATCAAGCCCTTGTTAGTGTGTGAGCGGACTTAGCGTCAACACACACTTTTTGGTGACTCCAATGGGGACGGAAAGCAAATCAATTTACTATGGCAGTGTCTGACATTCGGAAGGATGATCCTACAGATCCGAACAATCCCAAGCACATCATCAAGCCAAGGCCGATCGACTTCTTCAGGAGATTCACATGATGTTGGAGGAGAGGTTGAAGGCCTGAGATGCTATCAAGCTGAAGTATGTCCTATTTCCCTAGCATGTCTCAAGGAAGTATGCCCTATTTCCCTAGCATGTCTTGAGGTGTATTGGTGGGGACCTATCAAGAAGATCAAGTCCACCAAAATTTCGATCATCTTCCTACTACATCTTTATTTGAGGTAAAAACTGATCAATCTCCCCTGGGTTTGGTATGACACATGATGAATATGCTAAGATGCTTGTCGAACATAGTAGATTTGTTGAAATCCAATGCAAGTACTACAAAAATCTTAGAGAATTTATGGATAGCCATAATAAAAGGGAGGAAAAGAAATATTAAATTCTTGTGTTTCCTCATGATGCATCTATTAGTAGATTGACGTCAGTTGCTAGCCAACCTCAATATATGATGTCATTTAGCTTTTTCAAGTCACAGACGAGCGATCGCAAAAAAAAGTCACAGACGAGCTATGCATTGGCTAACCAACCCAAATTGACCAATTCGGTGGCTGCAACTGATAAGACCAATTTAGGAGGTTACTACTACTTTACCGATGGTTGCCTTCACGCAGCCATCTCGATCTCCACCACATAGACCGATAGCAATACAACAACATTGTATGCCTCTTTTTCTCATAATATGGTGTTGTCAAACCCTCCTAAAACACTATTAAGAACTCAACAAGCTAATGCATGTGCAATAAATACTTCACAAATCGGCAGTTCAGACCCATGGGATGAACTATACGCTGATTTAAGGAGGAATTGAAAAAAATTATTGCAAGAAAGTATTATCATGCAAAAACAAGATGTTACTACTAGACAGTAAAAAAAAATAGTAAGATTGATTTCTCAAATCAACCTTGTTAAGGTGGATCAAAGACCCTCATGCACCTTCAAGCCAAAGCACACATAGGTTGGAACTTGGAGGACCGATAAGATTAAGATTTCTAGCAAATAGGTGAAGTCACAATCGTCTTTTGACCGACTTTTGAACAAATATATCAAGCAAAGGGCCACTCCGATGAATCAATCCATAAAAAAAGATGTTTGGTCACCTCCAAAGCAAATTTATGTGCCTAAAAAAAGAGGTTGTCATTGCTCCCATTGAGGCCATCAATTAAGCATCTGTTACAATCGGCTCTATGGAGGTGCGGGTCAATAGAATTGAAAATCTGGCTCAATCCAGTATGCAAAAAGTGAAGATTGGTGCTACTAAAACTAATGATGAAGCTGAGAGCAGCAAGCCATACTTCAAATACTTCCAACCAAAGTGATGCCCTTTGGGTTTGACCAAGATGCAAGAGCACAATCTCCAACGCAACTGGAAAATCAAGCAAGAAGCCGAGAGCTACTTGAATGACAGACGATAACACATATCGCCCATAAACCAGAATGGTCGATGTATACATCGTCCTAATATCGACTAAAAATGCCAATGACCTCGACATCGTCGCTATGGCTATCATGTGTTTTTAAGCTCGCATATGCTTCGTCTAAAAACTGAGGGGCCCAGACTGCAAAGGGAGAGAGAGATGGAGGTGTTGGTGTAGGGTGTGCTAAGGCAGTCGACGGTAATGGAGAAGGTCAAGTACAGAGTCTGTGCGCGATGGACCGGGAGCGGTGAAGAGCAGATGAGAAGGCTTGGATTGAGGGACCAGAGGCCGAAGAACGGACCGTGTGCGGCTCACACCGTAGAGTACTGTAGCGGACTGTCCGCGGTACTGTAGCAGTAGTTTTTCAGACGAGTACAGAATTGCTTCCGCGAAGTTCATTTTCAGATTTTTGACCTGTGGACTATCCGCGGTACTGTAGTGGACTGTCCGCAGCTCGCGGGTTTTGCTGTTCCGATCCGTTTCTTGCCCGTTCGGTCTCCGATTTGAGTTCCGTCTTTTGCGTTGGGTTTCTAGTGATCTAAGGAACTTCTCTAGGGTGTTTTAACTCTCCGCGGCTTGTGTTTTTGTAGCTTTTGTTTGTGTGCCTTTTGGGGTTGATTTTGGGACAGCGGTCGAAAGTTTCGAAAGAAATTTGAGGCTCCCATTCACCCCCCTCTGGTCGCCGTTTCCGGTCCTTCACTTGTTTTGATTGCTTTTTGGAGAAAATTCGGTGGAGCTCGACTGGCTGTTTGTACGCTCTGTTGCCTCTGTTCTTCCTGAGGCGCACACTGCACAGCAATAGAGGCACGGCGTTGTGCAGCAGTGCAGCAGCAACTGTGCTTGCGTTCCTGAGGTCCAGCTGCTTCTCGCTTCTGTTCCTCCTGTGATGCACCAGGGACAGCTTGAGCCGTGTGCTTTTCGTTCATAATTTTTGCAGCTTGCTGTGTAACTCAGTCTCTACTTCAGTAGCTTGAATATTTCTCTACCTGCAGGTGACAGTAGCAGTGGAGTAGTGGATTCAGTCATCATCAGCAGACTAGCAGGTGAGTCTTCATGAAGGTGAGTACATCATCTTCGTTCTTCCCTGTTTCCTGGCAGCAGCTTGTTACTGGCTTGGACGACAGTAGCTTCAGTCTTTGAGTTTCAGAAAGCAGTAAGAAAGCAGCTAGGCTTGTATTTGTGAAGTGTCACTTTCATGACAGTGAATAAACTTTTCAAGTCATCATTAGCTATTCACTGTTTGATTAGTATATTTCCTTTTTGATTGTTTCACCGGTGCAGCTTGTGTCCTGTTCTTTGCTTCCCTAGTTTTTGACTCCTGCTAGCTGACAGTGCATTTCAAGGCTGAAGCTAAATTTAACTGCTTTAGTTGGCATGTCTTAAGCAGCTCTTGGTTTAATGTTTAGCATGCTGTTTAGAGCTTTTGTTAGCCGGCTAATTAGCAAGTAATTTTATTTGTGCCTTGTCGTTTAACTTTCGCACTGTTTTGAGAAATTCCTAATTGTTCCTAGGGTCGACATGTTACTAGTTGTTGTTGTGTGTGACGTTGACAATTAGAAGAGAGGTGTGTTGAGTTATAATTGGAATATGGCCAAGTTCTATTCGACAAAACTTTTTAGTGGCTACCATTCCCAACCCCCCCCCCCCTCCTCTGGTCATCATTTCAGTCATTCAGAAGACTTTGGCCTTGATTGATACAGGTCTTCTTCATTTGTAGCTTTCGGCCCTTCCTACCTGAATGATCGACAACTCTGTTTTTAATGGCTCCCATTCACACCCCACCTCCCCCTTCCCCCTCCCTCTGGTCGCCATTTCGGTCTTCAGAATTGATACATGTCTGCTTCATTTGAAGCTTTCGGCCCTTCCAACCCGAATGATCGGCAACTCTGTTTTCGGCTTTTCCAGGACTATGTTCCTGATCACCAATTCCTCTTTCAACAACATAAAAGTTTTCCTGCTGTAGGTGGTCCATGACAAACACTCATAATATGGGACATCGTTGGCAGCTGGGTGCAGGCAAGACAGTTGCTGTCTGCAGTAAGTTTTTGGCGGTTGCTCAGTTCCACAGTAACTCTCCATCTTGCAATACTAAGAGTCGATCAATCTTAATTTTACTAAGTTTATAAAAAATAATATCAACATTTGTATCTTCAAATAGATTAATTATAAAAGCATATGACGTGATTAATTTAATGATACTAATTTGGTATCATAAATATTATTCTTATGTCTATTTGTTAAAGTTGAGATTGTTTGATTCCTCAAAATATGTGATGAAGACTTATTTTGCGACGGAGAGAGTAATAAAACAAACTAGACCAAGTCAGCAAAAGCCAAAAAGAATCTAGTAGTTCACTTAGGCCCTGTTTGGTTTGAGAACCATTCAGCATATCAATGTTGCAACAAATGCATGGAGTACTAAATGTAACCTAATTAGTTCAAAATTAGAAACTTTTTGTCAAATAAGACGAAAATGCTACAATGTTTGTTAAATTTTAACACTTGTAACCAAACAGACCCTTAATGTCACACAAGCGCATGAAATGCTGCCGGTGGTGTCACTCACCTCATCGGCAGTCCAAACTCCGAACACCGAAGTAGGCCCCGTTCGGCTGGAATTATAAGCCGGCTGAAAAACACTGTTGGCTGATTTTTTGTGAGAGAAAAATACTGTTCCGGCTGAAAAAACAAGCTGAATAAGACGGATTATAAGCCAGATGAACAGGACGTAGACGGAGACATGGCTTTGTTTTTCCAACTCAGAATAGACTGAGATATTTAATTAGCAATTTTGTTTTGTTATTATATATGCCTTGTTTAGTTTCCACCTAAAACTTTACACCCTATTATATCAGATGTTTGGACACATGCATGGAATATTAAATATAGACTAAAAAATAACTAATTACACAGATTACGTGTAATTTGTGAGACGAATCTTTTAAACCTAATTAGTCCATGATTTGACAATAAAGTGCTACGGTAACACATGTGCTAATGACAGATTAATTAGGCTTAATAAATTCATCTCGCGGTTTACTGACAGATTCTGTAATTTGTTTTTTTATTAGTATCTAAACACTCCATGCAACACCTCCGTGTGACACCCGATGTCACACCCCAAAATTTTATACCCTGGAACTAAACAAGGACTATAGTACCACCCTCAGTTCCAAATTATTTATCATTTTAAGTTTTTTTTAGTATATAGCTTCTACTATGTATCTAGATATACGATACTCCCTTCGTCCTAGAAAAATAGTCGTTCTAGGATGGGGCGCAACTACCAAGACCGAAGCAAAAAGACCAACATACCCCTATTCTAGTAATATATGCGGAAAAAGTCTACTTGACCCCCCCAACTATTGGGGGTGTCTATTTTGCCCCCCAAACTATGAAACAGTCTAATTTACCCCCTGAACTTTGCAAAACCGGCCAAATCACCCCCTCGAGCGGTTTTGGGCAGTGGTTTTGCTACAGTAATAGCGGTTTTGCTACAGTAACAGTTGTTTTGTCTTTTTTCTTTTTTATTTATTTCGTCTGAATCTTTGAAAAAACATAATAAATCACAGAAAAATCATAAAATGGAAAATCTAATTTTATTGGACTCCTCATGAGTAGATCTACACAGTGAACTTATAATATAGCATGCTTTAGTACAAAGTTTTTGTTGTAAATTTTGATCTATTTTTTTTTTCTGTAATTAATTTGAATAATTCATACAACAAAAACTTTATACTAAAGCATACTATATTATAAGTTCACTGTGTAGATCTACTTATGTGGAGTCCAACAAAACTGGATTTTCCATTTTATGATTTTTCTGTGATTTACTATGATTTTTCAAAGATTCAGACAAAATAAATAAAAAGAAAAAGACAAAACCGCCGTTACTGTAGCAAAACCCATGTTACTGTAGCAAAACCACCGCCCAAAACCGCTCGAGGGGGTGATTTGACCGGTTTTGCAAAGTTCAAGGGGTAAATTAGACCGTTTCATAGTTTAGGGGGTAAAGTAGACCACCCCCAATAGTTAGGGGGTCAATTAGACTTTTTCCTAATATATGCTTCGTGTGCTCCTCTTTCCCATCTACAGTAGATCTTGTGCCTTCTTCATCTCCGACGTTGGGCCGCTCCATCTCTGCCACCACACTAGGCCACACCGCCACCTCCACCTCGACGTCGGTTCACCTCCACCTCTATCTCCATCTCCGACGATGGGTGGAGAAGAAGAGGAAAGTTGAGGCCGTGGTTGACCACCAACCTGCTGCTGCCGGGGTGCGGATCCACCGAAGGGGTTGGGGATACCGGCCAGATACAGTGACGGGTGCTCAACGCCGGGCGCTTCATGCGCTCAGGGGCGCTCGACGTCTGGCTGCCTCCACTTGCACCAGATCTGCCTCCGTGCAGGCCCCGCAGAGATAGTCAAGGAGGCCACCAGTGCCTAGCAGAGGAAGGCGAGGATAACCGGCTCTGCCACAAAGCGGCGCTGCACGTGGAGGAGAAGAGGGGCCTACCTCCCAGGTGGCGACGACGGGCGCCGTCGGGGTAACGGTGACGAGCACCGATGAGGGAGGGGATGACGGAGGAAGATGAAGAAGGGGCGCCTGGTGCGGTGAGGATGAGAAAGATAGGAGGTGGGAGGGGCGAGTGGTGAGTGCGGTAGGCCTGCTGCCTAGGATTGGAGTAAAGGCAGTGGGACACCTAGGCTAGAACGACACTTCTTACGGGACAAGATTCAAAAGCTAAAATGACCCTTTTCGGGCCGGAGAGAGTATGTCTAGATATACATAGTAAAAATTATGTATCTAGAAAAATAAAAAACGATCTATAAATTGGAACAGAGAGAGTAAAAAAAATATTTGTACCTTTTGAATCCAGGGTGGTACTGCTAGGACCTCGTAGGCTTAACTAAGGACCTGTTTGATGCACCAGCTAAACTTTAGCTGACTAATTTTGGCTAATTTTAGCTGTTAGAGGTCCAAATGGCCCAGCTAAAAGACTAACTAAAGTTTAGTTGGTCCAATCTAGCTAAATCTAGCTAAAATTTAGATGAGTCTATTATCTGGAGGATCCAAACACCCTAGCTAAAAATTTAGCTGGGAGAACTTTTAGCTAGCTAAAATTTTATTTTGAAATTTTAGCTAGCTAAATTTTAGTTGAGTGCATCCAAACAAAGCCTATATCTATTTTCAGGTAATAATGCTCTGGTTATCATTAAAGACTTACTCTAATTCCCTACTACCAACGTCTGTTCCTGTCCCATTTTCCCCAATTCGCACTGCACGACTAGTCGTCTAGTTGGCCAGCTCACATAATGATGCTAAGAATAAATGCCCGACTGGTGACAAACGACAACCCGACTGGTGACAGGTTAGGCAAGAATAAATGTCCGGCAAGGACAAATATCTAACGAGCTGAGCTTGCTGTTAGCCATATATAGTTGTGAGATGCAAATACTTCGTTGTATAAGGGCCATCTCGCATATTTGTATCCTTTATAGGTTATTTCACGTTTGGGCCTTGGTCCCTTGGACGCTTGAAACACACAAGCTACAAGTTAAAAAAAACACGCACACAAGCTACAATTCCATGCATGCTATCCAGAGCTAGTGTTGGATACATGGGCCAGAGGTATCCATATCGCCCGTATATTCGACCACGTCCGCCTATCAGGCTAGAAGCCGTGAAAGGAGAGGCCCACTAGGGCCGAGGAGGTCAATCAACATGAAGACCAAGGCATCCGCGTATCTAGACGATAGCTTAGGATCAATCTGTTGCGCATTCTGTGTAACAAACTAGAAAACCTATATGTTAGCCGATCACTCTCATTGTAATAACCCTACCCCCTCTGCCTATATAAAGGAGGGTAGGGACCTCACGATCGGGATTCAATCCATCTCATTCCAATCTACTACATAGCTAGGAGTAACATCCCCTGTAACCGAGCATACAAATATAAGAAGAGCAGCAGCACCAACTGGACTAGGGTTTTACGTGCTACTGCGGCCTGAACCAGTATAAATCCTTGTATCTCGTGTACTACCATCTGATTCCTCTTACGCGATCACGTTGCTAGGCATTACCAGAGCTAAAACATCTGATAGCTAGGTTCTAGGGTTTACCTACCACTGATCATGTCGTCGCACAGCCTGTCCACAGTCCATCGTACTGCTTTTGCTCGGGCAACGTGGCTTCTTCCGCCAGCGCCTAGCTAGTGTTGCTCCCACCCGGCCAGGCCTGATCCTCATATCCACATCGCCCCACTTCACCTCCTACTGCACTTCACTAGAAGCCAGTCCCGTCCCCCCATCTATCACGACATTTGTTAGGTTTCGGTTCAGAGGCAGATTTAGAAGCAAGGGTTTGTCTTCTTTTAGCTTGTCAACATAGCATCTTCTTCAGTTCCTTTTGTCTAGTGGTGGTCAAGTTCCATGATTCGCGGTGCTTTTCAATGGCACCAACAATTGCAATTGGGTTTCTCACATGCTCCAGCATATGCATGGTCTTTAGCTTTGGGAGTTTCTTACTGGTGAGCTACCTTGTGCAGCCTTGCCTTCGCCTCCTGAGCAGCTTGTGTTTCCTTCTAGGGCTTCATATGATGACAAGAAATTGCATGATGTGTAAGATGATGACATGGCCTAATACATTTCTCAGTTTGAAGCATACCAGACTTGGCTAGATCAGGATGCATGTGCGAGTGTTGTTCATACTGCTAGTATAAAGCAACATTTAGCTACAGATATTGTTAATTTTATCATGCATATAAGATGTGGGCTTTTGTTCGTCATCATTATGAGCCTTTTGCTTAGCCCACATACATTGGCTTTATGCTAGGACCAGTCATTGCAGTAGGTCGATTATACTTTTGAGGTGTTCTTTAACCATTAATCTTGATGTGGTGTGACTGGACACTCTTGGTCCTATAAGTTGTCCCCTGCCACTTGTGTATCTTATTAGAAGAAACATACTCACCTTGAGCTTCTAGTACCTATGACTTTGTGATTGTCTTTGTGTAGAGTTTGAATCTCTTCATGCTTAGTTGCTCGGGAGCCCTCTGTGTCCCTCATGGAGGCTCTTGATGCTATTCATAATGAGGAGACCCATCTTCATTTTGATAGTTTGCTCTAGTCAACCTGTTAGCCTGTCTTGCTTGTTATTCCTCACAAGGACTGATAGTGCTGCTAATGGAGGATCTCATAGTATCTTGACTGGTTAGTAGCATAGAGATACTCATGTTGCTTCCTTGCCTTGCTACCTCTGCACCTACTGGAGTTGTTGATTTTGGTATTGTAGCATATGCACTTTTAGCTTCTACTACTGCTTTTTAGTCCTCCATCGAGGTACCACTGTCTACTTCAGGTACCTTACCATCGATTCTTGACTCTGTTGGTTCTTTCCACATGCTTATGATTGTACCAATCTTTCTTCATTTTTTACTCCTTCTATTCATGTTATTACTCAAACTGATGAAGGCTCACCTCTCTTTTTTGTCAGACATCACACTGCATTGTCCTCCTCTTTTTCATGTCCACAATGTTTCTTATGTTCCTAGGCTAACCATGCAACTAATCTCTACTAGCCAGCTCATTGATAATGGTTGTTGTGTTATTCTTGACTCTGACTCTTGTTGTGATCTCAGCATAGGTATTCTAGTTAGTACTAACCCCTGTCGATGTGGTTCTCAGCGTCTTTGGAGGCTAGATTGGCTTCGTCTTTTTCCCGTTGCCTCCGCCAGTCCTGTGGTCTCTACTTCTATTGTGTCATCCTCATATTTTGTTCAGTGGCATCACTGATTGAGACATTTATGTGGTTCGCATATCTATCTACATTAGTTTGTCATGGTTTATTAGGGAACGTCTTTAGTGATGTATCCTTGGACCAGTGTCAGGGATGTAAGCTAGGCAAACAGCCTTAGCTACCATATCATTCTAGTGAATCGGTGTCGAAGCATCCCTTTAATAATCTTATTCTTCCTTATGTATGGGTTTGGCATCCTATGTTTTGAAAGGGGCCATCAATAGTATATCATTGTGATGTTACTATATCAATAATCTTAATCTTATTCTTGTGATGTTACTTTTGATGAGCCTCATTATTTCTACCCTCGTACCTCCTATGATGATTGACCTCTATATGTCACTGAGCCACTATCTTTCTTGAATTTACCTAATATTCCTATTTCCACTAGGTCCTCCACTCCCCCCATTACCTTCTCCTATGTACATCCAACCACCCCTAGGTACTTTACTTCTGAAGGCATGGTTGTCGCTTTCGGTGCTACCTTTCTGGCCTCAAGTAGGCTCCTCGTGCGTGGTTCTAGGGCTTTGATTCTTTTGTCACTGGTGTCAGTTTTTCTCCCAGTGCTCATGATCCTGCCCTCTTTGTTCTTAGTTCCTCTTAGGGCTAAACCCTTCATCTTTTCTATGTTGACGATATGATTATTACTAGTGACCATTATGAGTACGCTGCCTTTGTGAAGGCATGCCTTAGTGAGCAGTTCCTCATGTCTGATCTGGTTCCTCTTCATAAATTTCATGGTACTGGGGTATCTTCTACGTCTGTAGATATGGCTCTTGCGACAACAGAGGTTACTTGAGGATTCTAATGTTTCAACTTCTATGACAACTCCTCTTTTATGTGACAGTATTGATGTTGTTATTGTTCATGATCTAGTCAAGCATGAGCTCACGAAGCATATTTGTATTGATGCCTCATACACTCGGGCACAAGTGCAAGACGATGTTATCACTTTTTGTTGTGTGGCTTTCGAGCTTTTGTTGGTTGAGTTCTTCAAAAAGGCACAACTGAGAGCTCATCACCAATTTTTCCTCCAAACTCAGTTTTCATGATCCACTTTAGTTTTAGGGGGGGGGGGTTCCTATAGTCATGCACATTACTACACAAATGAGTTTTCTCTACGGCATTCTCACCACTAGTTCTATTAAAACACAAGTTTATAACATGAATCGACAGTGAAAATCGAAGTCATTTTAATTGCTAGGTCCATAAACAAACCTTGTGTGAAGAAACGGTTCGGATTTGAAATTTTATTCATTTGAGCTTTGTCTCCCTCTACCTCCCGACTTATCCCCTTTCTCTCTCCTCATCTCATTTAGTCATTCTTAGCAATAGCACAACGCACACAACTCCTCTCCACCACTTCACCACCTTGCCTCCTTCCTCCTCCACCCTCCAGTGTCGACGCGTGAGCTCCCCTGCCCCCATTGGCTATGGGGCGCGAGCTCCCTCGCCTCCTTCGGTCAACGCACGAGCTCTGTGCCCACCTCCCGTCAACACACGAGCTCACCCGCCCCTTTTGGTCAGCATGGCCCCCTCCAGCATGATGTTGCGCAAGCTCCCCCCGCCCCCTCCAATCGACGCGCACGAGACCCTAGCCACCCTCCAGCAACAGCGTGCAACCCTATCATGTGATGATGGAGCTCGAGCTAGACCAGATATAATGTGTGTCACCCTCTTTTTCTTCTCTCTCTCTCTCTCTCTGATGCTAGCTCTCTCTCCATTCCAGATCTACTGGCAGGGAAAGCAGGTGTGAGCTCAGTGGTGGCACTTGTGGCGAAGAACCTCCAGGCTGACATCATTTGGATCTACGAGGGCTCGGATGTAGGCGTCCTCGGCGGTGGCGGCCTCGGGAGCTACAGTCCTAGGAGCTGCTTGGTAGGCCTCCAGATAGCAGCGACAATTTTTTCTTATATTTCATTTAGTTGTCACTGCCGGTGATGATCTTTATTTTTATTGCTGACCATCACCGTTAAATAGCAAACCCGGCGGTGGTATAAGGGTGGGCAAAATACCCGATACCTAATTCCCGAACCCGAATTACCCGAACCCAGACCCGAAGTACCCGAACCCGAAATACCCGATCACAATTTCGGATAGTGATTGTAAAAACCCGAAATTAGTTTGGGTAATTCGGGTAATGTTTCCCGGTACCCGAACTACCCAAATTATCCAAAATATCTCAAATATTTGCTCTTCTATTCCTAATATGAAGACATGAAGTATTTCAATGCCATATAAATATATTATTTGGTATGAATTAATGTAGATTTATGCTAACTTGATAATTGATTTGTTGGTAATTGATATGAAGACATGATGTGATTTATATGACTATTGTTTATTGCTTTAAAATGGTACTTGAATTCTTCCAAAGTGATTGGTTTTGTCAATTTCGGGTATATTCGGGTAAAACCCGAACCCAAACCCGAAATTTCGGGTAATACTTTTTCGGGGCAAAAATCGGGTAACAATTTTTAATACCCGAATTTCTAACTACCCGAATTACCCGACCCGAATTTTTCGGGTAACCCGAATGCCCACCCTTAGGTGGTAGGCCTTACCAACCGGCTGTGATGAGTTATTTGTAGCAGTGACAGTTGTGAGATGTGTATACTTTATTGTATAAGGGTCTTTTTGTATATTTGTGTATCCTATATATGCACACCCTTGGCCCCTTCGGTAATACAGAAGCTACAACTCCAAACACTTAACTTGTAGCAGCCCTCATGTCGAATCCCACGGTGCCCGAAATCTCTCTGATTACGCTTGTCCTGCTTGTTTTGGCTTCCACTGTAGCCGATGGCGCAACACCAAGCCGCGGCATTTCGTTGCGATCTCAAGCAGCTGCGCTTCTCGACTGGAAATCCACCCTCAAGCACTACTCCGAACACCAGCTGGGGACATGGAGCAGCGACGTCCCTCCGTGCAACTGGACTGGCGTCACCTGCGGCGACATCGTCGTTGCACAGCGTCGACATGGCAGAGCATGGTCGACGTCGAAATCCATCACGGAGCTCTCACTCCGGGGTGCCGACCTTACCGGAGAGCTGGACACCCTGAAGTTCGAGTCCCTCCCTTACCTTGCCAGCCTCGACCTCAGCGACAACGCCTATTTGTCGGGTACGATCCCTCCTGGCATCAGCTCTCTCTCGATGCTTTCCAGTTTTAACATGTCCGGCGATCACCTCACCGGGAAGATACCACCGACTGTTGGTGACCTCGGGAGGCTCACAAAAATGGACCTCTCTAACAACAATCTCAGTGGCCAAATCCCTCCGGCTTTGTTCAATCTCAGCAAGCTCACTTTTCTTGCTCTTCCTGGCAATAATCTGTCGGGTAGCATCCCATGGCAGCTCGGAAAGCTACAGGCCATCGAGTATTTGGACCTAAGCTTGAACCTTCTTGCTGGCCAAATTCCCTCTACACTTGCAAACCTCACAAACCTCAACACTCTAGTTTTGTATGGTAATCATCTATCAGGACCTATACCCGAAGAACTAGGCAAAGTCCAAACACTGCAATATCTAGACTTGGACAGAAATAACCTGAATGGTACGGTTCCATCCTCCCTGGGAAATCTTACAATGCTCAAGATCCTGTACTTATATCTAAACCAACATACTGGACTCATTCCCGTTGAGCTTGGGATGTTCAGAAACTTGATTGAGTTAGATTTGTCAGAGAACCATTTCACTGGATCAGTTCCTTCCAGTGCTGGAAATATGACTTCGTTAACCTTTTTATCTGTCTGGGGTAACCATATAACTGGGTCAATTCCTCATGAGATTGGAAACCTTGTCAACCTTCAACAGCTGGACCTCTCGGTAAATTTCTTGTCTGGGCCACTGCCACCAACATTAGGAAACATGTCCTCCCTCAGCAATATATTAATAAACAGCAATAATCTATCCGGAGAAATCCCAGGAGAGTTTGGAAACCTGACAAATTTGGTATATCTTTGTTCCTATGAAAACCAGTTGTCTGGGCCAATTCCTCCAAGTTTTGGAAATTTAGTAAGCATGAACACGATACTACTATTCAACAATAACCTATCTGGTCCTTTGCCTCCAGCACTCTTCAACCTTACCAATTTGATCGACATCGAGTTGTCTCAAAACCAATTGAATGGACCATTGCCTGATTTGTGCCAAGGTAGAAAGCTACAAATTTTACAACTTTTTAATAACAACCTGGATGGTCCGATCCCAAAGACATTGAAGGATTGCAGTTCACTGATATCCCTCGGTTTGCATTCTAATCAAATTCACGGAGATATAACTGAAGCATTCGGAGTGTACCCGCATCTACAACACATTAGTTTATCGTCAAACAAATTGGTAGGCATGCTATCACCAATCATAGGCTCCTGGAGCAACTTGACCACTCTTCATTTTGCAGACAACATGATAGAAGGAACTATACCTGCAGAATTGGGGAAACTAGAAAATCTTGTAGAGTTTAATCTGTCCTCCAATAGTTTGGCCGGGGAGATACCACCTGCAGTTGGCAATTTAGTCAACCTAAACATATTGAATTTAGGAAACAATCAGTTATCTGGGCGGATTCCAAAGCAAATTGGCCAACTTAAAAATCTCGAGATCCTTGATCTATCAAGCAATCAGCTGAATGGACCAATACCAGATGAGATTGGAAATAGTTTGAAGCTACGGGCTTTACAGTTGGGGAGCAACAATCTGAATGCCAGTCTACCTAGCACATTGGGTCATTTAATTTATCTGCAAAACATGCTTGATGTTAGCCAGAACAATCTCAGTGGACCAATACCGTCAGAACTTGGCAATCTACAGATGTTGATGTTTGCAAACTTATCACACAATCAATTTAGTGGTGTTATCCCTACCTCCATTGCAAGTATGCAAAGCCTATCAGTATTTGATGTATCATACAACATCCTAGAAGGCCCTCTCCCAAAGGATTTCACAATGCCTCAGCAAAATGGTTTCTTCACAACAAAGGTCTTTGTGGAGACCTGGCTGGCATGTCACCTTGTTATCTGCCTCAAGCTTATCATGGACAAAACCATCAAATGTTGATAGTAGAAACCAGTGTTCCTGTAGCGGTTGTTGCTATTTGCTCAGTGGCCTGTCTTCTTGCTATTTGGTTTTGTTGCAAGAAATCGTATCAAGAAAGTAACCCTGTGGAAAAAACGGGTGCGTTCTCTGTTTGGGGCTTCGATGGTAAACTGGCGTTTGAAGATATCATCAATGCAACTGACAATTTTGATGAGAAGCACTGCATTGGAGAAGGAGCATATGGTCGTGTTTACAAAGCAACACTTCAAGATGGACAAGTTGTAGCAGTGAAGAAACTCCATCCAGGCGATGAAGAGACAAATGACGAAGTCAGATTTCACAGAGAGATTGAAACATTGACAAAAATCTGCCAACGTAGCATTGTCAAGCTGTATGGGTTTTGTTGCCATCCAAGGTACAGGTTTCTGGTTTGTCAATTCATAGAGAGAGGGAATCTAGCTTCCATTTTAAGCAATGAAGAGCTGGCAATTCAGTTCCATTGGCAGAGAAGGACAGACCTCATAAGAGACGTGGCTCAAGCTATTGCGTACCTTCATCATGATTGTCAACCACCCATAATTCATCGAGACATCACAAGCAGAAACATCTTACTAGATGCTGATTACAAAGCTTTTGTCTCTGACTTTGGCATTGCAAGAATGTTAAAAGCCGATTCATCAAATTGGAGTGTATTAGCAGGAACTTATGGCTATATAGCACCTGGTATGTATATTACTCACGATACAATATTATCCACCAAAATGTTTCACAATACAATACAACATATATATTCTAATTATTTATTTCCATTTTCTTTGTAGAATTTTCCTACACATCTTTAGTCACAGAGAAATGTGATGTATATAGCTTTGGCGTGGTGGTGCTTGAGGTGTTGATGGGCAAACATCCACGGGACCTACAAAATCATGTTGCTTCACTTGAAAACCAATTTGTACTAGAAGAAATTTTGGATAAACGTCTTCCCACACCTGAAGCTGCTGAAGAAAAAAATGTGAATAGCTGCCTCTCCATGGCATTTCGCTGCCTTCTTCCTTTACCACAGGAGAGGCCAATAATGATGGAAGTTTTCCGAGGACTTGGCATTTAATTTGAAGCAATGTGCATGCATTGTAATGGTATATATGTTTCGTGGCATAGAAACAAGAAAAACATATATGTTAACAGCTATGCCATCTGGTTAGAGATGTCGAGATTTTGGTGGACTACATGTACACAAGTTGACATACTTTAACCTTTACCTATATCATGTGTTCTTGCTCATCAAAATAAAATTTTTGTCAGTAAACCATAATCAGAATTGATGTTTCCTTTTTATTATCCTTGCAATTTGTTATAATGAATTTTAGCAATTGTACATTGTATCTTGTGGTTACGGTATTATACACAAGAGTTGTAATATCCATCGCTAACAATTGGTAAGTACATATCATTCTATGAAACATACCAAATGTGTAATGAAGTGTTTCACAATGGGCAATAAATTCACACAGTACTAGGTTTAGTCACAAGTGACATTTTTTGGGTTGTGTGAAATCAGTGGTAGGTTCTCAATCTTAAAAATCACCCTTTTTTTTTGTTGAAATTGGATATCGAAAATGGCCGCTTTAAGGGGCTGCCCTACCCTCTATATGTCTGGGAAGATGCTCATCATGTTTGTTGGACAAGGAATGATCACCTCGCTGAACCCTGCCTTTATCTTTCAATGTTTGATGCCTATATTTGGTTTGTTGCCGCTGGGTCTGTGTGGGGAGTTCGTTTCTATCGAGGATTCTTATTTCAAGGTGTCATGCCTCTTGGTTTCCTTGGTCTTTCTCTACTTACCTTTGGTCAGAGAAATAGCTTGCTCGCTCATGGTTGTTTTAATGAATAACATCATCAATGGTAACATCAAGGACACAAGCAGAAGTTGGAACATTTTGAATTGGAATATTTGAGGTTTGAATTCTGAAGATAAATGTAACGCAATCAAAGAAAAAATAGGGGAAAGTGCAGGTTCAATCTTTTGCATCCAAGAAACTAAATGGGAGCATTTTGACCATTCATATTTCAAAAATATTAGCTCCCAAGCCCTTATTACCCATAAGAAGGTGCATCTAAAGGTATCTTGCTGAGCTGGAATAGCTCAATCTTTACTGCTGAAGTGGTCAAATAAACAAATTTTCTGTCACAGTTAAGTTCACCTCAACCCATGATGGACAAGTATGAACCCTCACTTCTATCTATGGTCCCTGTAATGGTCCTGCCAGAGATGAATATGTACAATGGCTCAACAATCTTCAACTTGATGTTGATGATAAATGGATGTGTTGGCATGAGAGTTTAACGGGTACAAATCAATCTCTGATAGAAACCCTCCCCTTTGCGAACAAATGCATTGTGCACTCTTTAGGTGTCAGGGTATGTTCGGTTCCCGGCCACCAAAAGCCACGCCACAGCTATGTTACGCCACAGAAAAAATCATAGTTGTTTAATTCCTGCTTTAACTTAGGCTGCCACAAACATCTGCATGGCTAGAAGTGGCAGGTTTGGGCTTATGGCTGCTAGGGCTGTAGCCCTAGGCGTGCCTCAGAAGCTCCATTAACACCTCTTTGATTTATATATATATGATCCAGTCCAAGATATTCGTTGTTTCGGCCTGCCCAAGTGCCTAGATGGCCCAACAATCCAACAGCATGGCACTCTTGGGCTCCCAGCCCACCATCTTATCTTATCTAGCGATTTATTTATATCTCTCACCCAACTGCCGCTAGCTTCTTCTCGATTTCTCACGCCGCCGGCGGGAGCGCCGCCGACTTGTGTGCCGGGACGTGCCAGGTGCCACGGCGCAGGGCCGCTACAGCCAGGGCAGCCATCAGATGGGGCTGCTGCTGCAGCCGGCGGGAGCTGCCCACTTGTGCGCCGTGACACGCCACGCCGCAGGGGCAGGGCCGTGCGCCGACAGCCACATCACATTATCCATGCGCGTCGGGGCAGAGCGGGAAAGCACAACAGGTCAACAGCAACCAGCAGTCTAGCAGTCCACGGTCTAGGCTCCAGTATTGCTTTGCTATTTGCTATATTATGCGAATATAGGAATATAGGATGGTTGAGCTGAGGATTGAGCTAGGGGATGATATTCGCTTTCTCGAGGTGATTGTTTAGACGCTTAAACGTTGGCCCTATTCGTGCGCATTCGCCAGCCCTAGCCTAGGCCCCGGACACCTCCTAGTTTGTTAGATGGACTACTACAAAAATTAATCGCCAAGGTAGGAGCCTATATCAGGACACTACATGATAGGAGCACCCCATGTAATCCACCGATTGATCTATTGTTTGCATCTATGTTTGCTGCTACATGAATACATGATATATGTATGTCGCTTCTGATATATATCTTAGACTAAAGTCTACTAGCAGTCCTCGAACTTGTTCGGCTGTGTTATCCCAGTCCTAAATTGACTGTTTAGATCCTCAAACTTGTTCATATGTGTCATCACGATCCCTAAACGGGTGATTTGCAAGTTTAGGGGCCTACAGCTGAACAAATTTGAGGACTTAAACGAGCGATTCGAGAGTTTAGGGACCGAAATGACATAGATGAACAAGTTTGAGGACTTGAACATTCAATTTATGAGTTTAGGGACCGGATGACACAACCGAATAAGTTCGAGGACCGGCAGCGCACTTTACTCTATATCTTATTAAGCACCAAAGTTACAACAAAGTTAGCTAGCAGCTAACAACCATGCACACAGACAAAAAAGGGGAAGAAAACTAACTAATAACGAAAACTACTGTTGCAAAGCAACAAGAATCCTATATGGCTACAAGAGAGTAGAAAGCACGGTTTATAAAGATTTTAACCAATTCATGATACTATTGTGAAGAGTAGGCTTGATTCGTTCAAGTGAAGTGTAACTTATTAAGGTCCTGTTTGGTTTCTCCCTCCTAAACTTTAGTCATCTAAATCAGGGACTAAACTTTAGTCACAGGGTGTTTAGTTTGGATGACTAAAAGAGACTAAACGAGGCCTTTTAGTCCCTTTTAGTCAGGGTGTTTGGCTCCAAAGTGACTAAAATGTGAGGTTTAGTCCCTTGTAGCAACAATTTGGTGACTAGTTGGCTAAAGCCCATTTAGACTCATTTAGTCATAGTATTTGGGTGAAAAGTGACTAGATGAGACTAGATTTAGCTGACTTAACTTTAGGAGGGGCTAACCAAACAAGCCCTAAGCCCTGAAGGTTGCTTTCCAATCATACTCATTAGGCACTTTCCTTGCTGCTTCCAAATACACCAAGCTACTATTATGAACACTTCCATGAACAAAGGTCGTTTGGGAAAGAAGTGTTTGCTTGAAACATCTCCAGGAAGCCTAACTCAAGATTCCACTGAATTCCAAGAAAAAACCAATATATAGGTGACATTGGAAGAAACCAATAGGCTACATTGGAAGAAAAGATGACACAATAGTTTCTTGCAGACCATCCAAACATATGACACAGTCATAACCTTCCTCCAGAAAACAATTCTTCCTTCTCAAAAATTTACGTGTGTTCAGTTTATCATCGAAGAACAACAAACCTAAGCTGAATATATCATTCTGAAAATACTGGAATTCATTCCTTAGAATAGGCAAAAAAGCGGATACAACATTCCTTAGATTTGAATAAAACCATGTACTCCTTTAGTTTAGAGACACAATAATGGTTCAAACGCTTGCATACTTGCATACATGCATATATATATATATATATATATATATATATATATATAGGGTAAATTTTTTCTATATATATATACACCATCTTTTAGTGAGTATATAGATACGAATTTAAACACACATCCACACTCTTATTAAAGAGAGAAAAAAACACAGATCCACACATCAAAGCGTTCAACAGATAGGTAAGGCTGAGGAAAGTAACTTTTAGGGGTAGAGCTCGATAATTGATCGAACACCTAAAACTGGTATAATCTTGTAGTCACTGAAGCCAGCTTCAAAGATGATATTCCTCCACTCTTGCTCATCTCTCTCAGTGCCATTGACAATCATAAAGAAGAGATCAGACATCACCTGTGTCTCTCTATTCTTAAGATTTGGAGGCCCTGCACCAACCACGGTATCTACTATGATCACCTTACCGCCTGCACCTCGTGTTGGTATAGCTTTCTTGCAGTTCCTTAATATCGTGACGCACTCAGAGTCGCCCCAATCGTGCATAATCCACTGAAATAAGAAATCAAGAGGCAGTGTCATTCCTGGTTAGTTGTTCGTTAACATTAAATCAGAGATAGTAGACTACTCCCTTCATTCCAAATTATAAGTCATTCCAACTTTCTCGGAGAGTCAAAGAATCTCAAGTTTAACCAAATTCATATAATAAAATAATAATATTTATAATATCAAATAAGTATCATTGGATTGTTCATTAATTATATATTCATAGTATACTTATTCACTTCTCCTATATTTCAGGTGCCTAAATTTTAAATTGCTTTCAGGCATCACTCTTATACTTCAACTAGTACAAGTAAATTTTTACTTTCGTTATTTGTTATTTATTTTTGTGTCATAACACATTAAATTTTTGTCCTTGTCTTCGTATAGAAATAATTGTAAATTGTTAATTATCTTTGTGCCAACACAAATTAGATTTTGTCGGATTTATAGTTTTGTCTAACAATTTTTTTATTCTTGGTACCCAAAAATTGCAGATAGCGCCTATGGAAATTGCAGTTAACAGAATTTGCAATTTTAATATAAAATATATGCAATAACTATCGCCTGAAAGGAAATTAATATTCGGACACCTGAATATTAGCAAATCCCATACTTATTTGATGTCATAAATATTTGTAATTTTCTCTATAATTTTTGTTAGACTTGATATGCTTTGACTTTCCAAAAAGTTAAAATGACTTACAATTTAGAACGGAGTACCTCCCATACTTCCTAAATACGTTCCTATGGAGTATGAACAGTTAGTACAGTTTGTAGAAGTCATGTCACTTAAGGTTGAAAACTATTTGACCATACTTTTTCCATAAACAGTGCTGAAAGTCACATCTCATAAACCTTTCATATTTATTTAGTACTAGCAAATATGTCCGTGCGTTACGATGGGAGAAAAAACTATCAAACATTCATGGAGAACAATGATAGAAATTGTACATATTATTTTTGTTTTGCCATTTGCAAAATTTAAAAGTTATAATTTATTTTGTGATAACCATGACATCAAAATAAGTTAATATTGGCAAAAAATATGATAGTGTATTATTAAGCCTGAATTAAAATACAATCTCGATAGAATTTTTTCTTCTATTGCAAAGCAAATAAATATTTAGACATAAATAAATTTTAATTTTAATTTTCATTCTATCCATGTGTTGCTATATTTCAAGTAAACAAATAGCCAGTTACATGTGTCGTTATTGGCGGCTATAGCTATTTTGAGTGGTATGTCGCTATTTGTTTACTTGTTTAGTTTAGTTGTTTTAGCGTGCTATAAACTGCTATAGCCGACTCTTAACCTCAAGATATCCTTGCCGCTAAATATGAATAGCTCACTATTTATTACATTGCTATCGATTCCCATGGCCTTTGAGGACCCATAAAAATCTACAATTTTGATCTTTGATTAAACAAGGGGTTAGTTGCCAACATGTTAAAGATTGATGTCGACCGATGATTATGACCGGAAACCTCTCTTGATTTTTCATATGCTAGCCATCATCGATGATTGAAGAGATACATTTATTTAGTATGGATTAGATAATAAGCTACTCAAGTTTTCTATTCATGTTTTAATTAGTTAAACCATCGACTAATTCAGATTTTAATTAAAATATGTTTCTAACCAAATTATCTTACTAGTACTGATTAGAGGCTCCAACGGAGCCTCCACATTTTTTTTGCGACGAAAGAAGAATTATATTATATGATAGCTGGTACATCAACACATTACACATAGCAGTGGACTACAAAATAGTATCCACGCTGTGAATAGCACAACTCAAAACCTAACCTGTGAGATGCTTTGCAGTATAGATGACCACACAGGCAAACACTCAATAAATGGCCTGAGAACAAATGCCCAATGAACGACGACCAACATTCATATAGGCAGAATTGAGAAACTTCTTCTTTGTGGTGTCTTCCTTCTTCTTTCTACCACCGAAGAGTAAGGAAGACTAATCTAAAAATTATTCTCCCTAGTACTTCATCGTGGCCAGATCTAACCACAACAAAACGGAGAAGGGACCTGAGAAAATTATTCCATGGCGGCGACATCATTCGCCTTGATGCCGCCGTCCGGAAACAAAAGTCTCCATGTCGTCATGTCGATGAAGATGCTAACTCTGATGTCATCGCCTTCATCTTCAACGGAGCCGCCATGGAGAAGACAATTCTGCCCTTCCCCTTCACCGTCGCCAGAGAGGAGGAAAAGGAGGAGATAAAACTCCAATACCAAGAAATTTGACATGGAGAGACACTAACCCTAATGACTCGATCTACTAGGGAAAACTTAAACAATGGATCCCCACTCCCTTCAGCCCCCGGCGAGATGCCGGAGGAGAAGGGAGGGGGACCAGCAGTGGTAGACGGCTGGGGCGGCGGCGGCGGCGCTAGGGCAGGAGTCGACTGGGCGTTATCGGATTTGCACTAGACCGTAATCCGATTCCGCCGTAAGGCGTAAGCACTAAAAAAAAGATAAATACTAGAAATTCTTACATTAATTAGAAACATCTGGCCACTAATCCAAAGACTCAAACTATCCTGACCATTAGATCAGTTTTGTTTTTTTAAAAGTTATCCACCTGCGCAATTATATAGTAGATAACAAACAAATTTTTTCTTAAAGATAAAAACGTACTCCCTCCGTATCGGATTTAGAAGTCGTTTTAGATAATGTTTGAGTCAAACATTAGGAATATAAATCATCAATAACTTTTAAATTGTTGAGTTTGCAAATGTAAAAATTATATGAATATATTTGTCTTGAAAAATACTTTCATAAAAGTATACATGTACCACTTTTCTATAAATATTTTTTATAAAAACAAGAGATCAAAGTTGTGTTTTGGAGACCGTGTTGCTGTCCTTAACACTTATAAACCCGATATGGAGGGAGTATGGCAAAAAGTCCTGGACTCACGTTTACACACCTTTAACGTATAGAAAAAAATATTCAAGAAAAAACGTGTGGAAAAAAAATCATGTACTCACGTTCTATCCTTAACCATGAGATCTGTTTTGTTTTTTCTAAGTTATTGACCCCGCAATTATATAAAACAGACTAAAATCGATTTACGGTACAAAAAACAACTTCAACGTATGGAAAAAAATTTCTTGAAGAAAAAAACGTACGGAAAAAATCTAAACTAATATTTGATCAATTAAGTATTAACATGGATTCAGCCCAGGTAAAAAAGAAAAAAGAAGTCCACTAGGATATGTCCACTTGGATCTGAACATTTTGTATCAGGAACCCTGATCTATTTCAAAAACTATTAATGTGCTCCCACCCTTTCTTTCTTTCTAGCATCTTTATATCTAGAACCCAGTATTTCTTTTTATTCTCTTTTCCACTCCTAATCTCGGATATGGGTGAGCATCCCGTGATCCGAGTCGGTGATTGAGCAGGGCTGGATGAAAAAAAAAGCCAAAAAGTTTGCCTCTTTTAGTATTATGTATGTATAGATATAGGTATGGATACAATATAGATATAAATATGAAGGTTTCACCCGAGGACCAGGTCCTATAAACTCTTCGAGTATATGATTGAATATTCAACCTACCTCATAAGCTATACAATATCAAAAGGACTAAATGTGAAACTAGCTATAAGTAGAAGACATACCTTGAGGAAGACAGCATTCGCTGGTGGAATGGCCTCAAACATATCGCCAGCAACGAAACTGAGCCCGGCACAAGCGGGAGCGGTGGCGACGACGTGTGGAAGATCCAGCACGGTGCACTCTATGTCAGGGAATGCCACCGAGATGGCCTGCGCCGCCGCACCATGGCCTCCGCCAACGTCGACCAGGGAGCTTATCCCCTGGAAGACACCACCGCACTCCTTGATGGCGATGTCCATGAGGAAGCGGGTGTCCGCGACCATTCCAGCGTTGAAGAGCTGGCTCATGGACGGGTCGTGCCCGACGACGTCCCACACGTTCTTCCCGTGGGACAACTCGAAGAGGGGCAGGTCCGTTGCGGGCAGCTCGTGCTCGAACCACGTGCCAAGATCAAGGAACGGGGAAACGAAGATGTTGTTAAGGATCAGGCTCAGTGTTGGGGTCAGGTTCCGTGACGAGCCAACAAGTAGTCGAGATGCCGGAGTGAGGCCGTAGACGTCGTCACCATCGTTGTCGTCAGACGAGTTCTTGGCGATGCTGAAGATGCCGGCGACTGTGAGGACGCGCATGAGCCTGCGCAGGTATGGTGTCTTGGACGGGTGCAGCGTGGCCTTGGTGGCTATCTGGGTGAGGGTGGCAGTGCCGCCATGGCAATGGATGGCATCGGCGATGCCGAGCCCCAGCGCGGCCTTGAACGCCATGGGCTTGATGAAGGCAAATGTGCTGTGCCAGAGCTCGAGCTGAGCGTCGAGCAAGCCTTGCTGATCGGTGCTGGACCCCATGGCGTAACGGTGTTGGTTGCTTTGTTATTAGCTTATTAGCTTATATAGAAGAGAACGTGTAGGCTACTAGCTAGGCTAGCTACATCTCTATATATAGGCTTATGTTTGACAGTAGCGTAGAACTGTACTTTTGCCTTGATCTCTATTCATAGTGCAAAACATCTACCACCTGAATTGAGACAAGAAGTGGATTACTATGATAAGGTATGTCCACTTTTCGCTTTTGCATACCGGATGAGCAAGATATGGCAACTGGTGGCCCATCTGTGTCATCTCAACACCTAATAAACTGTACCATGAAAATCAGCTGAAGATGTCACACTCAGAAGGTGTTTCTTAATTACTCCAGCATGTGAAGTCATGTTCTTGGTTCTATGTGTTGGTATTCTCAATTTTCTTTTCGGATCCCGGCCATTATCGACATGCTTCATTCGAACTGATTTGTTTTTGTTAATAATATTGTGGTGAGGGTGTGAAAGTTCCTTGTTTGGTTTTGGTAATTGAGTGACAATCTTAGGTAGACTAATTGTGTTTAATGTGAGATACACAGGAGATTAGTCCACAGGTGATGGTGTCATGGAGGAGCTCATTGCATATGAGACATGACATGGAGTCATGTGGCCAAGGTGGTGAAGATCAAGATGAGGCTTGGCTCGACGGACCGGTTGCAAGTGTGAAGGGCAAGTCGGAGGCTTTGAAGTGATGGATCGTGAGGCGATGAAGCTTGAGCAAGACTTGGCGCTGATGGACCGACGCAACGGTGAAGAGCAAGTGAGGTCAAGATCGATGGACCAAGATCACATGATGATATGAAGTGGATCATATCATTTGTGATATGGTTGGTGCATGTGTTGCATCAACGTCGGAGGAGATGTAGTGAAATGCACAAGACAAAGGTATAACCTAGGGCATTTCTATTTCACCGGTCATAGCTGTGTAGAGAAGTTGATGATCAGGTTTAGAATAGATGGTCGTACTATCAAGAGGGGCAAACTTGTTTACATATCGGTCATCTAATACCACTTGAGCGATCTAACTTTGCATACGTGTTAGGATCGAGTGGTGAGGCAAGTTAAGTGTCTAATTCCTTTGAAGAAAATGATTGTGAAATTGCTAACACACGTGCATAAGGTGGTGAACACTTGTTGGTGTTGGCACATTTGCGAAGGCGATGGAGTTTGAGGGATAGATTCAAGCGTTTTCGAGGAGATGAAACGCTTATTTTTTATTGCGCCGAAGGTTGGAAGAAGTGGCGAAGTCGTGGAACAAGTTTATGCTGAGAAACACGCGACAGACGTGCACGACGCACGCGACAGACGCGGCTGTGCAGCGTCTGTCGCCTAACCCTAGCGGCGCGGCGCGAGACTATGTGAAGTGCGCGACAGACGCGGCTTGCGCTGGCGTCGGACGCTGACCAGGGTGTCTGTCGCCAAACCCTAACTGCGAAGTGAAGGTGCGTTGCACTAGACGCGCAGACGCTCACGCGACAGACACGTGACATCAGCATCTGGTGATCGGTTCGCAAGGACAGCACAGAGATGTAGCTTGGGCGATCGACGGACGCGTCAGTTGACGTACCACCAGACGCGTCAGGTGCGAGTTTGGCGAAATTGGACCTCTCTGTGTTGCGTCTGTCGTGGCGTCGGACGCTGAGGGTTTAAGCGACAGACGCGTCTGTTGTTCGCGAACTCGACCATTGGATTTCGGCTCAGCTGGACACGTGGCGTCGCACGGAGCGACGGACGCTGGGGACTACGTTTGTCGGGTAGGCGACAGACGCGTCTGTCGTCCCCGAAAAACGCCTAGTGAATTACTAACGGCTATATTCGTTTGTGGGGCTATAAATAGAAGTGGTGGCCGGCCTTGGCTGTTAGCTGAGCACACTTTGGCCTTAGTGGCTTATGTGGTAGTGCTTAGAAGCCCTCTAACTCACTCATGCTTGATAGTGATCATCTGATCAAGTGAGTGAGCGATTCTAGTGCGTGCATCGTGAGGATTGCATCGAGTGACACTAGGTGATCATGTTGCAAGCCGGTGGTGCTTGTTACTCTTGAAGGTTGCCACCTTCTAGACGGCTTGGTGGCTTGCGGCTCCGTTGAAGCACGCGTGGAGATTGTGCGTGGCTCCGGAGGAGGATTTGTGAGGGGGATTGTGCTCACCCCGCGGGGATCGCGAAGAGCAACTCTAGTAAAGCTCGTGGCTTGGAGGATCCCCATCTTGAGAGTGGATGTGTGGCACTCGCGGAGGGTTTGACTCTTGATAGTCAATTAGCTTGTGATCCATCAAGTGGATGTATCGCCATAATGGGGACTAGCTTGGTGGCAACCAAGTGAACCTCGGTGAAAAACCGCCGTGTCAACCTTGTGTACATCTTCTCAGTGGTTTGCTTTCGATTCACAAGCTTGTATTTACATTCATATACTTGTGCTTGTGTAGTTGTTCTTGTAACTAGTTGGCTTGTGTAGTTTGCTAGTTACCTTCTTACTTGTGTAGATAGAAGTTATTTCCTTGTCTTGCTTAGTTTGTGTAGCTAAGTAAGTTGAGTTCTTGGTTTAGCTTGTGTAGCGTTAACCTTGAGCTTTGCTAGTGAGCTTAGTTGGCTTTGTGCTTTTGTTTACTAGTTGTGTAGGAGCTCCCCGTTGCTTGCTTGAAGTACTAGTGCATAGGTTTGTGTGACCTTGCTCTAGAATTGGTTAGGTGAGCTCTTGCTAAGGAAAGCACCTTAGTTGCTTTTTAGAATCTTTGATAGGTGCTTGTGAACTTAGATAGAGGGGGTGTAGTCTTGGCTAGACCGATGGTTTTAATTCCGTATTTATTTCGGTTAGTGCTGTCTGCCATCTTGACCCTTCAGGGCGTTTTTCCGTTCGGACGCTCCTTGTCGGGTCTGCGGATTGGCCCAATTGGCCTGCTCCCCCTACCATCACGGCTTCTCTATCTAAAAAAGCTGGATGCATTCTCCATTCTGCCTCGCTCATCGCGGCGTTCTCCATCACCGTACTGCGTCATTAGACTGCCGAGGCTGACTCCACCGCGTCGTCCACTTCGCTCCAGCCCGCTGCAGGCACCGCACCCACCTGTCCGCTGTAGCATTCTCAAGCACGGGCGCGTCGCTCGCCGCGAGCACTGCACCTGCCCCACCAGTTGGCTGCACCCCCCCCCCCCTCGCCACTCAGTGGCATCAAGCTCGCATCGATGAGCCTCCATTAGTCTAAACAGCAAGTAGATGTTGCACTGAAAGCGCATGTTACAAGTGTATGTTTCTAGTGTTTCATGTGTTTTAGACGTATGTTGTAGTGTTTCATCTAAATGTTGTAAAAGCATATTTAGATGTTGCATATATTGCAATGGCTATACACATATTTCAAATGTATTTCCAAATGTTTCAACTTTTTCAGACGTATATTGCAAGCGTATTTTTCAAATGTTTCAGTTGTTTCAGGCGTATGTTACAAGTGTTTTATCTGGATGTTGCAAAAGTATATCTGAATGTTGCATATGTTGTAATGACTATACAAATATGTTCCAAGTGTATACTGAAAATGTTCAATGGTAGGACCGATGTTACAGAGAAGATGAGACCTTAGGACGGGAGCGGAGTGCTGCGGAGGATAGCGGCGCGGTGGGGAATAAGATCCTATCCTTGTACGTTTAGTGGCAATATCTTGATTTTATGGCTGTTATTTAGTTTTTTAATAGTGATAGTTTGGATCCACGATTAGATCTAGATCTAGAATTATTTTGTTAGTCAATCAATTGGTTTAGTTTATTTTTGAAAGAAATTAAGTTTGTATCCAGCAAATACTCAAAATTGATGAAGTCACCATAAGCGCCTCGCTGTCGACAAGAACGTCCCACTGAAAGCACACGTCATTAAAATCTATTCGCTCCCACTAGTAGTCAAACCCAGGACCTAAGGTGTTATTAAGGCTCTTGTAACTTATTAGGCTACGGGCTCTTTCCTCCGATGTGTTGATTACAATTATAGATAAAAATCAATATATTGTTTCTGTAGTAAATTGTAAAAGTGAAAATAAAGGGGGGCTCATCCTGACCGATATTTTTTTATTTCGCATATACTTTCTCTAGCAGCAGCAGCTGTGACATGAATCGATCAACGTACTGAGAACCACGTGCTTAGTTAACTATGACAAAATCCGTCCATTCTTCGCTTTTCCGTGCCTGTAAGTAGCAAGCTAGATATGGTAACCGGTGGCCCATCTATGTCAGTGTCACCTCAGCTAACCCCATACATACCATGGAAATGATCTTAAAGATGTCACGCTTGGTAGGTATTTCTTTCTTCGCTTAATCGGACCAATGGATCATCAGATGGATGTCACATATCGCACCAGTGAACGAACCAAATCGATCGGTTTCGCATCCATTCCCGTGTAAATCGAGAAAGCAACATGAATGAATGTCCCCTGTTCCGACCAAGAGTCAAGAACAGTCACCCATTTTGAACATGGGCGTGCGCCTTCCCATTTTCTGGATTTTGATCTTAGATCTTTGACAGATACGGCTCAGACTTCAGAGACATCAGGAACGTGTAACTCGAGAAAGCAACTCCTGTCCCTGCTCCCTGGAGGCAGTGGAATGGTTGGATTGCATTGGACGCGACACGTCCAAGTCTTCTTGCTTAATAAATAACTAGACTACTCTACTGTATACATGTATGAAGTGTCCATACACATATATGGCTTCCTTGAATAAGCGAATGAACGGCACTCCGTACTTCAGGTCAGTTTATAAAATTATGGAGTTTAAATCCATCACAGAAAGCATTTACATTTACGGAGTATATTTTATACAACTGTATCTTCTGGAGCGGACAATCTATTAACGCAGGTAAGATGCATGTAGAGCTTAGAAAACACAACACAAACAGCAGTACAGCACACACAACATAATTCCTTAGCTAGACATTTCATAGTAGTAGCACCACTCGATGCATGGTAAATCTTAGGTTAGGGACGTCTTCAGTGTAACAGTAGTTAAAATACAATCTAGCTCTCAGTCCTGAACATCAACAAAAGGTTACAGCTACGCTTCAGAAGCTGGAGCGTGATTGTCGCTGGTTAGTTCTGAATTCTGGTCCTACTTGCTACGTACATCATTGCTTCAGGCCGTGAACTTTACAGGACGGGCCTTAGCTAACCCTTTCACAAGTTTCAGAGAAACCACCAATGCACCTTCATTTTCCAGCTCCCAAATAAAGTGCTCCAATCTCGTCGTCTGCGCAGTGACAAGGCCAAACAGCTTGGGTGGGGGAGTTTCTGAAGTTGCAAGGGGCTTCCTACAGGGGTCTGTCTCACCTGCAAAAGCCATGGACAGCGCTTGACAGCTGTTGTCTCTTCGATGTTGGGATACCCTTCAAAACAGGCATTTCTTGGACCAGGGTGTCACTTTGCACCCATGTGATGTACAAACCTTTTGTTACCCTCCGGTACCTGTTTTCCCAGTACCCATCCTGCGCTTGAACACTCCCCACGGATAGTGTTTCCTTTGGAACGCTACAAAAGACAGGGTTTGATAAGTAAACTGAAAATATTAGCCATAGGACAAAGTAAAACTGTCAGAACTCTAAGCTACAAGAATTTAATAGCAAGAAAGTAAATAACTTTTTAAGTGCACTTGGACAGTAGAAGCAATATAATGCAAAATTGCACCGAGGCACATTGCCATCAAAGTTCATGGTTGCAAATTTAAAACAGGAGCACTGCTATACATTGTAAAATGGCAATTTAGTACTTACTTTGACATTGCTCTGGTAGGAAAACAGAAGAGAAGATCAGCAGCTTGGCAAAGTGCGAACACAAGGTTGACAAGTACCCTTGTGTATTCGTTTTGTGATGAGTGATTGTCAATGTAATCCACGAAGTAGGTTGAGTGGTGACTAACCCTACCATGGCGAAAGCTATGTGTGCATGTCTCTTGGTTCGTGGTGTGCAGGTGTGGAGTACGGAGGCGGTAGTCGACGGCGAGGTGGAGGTCAAGGAGGACGTGTTGTGCCGATGGATCGGGAGTGGTGAAGGGCGGACGTGAGGCTTGGACCGAGGGACCAAGAGACCGGGTGACTAGCCACGGTGGCTGACACTTGGGACATCGATGAGTGCAAGTGTACATGGTGATGAAGACGGCGTCGGCCAAGTCAAGATGGAGACGATAGCGTCGTGGCACTTGGCGGAGACCGGTGGGCCGAGTAAAGGAGGAAGGTGAAGGCGTCATCCTTGACGGGAGGTCGGACACGCGTTAACATCGGGGGTTTGGTGGTTTCGTCCTCAAAACCATCGGCGGGGGACATGTATGGAGTACGCTGCTCGCGAGCGGTTCGGTGGTTTGAGCCTCAAAAGGGTGGCGGGTTTACGGGTTTGGGCCTCAAAACCCGGGTGGAGGTTCTGAGGAGGAACGGACGGCACATGGCGACATCGTGGAGTTCGCGTCGAGGCGAAGCTACCGGTGAGGAGGCGCGGTGGCCGTCGGATGAAGATGACACTGGGTTGGACCATAACGCCCTTGGGCTAAGTGGTTTGACTCAATTGTATCCAGGGGCAAAACTGGGATTGTGTAATAGCCGTGTTAAATAGAATGAGGGAGCCCTCATCTCCCTCACCTCCTCCATTTGCATTTTCTTTCATCCTTGTCAGGGTTTCCCCCTCCCCTTAGGTGCTTGTGAGAGAGAGGTCCACAATTTAAGAGAATTGTGTAAGAACTCGAGAGATTGCTGCAGGAATGGTGACCCTAACCACCTCGTGTCCTCCGGGATTCGTTTTGTGAAGATTGTGTCTTGTGTTCATCTTGTTCTTCACGAGTTCGTCTTTGCCTCTTTTCTTTGGAGGCTTGATTCTTCGTTTTGAGACCGATTCTATTCATTTCTTTTGTGTTGGGTTGATCTATGACGTGAGTTGAGTCTTTCCACTGAAGGAATTCAATCAATTCCTCACGAGATCACAGATCGGGTTGAATCATGGTCTAGGGTTTGAAAACCGGTGTTTTTCCCTTCCCCTTCGATTTCTCGGTGATTTACTTGGTCTTAGGCGATGATCTTCTAGGAGTAGCCTACCAACTCGGTATTGATCCTTTCTGTAAAGTTTTAAGTTATTCTGAGGTGTTTTGATCGAGTTTTGGGCTTGAAATCGATTTTTCCCGAGAGCAGTTCGTAAATACTGGACGTGTCCGGTATTTTCAACTTTTGAGTTTCGAGCTCAAATTTGGTGGAGACCTTCCCTATGGTGTCTAGAGGCTATGGTTAAAATTTTATAATTTTTGGATACCATTTGCTAGGGTTTTTGATTTTTTCTCCCAAAGTCGTTTTGTGTTGTCCAGCATACCGGACGTGTTCGAAAGCAGGTCTAGTATTTCCGGACGTGTCTGGTACGCATATCGAACGTGTCCAGTATCAGGTCCGGTATTGCGGATAGTACTTAGTTCAGCAGCTGTTTTTTCCGCGATTTGTGCGTTTAAACTCCGTTTTACGTTCCGTCTGTTGTGTTGGACTTCTACCGTTCCATAGACCTTATCTACGTGCTCTTGTCACCTGTTAGCTTGGGTATCCGAGATTTGAGACCTTGCTTTTTTTCTATAGAAGTGGAGTGTTTCGTTTTCTTGTCTTTTGGTTCGGTGCGCTCTCTATCTTCGGTCCGCTTGCTTTGTGGTGATTCGCTGTGTTCCGAGGGAACATCCACCCTTCTCTAGGGCCGTGGTCATCATGGTGATTGTGTTTACTTCTTGGGATTTAAGTTTGGAACAGCGGCTAAATATTTCGAAAGAAATTTGAGGCTTTCATTTACCCCCTTCTAGTCGCCATTTCTGGTCCTTCACAAAGCCAACGACATATTTTAGTACTAAGCTATGATCAGTGAGATAATGCACTAGTTGATCCAGTTCCCTACAAAAGCACACTTTGTCCGGTTTTTCTTGGCGGAAGCACAGTTGGGTTGGTCGACGATGTTCCAAAAGAGCAGGGTGGAATTACTGGTAACGACGGTGATTCTATCCCGCAACAGAGAGGTCCGGTTAGAAGATCTGGAGGCGCCGATGCTGCTGCTTTTCCGGTGGACGAAAACTGAGCTGACTAGATATCTGGAAAACGTCTTGCGCCAAAACAGAGCAGCATCCCATGCCGCTGCAGTTGTAGCTAGCCGCCGCCTCCGTGATTATTTCTTCGCCGCCGGGGCACCAAGTTGAGCAACCAAACACAGGCCTGCTGGTCATCTGGTCGATCCAGTACACATCCAGGTCGCAGCCGGTCACACTGAATGTTGCCGAGGTGTCAAATGAGAAGGACCTCCCAGGGGTTTCCAGGGACATGTTGTAAACGCGTAGAGGAGAAGTTGTGCTTGCCCAGCAACCAAGCCTTGACGCAACAAAGGAAGATGGCGGAGGAAGAACTCGACAGGTCTCTCGCGCTGATCGATCTCTGCAGCGCCATGCAAGAGAGCTTGGCGGAGCTGAAGACGAGCGTCCAGGAGCTGCGCCTGGTGCTCAGGAGAGGAGACGATGCAGCTGTCCAGCCCAGGATTCATTTGCAGCGCCATGGATAGTGAGTAGCCAACCAATATGTCTAAAGTAGGCAAAGCAGCAGCTGAAGATAGTGGGTCCAGAATATGTTCCAACAAGAAGTGCAGCACTGACGCTATCCATCTGAACAGCCACCGGCAACCAATATGTGGATGCGAGCTGGAAGCACGTAAAGAGCACCTGGAAAGTACACATGCCTTCTCTGCAAGTGCTGTCATTAGTCATTACACATTCCTGCATGAACGTTGCCCTTAGAACTGCCTGAAGGAGAAAACATACCATTTTATAGATACAGATCAAGGAGTTTATCTGCAGCTTACATAAAAAAGAACCGCAGCGGCGTGTGCATCAACTGCACTGAATGGGTCATACAGTAGATAAACATCTGCATCATTGTAGACGGCTCGAGCCAGCTGAATCCTTTACTTCTGGCCTCCACTCATGTTTAGTCCTCTCTGGCCAATCTCCTTGAGGTCTCCATGATCAAAATTTTCGATACCCTTGTCCAGAGCACAAGATTTGATTGCCTTATCATACAGTTCCTTGTCGAACGGCTTCCCAAAGACTATGTTGTCACGAACAGTCCCACTCTGTATCCACGAGCTCTGTGAAACATATGCCACCGAACCAGATACCTCAACCTGCAAAATACAATTTTGTTGTATTCTCAGTTATTAGAACATATGATTGAAATCTTTTATTGCGTAACGGCTCCTGGTCACTTACCGATCCTGATAGTCTTGGTATCTCCCCAAGTAATGCATACAGGAGTAAAAAAGCATTCGGATCTACAGTACAAGTATTGCTGTCATGTGACATCGATGACCTTGTATAAATACCACTACAATACTAGTGTACTACAATAGAAGATCCTAAAATTTTGGAAGGTTATAGTTTAGGCCTTGTTTAGATCCTAAAATTTTTTGGGAAAAATTCATGTAGTATTTTTCGTTGTTATTTGGCAAAATTTGTCTAACCATAGAGTAACTAGGCTCAAAAGATTTGTATCGACATTTACAGACAAATTGTGCAATTAGTTATTTTTTACCTACATTTAATGCTCCATACACACGTCAAAGATTCAATGTACCAGATACTGTGTAAAATTTTTTAGGTGTTTTTAGCAATCTAAACAAGCCCTCAGTGACATCAATGAATAAAAATTCTGGATCCGCCCCTGGAAGCAGCGAGCTCCATCCCATGTGCAGCCAGCTGATGGCGTCGCCGAGCCGGTACCGCAATGTAGTTGACGATCTCGCCGGCGGAGTGGCTGCTCTTCCCCTGACTGGACAGCCTGAGCTGCTTCCGGAAGACGGCCGCCATGAGCGCTGACCGGATACGCATCCCAGTTCTCCTGGAGCCGAAGAACCAGTGCCGCTGCGACAGCGACTCGACGAGCTTGGTGAGCAGCAGGCAGCCGACAAGGGCCGCGTAGAGCAGCAAGGGGGCAACTGCTGTGCACAGCGTTCTCATCAAGGCGTAGAAGCCGGTGAGCAGGATCTCGCCGAGGAAGCACTCGCACAAGACGAGGGCGAGGCTGTTGCTGCTGCTGCTGCTGCCCACGCTCTGGCGGCTCCGGTTGCTGACGTGGCGGTGGCGACTCCAGGCCTCGTTGAACTTCCGCCATGCGTGGTGGGCGGTGTCCTCGTCGGCGATGAGCGGGATGTCGTCGAGGCCCAGGCCCAGCACCTTGGAGCGCCCGAGACGGAGCAGAGGGTTCAGCCATGAGAAGGCAAGCTGGCCCAACAGGCCAGCGCGGTACAGCCCCGCGGTGGTCCGGTCGTCTTCGTTGCCGATCAGAGGCTCCGACTGCAGGCCGCTGCTGCCGTCGTTGGGGCGGCTCTGCGTCGGCGGCGGCGGCAGCAGGTGCAGCAGGGAGCCGAGGGCGCAGTGCAGCAGGAGGAGGCTCACCGGCCACGCGATCGTCTCGGCGAGGCCGAGGCTGTGGCCGCCGGCAAGGATCTCCGCGTTGTACGCGGCGACCAGCAGCGAGAAGAGCGCCCACCAGAGCACGGCCACGGCCCTCGCCGGCCTCGTCGGCTGGACGTGCAGCGAGGCCGCCAGCGCGATCCAGACCAGACCGCTGACCAAGCAAGGAACCAAGTCGACGGAGGCGTCCTGCTGCTGGAGACCGGTGACACCGTACGCCACGGCAGCCGCCACGCAGCACGTGGAGACGACGAGCAGCACCCACCGCCGGTGGATCCTCCTCCGGCTTGTTGCAGCTGCAGCAGCGCACTGCCGCCGCCTGGGCCTGACGACGCAGGCGGCGGCCGCCAGCGTGGAGTCGTACGCGACGAGCAGGACCACATTGACGCAGTCTACGAGTGTCCTCTGCACGCACGGGGACGCGAGGGTGAGCAGCCCGCCGTCGTCCTCTCCCCCGCAGATCCAAGATGACGACCAGCCTGCATGCGGCCATCGAAGCAAAACAAGCTCGTAATTATATATCAGCAACTGAGGTACGTGCGGGAAATCACTGATCCAACCCAATGGCTACGATCTAGCGACACGGAAGCAAGAAACAGGAAAGGGTTTACACGAGCATGCAATTCATAAAAGGTCTCCTAATTCTTATTCTTACCAAGAACGGCCATGGCCAGATCACCGTTATCGGCCATTGCGGCTGCTGACATGTAGCGCGTCCGACAAGGAGGCGTCTTGGAAACGATGCAATGAAACTATCCACTAATAAGACTGGCCTTAGGTTGAAGGTCCATCGCTTTTCCACCTGAGAGTGGTGTCTTCTTTTTTCCTTTCCTAGTTTTGTTGCAGTTTGTCTATGTTGCTGATCCTCCTTTAGTCGTCCTTTGGTTGCTGTTAAAAAAATCTGTGAAAAATGTGCTCAACACGTTTCGTGGTTACAGTTCCGTACCAGACATTTTTGTGGATTGTGAGTCGTATACACGGCGAGAACGACGCCGTTGTCGTCTTCCATGAAGGCTACCGTGAGAACCTTTCTCGTTTTTACACTTCTTGTTTGCATTGGCTTATCATTTGCTTGTTCTAATCCCAAACGAGAAAAGGTCAATGTTTGGTTGGTGTACTATGAAGTTTTCACCTGCTGTCCCCGAATGAAGTAGAAAGGAGCTTTGTCAAGTTCCTCTTGTCCTACTGGGTTTACTCTCTGGTCCAAAAGACAACAAGATAATTAAGTACTAGAAACTAAAGGCTCCACGGTTAAAAAAACGTTAATTTCTTTGAAGAAGATAACTTACACTAATAGAGAATAGATTTTTGGTTCATCAGATTTGTCTCAGCTTGCTTTTTGAAAGTAGATTGGAAAAAAATAACTCTGGAATTGATGGACTCGGTGTTGCGAAGAAAATGGTGTAAGAGTAAGCCACAAGAATCTGCTACCTCTATCGTATACTTCATCTATCCTGCTATAACTATCGTTGTGGCCAAGAAAAATATATGACACTCTTCCTCCAGCATTTACAACCGGTCTACCAGACGGTCGTGTAGAGCCGGCGGCAATAATGCCTATCCTTGTCGGCATGGCTTTTCAGATTGCGGTGTAATTCGACCCAGCTAGCACCGCCGCGTGGATTGTTAGACCGTGGGTGCAAAAAATTACCTTGGTCGGTTTAATTCCTTTCCACTGCTTGCTATAGATCCAACCGACCGTGGACATATACCACCGTGTCGCTTCTTTCTCATTCGGCAGTGAAGGGGTCGTCAGTGATGTCTCAGTGAATGCAAATCCAACCATTCCAATGCCTTCACGGAGTAGGGATAGGAGTTGCTTTCTCGAGATACATGTTCCTGATGTTTCTGAAGTCTGATCTGGCTTAAACAATGCCGACTATTGAAAAAAAAAGTCTTTTGCTCACATGAGTCCGATATATGGACGGAGGGAGTAAGACTTGTACGTGTCGTGTCTAATGCAAATCCAACCATTCCACTGCCTTCATGGAGCAGGGATAGGAGTTGATTTCTCGATTTACAGGTTCCTGATTCTTCTGAAGTCTGATCCGTTTTAAACGACACCGACTGTTGGAAAATAAAAATTTGCTCACAGGATTCCAATAAATGGACAGACCGACAGAGGGAGCAAGACTTGGACGTGTCGCATCCAATGCAATCCAACCATTCAACTGTCTTCAGGGAGCAGGGACAGGAGTTGCTTTGTCGAGTTACATGTTCCTGGTGTTTCTGAAGTCTGATCCATCAGTCCAAGACATAAGCGCCCTGTTCGCTGGATCGTTTATGGTTACCTGATTCTGGCTGGTGCTGATTTGTTGTGAGAGAAAAATACTGCTGAATGATTGGATGTTAAGCGCTGATAGAACAAGCGAACAAGACGTAGATCAAAATCCAGAAGATGGAAAGGTGCACCCCGATGTGCAAAATGGGTGCACAACCGGAGTGTGTGAGATCCTGACCGAACTCTGGCCAATAGCCCAACTGTCACACTGGCGTGATATTGCATCAAACAGGAGGGTCAGGGAACTCTGTGTCATCGAGTGACACTGCTGTGACATGTCCGCTGTCTTTGTTGACTCTTGGTCAAAACAGGGGACATTCTTCTTTTTTGGTTGTTTTTGAAAAAAAGAACAGGGGCAATCTTTATCTGTTGTTGTGTTGAAATAAGAACAGCTCAACAGGGGACATTCATTCATGTTGCTTTCTCGGTTTACGCGTGACTGGATGCGAAACCGAATGACTTGGTTTGTTCACTGGTGCGATATGTGTCATCCAAATGATGACCATTTGGTTTATAGAGACACCTCTAGATTAGACTCGCCTTTGAAAATAGTAATTCAGAGGCGACCGCGTCTGACTCTTTTTTCTCAAATACGCAAGAGGGCTGCGTATCTTTGTATTAAAAAGAAAGAAGTTCAAAGTACACGAAGAAGAACACAAAGGGTGAAAACAACAGGAAAAAACGAAAACAGCGCAGAGGAAGAAGCCGGCGTCTAACAAAGGCTACTCTCCAGAACAAAGCCACGTCTGACTCTGAAAATGAATTTTCAGAAGAAGCTGATTTGTGGGGTGTTTAGTTCCCAAAAATTTTCACCCCAAAACATCACATCGAATCTTGCGGCACATGCATGGAGCATTAAATATAGACGAAACAAAAAACTAATTGCACAGTTCACCGTGAAATCGCGAGACGAATCTTTTAAGCCTAATTAGTCCATGATTGAATAGTAATTGTCAAATACAACAAAAAAGCTACAGTACCCGAATCCAAAAATTTTTGCCAACTAAACACCCCCTTGGTTGGTCACCAGATTGAAAAGCGAAAAGTGAACAGACTTTTTTTCTGACAAAGGTGGACAGACTTCGGCTGTGTTTAGTTCCCAAATTTGGAGTGCCAAAATTCACTGTAACGACACTGTAGTATTTCGTTTGTATTTGGTAATAATTGTCTAACCGTTGACTAATTAAGCTCAAAACGTTCGTCTCGCAAAGTACAATCAAACTGTGCAATTAGTTTTTGATTTTATCCATATTTAGTACTCCATGCATGTATCAGATGTGACGGGAAACACAGCCTACGTCACAAGGCAAAAGTACACCTCTACGCTACTATCAAACATATGCCTATATATAGAGATGTACCTAGCCTAGTAGCCTACATGTTCTCCTATATATCCAACATAGTGATAATAAGCTAATAACAAAGCCACCGACACCATTACGCCATGGGGTCCATCACGGAGCAACACTGCACTGATCAGCAGGCCTTGCTCGACGCTCAGCTGGAACTCTGGCACAGCACGTTTGCCTTCATCAAATCCATAGCGTTCAAGTTCGCGCTGGAGCCAGGACCGGCCCAGATTTTGGGGGCCCATTGTAAGACTGAAAATTGAGGCCCCTTAAAGCATATGTATATTTGTTATCGCTTCTATTAGTTTGATGTGCTAAGCTAAAAGTAGTTATATATATTTCCCTTGTGTTCATATTATTTCTTAAAAAAATATCGGATGCATCAACTGTGTGATCACTTGTAGAAGACATGAGCTGGAATTTTTAATTGAAAACCAGGACTAAGCATACTATTACTGGAGATGCCTCGCGTTTCTCTCCGGCTATTATTAAAAAAAACATGGATGCATGCAGTTGCTTTCATATTCCAAATACTGTGAGAGCAACTCCAAGAGACATTGTATCTCACTCGTCATCAGAAAAATTAAGAAAAAAGAGGCTCCAAGAGACTCGCTATCAGCATTTGTAAAATACCATACTAGCTATCCTGTTTTTTCTGGTCGGCAAATTAAGCCAGCGGGCTTCGCTAGCCATACGTATTGTCCGGCCATTTCTCACGCCCTCGTGGCCTCCTTTTCCCCTTCCTCTGTACCTCCACTCGGCTGACACAGGGACAATAAAATTTTGCTGCACCGTTCATCACTCACGTGTCCAATCAAAAGCAATCAAGCGTGGCACAGGTGACCGCTCTACTGCTCCTATCATACATGTCTTGGCATCTGGTGATGGTGATGAAGAATACAACACAAGTTACTTATCGTGTTCTTTTCTGGGCCCCGATCGACACACATTTTGAAGGATAAAAAGAGTGACGGATCCGAACAACATTGATTGAATTAGTGATGACGTGGTCACTTAAAAAAAATAGAGAGTCTAGTTTAGCGAGTCTGTTGGGAACTGTATCTGTTTTAAGGGTCTATAATATTTTACATAGCCAGTTTAGAGAGCTAAATTTTCATTATCTCTTGGAGTTGCTCTGAGCATGCAAAAAGCTGAGTGGAAGGCATGCATGCCGTCGGGGGGCCCTGACAGCTCTATATCGGGGGGCCCGGCGGGGCTGGCTGGAGCTCGGCATCGCCGACGCCATCCATTTCCATGGCGGCGCCTTCACCCAGATAGCCACCAAGGCCGTGCTCCACCCGTCTAAGACTAAGACACCATGCCTGCGCAGGTAAGTATGCGCGTCCTCACAGTCGCCGGCATCTTCAGCACCGCCAAGAACTCGTCTGACGACGACGACGATGCATGGTGACCAGGCCCGTCCTAAGGGGGAGGGCGGCCTGTGCGACCCCCGTGGGCCCATGAGGCTGGGGCCCATGAGTATACCCATGTATAGTTGATAGATGTATTCCTGGTATTCGCGATCGGTGGCCGCTTCCCATTCACGATCGCGACTCGCTCGTGCGGTGACGGCGTCGGCGTGCTAGGGCGTGAGCGCTGACTGCTGAGCGCAGCGCGGTGGCCGGTGGAGCGGCCGTCCGGCGTCCGGCCTGGCAGTGTGGCACTGGCACCGCACGGACGTCCCTCTTCCCTGTCCTGATTGGTTGATTGTTGGCAGTTTGGCACCGCACGGTAAGTGGATAAGTGATTTACTGATCAATTTGATTGCAGTTCATTGTACAGAGTAGAGACTAGACTACTAGAGATTACTTGTACTTCGGTTTATCAATTACAGCGTATGGGGATAGGGCTTGGTAATTCACGGATTTGATTTATAATTCAATATTTTTTTAACATGTTAGATGTTGCCAAAGAAACATAAGTCTGGTGCTCTTAAAGATTTTGCATCAAGAAATGTCTAAAGGCAGTTTTTAAAAAGCACTGAAGACTATAGTTTTATTTGAAGTAACCATCATAGTTATTTTGCCGTTCTTTTAGCTTCTTTAATGTACTGTTACTTTTTTAAGAACTAAATATATGGTGCAAGTTATCTCTTATCAATAGTACTATATACTTCAATCGTCATATTAAAATATTAAATTACCGGGTCCTTAGTGTCTTACTGGCCCAAGGGTCTAAAAAAATTGTAGGACGGCCCTGATGGTGACCACGTCTATGCATGGTCTCACTCCAGCGTCTCGACTTCTTGTCGGCTCGTCACAGAACCTGACTCCAACACTGAGCCTGATCCTTAAAAACATCTTCGTGTGATGGTGTCCCCGTTCCTTCGTCTTGGCACGTGGTTCGAGCACGAGCTGCCGGCGACAGACCTGCCCCCTCTTCGAGCTGTCCCATGGGAAGAACGTGTGGGACGTCGTCGGCCACGACCCGTCCATGCATGAGCCAGCTCTTCAACGCTGGAATGGTCGTCCTCATGGACATCGAGCGTCATCAAGGAGTGCGGCGACGTCTTCGAGGGGTTAAGCTCCCTGGTCGACGTTGGCGGAGGCCATGGCGCCGTGGCGGCGCAGGCCATCTCGATGGCGTTTCCTGGGATAGAGTGCACCGTGCTAGATCTTCCACACGTCGTCGCCACCGCTCCCGCTTGCTGGTAACCTTCAAAAAGACGTTAGAAATGAGATTTAAATATTTTGTTTAACTGCCCAGGTCGGATGGCCGTGAACAGCAGCCACTGCGAGTCCGGGCTGAAGCACACGTGCATGGTTGCTCCGCTCCTTGTCCGCCTCCGCGCTGCCTGCCGGCCCATCCACGTACACACGGCGCAGCCCAGAGCCGTCGGGCCGCCCTAGTCCGGGGACGAGCTCGGCATGCTTGTGTCGATACACTCGCCCTCCGTCAGCCGCTGGACACCTCGTCCTCGGCGCACGCCGTGTTGACAAGTTCTTGTGCCTCGTCCGGCCCGACCGGAACACCAACCACCGCCGGATTTGCAAGCCTATACTTCTAGTGATGCCAATAGCTGTCAAGGACACGTTGAGCTGGAGATGGGGGAGCTGCGTGTCAGCACGCAAGGAGGCGGCACGCTTAAGGGCATGTACAATAGAGAGAGAGCTATTGTCTATAAATTCTTGAAATTTACAACACAGACAGCTAAAAAGGTAGCTAATACAACCAACATAAAAAAATCTTGCTCTATTCTCCCTCTCCAATCGCTCGATTTCATATGTAAATTATTTAATGGGCCTTTTTTTAACTTATTTAATTGGCCTTAACCAAAGCTATTCATGTTACAATGAGCAAAAAATATAAGGGGATTTCTACAAATATGAACATAAAACGGAGAGATATGGACTCTTTTTGCACCATTGATTTCTACAAGTTAATGGACTATCTATGCATTTTACTCATAAAAAAATGTCTATTCACTTCCCATGCACATCCATCGGTGGTGGGGATAGGAGCACATGCCCTTGACCTTGAGAGCAAATTTATCTTTACCCATACATCACTACCGGAGCCGCGCTCTATGCCGAGAACCAACAAGTTTGCCGAGGGCATTTTATCGGGTGCTTGGCAAACTATTGATTTGCCGAGCATGACCCTCGGCATACAACAGCCCTCGGCAAACTAGATCTTTGCCGAGAGTCGAGCCCTCGGCAAAATAAAACACACGGTACATAGGACGTTTGCCGAGAGTCAGGCTCTCGGCAAAATCTGATCCTCGGCAAAGAGGCGACCGGGTAACGGCGCCACCTTCCGTCATTATTTGCCGAGAGTCTGGCATTTGGCTCTCGGCAAACCCAGCTACTTTGCCAAGGGTTGTATCCTAGCTCTCGGCAAACTTTTATTTCGCCGAGAGCCTCAAATCTGGCTCTCAGCAAATTTGTCGTTTGCCAAGCGTTTATTTTGAGCTCTCGGCAATTTTTTTTTGCTTTTTGCTCCTAAACTTTTTCTTCTCATGACATACAATACACATTACTCCATGTTTAAGTTTTGTACAGTTCTCTTTGTTTGTACTATATTTCAGCAATTTGTTTGAGTTGAAGGAATTTTCGGTGATAATTCAAATTTGAACTGCAAGTGCTTCGAATATTGGAAAAAAGTGCATCAAAAAATGATATTATTGTCACTGAGGCCAATTTGATATTGTATCCAGGAACAAAACAGAATTTTCAAACATCGTGTTCACGGAACATGACCACAAACGTGTGGCAGCAACGTCTGAAAATTCTATAAAAAGCAAATGAAGTCTAAAAATCACGAAATTCGTCAAGATGTCATGATATCATACATGGAGGATATGGTAAAAAAATGAGAATGTTTCGACAAAGTTGACACGTATGTTGCTTACAAACCGGAACATCTCCGGAGAAGTTTCAGAGAGTTGAAAAAGATGCAGTAGGATCCAGAGTCTGACCGAGTGTCGAGTTAGTGTTTCACTTCAAAACTTTTTCTATTGGCAACATACAACATAGATTGTATCGTGTGAAATTTTGATAATTTTTCGGATCCATTTGGTAATTTTAAATTTTTAACCTCAATTATACAATTTTAATTGCAATAAATAGGATTTCAACATCAACCACATGAAATAATGCCCAAAAATTTATGGAAGCATGAAACATACATTCTTGAGTTAATTTAACAAGGTGTTTTGAAGTTCATTTGGAGAAAAATAGCGTTTTGGAAAGATATAGAGTAGAAAGGACATGAAATATTAGCTAGGTTTGCTGAGTGCCATAAACTGGAGCACTCGGCAAAGATTTAAAAATTCATGTTTGTATTTTTTAAACAAAATTAACTCTTTGCCGAGTGCTGGACCTCTGACTCTCGGCAAATTATTTGAATTTTTTTTGAAACAGAATACTGGACAATTTTCTAAATGTTTTTTTAAATCGCTCTTTGCCGAGCGCCGAATCCGCGGCACTCGGTAAATCTGTCGAATAAGGGGGGGATCTGGCCCCGATTTGCCATTCAGCCCGACCGCGCTGCCGCCCCCGATTTGCTCTCGCAACTCGCCTCTAGGCCGCCGGCGCCGCCGCGGCCAGCCAGCCCACGCCTCCGTCTCCAGCCCGCCCCCGCCTCCGCCTGCCCACATGCTGCGCCCGCCCGCCCACGTAGCGGCCAGTGCGCCCATCCACCCCCGCCTCCGCAGCGCCGCCGTCGCCCCCGCCTCCACAGCTCGGCCGGCGGGCCAGGCAACCTCCACTGCCCCCTCCCTCTGCCGCTCCGCCTCGGCCTCGGCCTCTGCCTGCACCTGCGCCCCCCACCCCCTGCGGAGAGCTCGCCGCCGTCGCCCTCCGCAGCGCCGCCGTCGCCCCTGCCTCCACAGCAACATTCAAGGTAGTTGCACGAAGCAAACAAATTGCTGTACTATTTGATTTTGTAGTAACTCAGTATTTGTTAGCTAAGTAGGTTGAATTTTTTTCTACTCAAGATGTGGGGATCTCTAACAAAGCTGACCTTAATAAACTCAATCTACAAGCACCACAGCCTAACAGATTGGATCTTGAATGTAATCTAATCAGCTCAAAGATGATATGAATTGAATAATTAACAAAGACATGATGACCTAAAGAAAACAGATACACGTACAACGGTTGTCACCATCGATCAATATGGAACTTTCTCTTTAGCTTTTTATTATATGGTGGTTGATACCATATAATATGATTGGTGGTAGTGGTAATCTTGCGGTGAGTGAGAATTGATGAAAAGTTAGGTATAGCGTAGCTGGCAAATCAAACGATGAGCTGCAGTCCACGATACATAGGCTAATGGAACTGAAATGCTATAGAACAACATCTGGCGTAGTCAAGGTGTGGCCCTTGCCATGCTAAAGCTCCACCCTGAGACCAAGTGTGTTTATGTTGTCATAACCTAAGTGTGCAATGTAAGATGTTGCCGTTCTGCCACAACTTCAATGTAGCGTATTTGGGCCTGTTTTAATGCAGGAATTTCACATAAACATAGAAGTTTAGCAGAATAGCCATTTTTTGGTCCTCAATTATAGTCCGATGCTTAGTTTATGACTTGTGAGTTTCTGAGACTTTGCACATAAACATTTGTGTTGTACTAAACAATCTACAATGCATGATCCTCTTGGACTATATGCAGATATCTATTCCTGCGCCAAAGCAAAGATGGCGAAGCTGAGCCCCCCTGCCCCCACCACATATATGTTGTCCACTGTGAACCTTTTTTTTTGGTGAACTACTAGATGCTTTGGCTATGATCTGTTACATCCACCACATATATGTTGTAAATTGTAATAGCATATTTGTTACTATGATTGATCTAGTGAATGGTTGCTGCCAACTCATGCTGGATTGTGATACACCTTTTTTAATTTAGCAAAAAACTGATTGCAAACTACATAAATTACACTATTCTGTTGCAATTTGTGAGATAATTGATGCCTTGGAATGTTCCTTTATTTTTCTCTTTAATTAACAGCACCACCATCTTCCGTGGAGCTTGACTCCCTACTGAACAGCACCAACATCTTCCCTGCAGTAGCAATCACGACTTATCGCCTGTTCAGGTAACTTACTTGGTAGCAATCACCCCTGCAGCTTAATCTGTAGTTTGCAGTACATAGCTCTTTTTTACTTGTAGTGCTGCCCCATTGATGCATGTGTGTTGAATCTGGAATCTCTGCCAATTGGGCCACTACATGCTATTTGCTAGTTCATGGAGGCGTGAGCTCTAGTTTGTTTGCTAGTTCAATTATAGTCTGATGCTTAGTTTATAGCTCCCTCTGGCATTTGCATCATGCACGCACATATCCTGCTTGGAGCTATATCCTGCTATTAAAAAAATGAGGCTGATGGTAAGATGCCCCTTTTTTTAATCCATGGCGTAAGTCCATGCCATGTGGTGATTAGCACTGTTGTCACTAAACTTGTGCTCTCACTTCAGTGTAGCAAAAGTCCATGCCACTTGCTTGTAGGAATAATTATTATGAGGTAACTCAAGAATGTCTTTGGGACTGCTTTATATTTGGCGAAGGTACATGCCATATTTATATCTTCTTTGATTAGTGGCGAAAAACCATGCCACTATCCAAAGGGAATTTATCAACTCCATTGAGACCGTATAGCTAACATGGTGCCAGCCAATAGAATTGAAGGGTTTCACAGCTCTACACAATCCGCGGTGGTGTGTTTCACTGCTCCCATAGCTAAAGCAATCTCAAATGACCGTGCATATGTAGTTGCAGGATCGTCCACTGCGGGTCAGCCTGCACCGCTTAGCCTCGCCACTGCACTGACTCATCACTGCGTCGCTAGCCTGACTCCACCGCCACCCTAGGTATAAATAACCTCTCCTCCCGGATAAGGGTTGTAGGTCATGAACCTAGTTAGGCGTCTCCCGTCCGAAAGAGATACGGTTGGAGGTATGCAGATCTCTGCATGTCGATAACTGTATCTGTTTCGGATTGTCCATGTTACTTGGACAGCCCGCGGATGCGTAGATGAGGCTAGTTCCCATGGTCTGCCCTGATTCGAGACGGAGTTTCGGCATCACCTCCCTGTTGTTCTCCGGATATACTCTCTCTACAGGGACACGTATCGGGAGAACAGCGGGGAGGTGCTGCCGAAATTCTGTCTTGGGTTGGGGCAGACAATGGGAACTAGCCACGTCTATGCATCCGCAGGTGGGATTAGGACCTATCCTCACCTATTAGATGACAATAGGATGTAAGTACTCGGATGTAGATGTAAGTACTTGGATGGATGACAATAGGATGGATGACTGTCAGTGGATGTACTCGGGCCGCAGAAGCAAGAGTGATTTCAGTGATGAATGGTTGCACAAGACATATGCTTTATTGAACCATGCATTTGGCCCGGCTCGGCGAGGAGAGATGAAAGTATTATGCCCGTGCAGCAGATGTGGGAACCGGAGAAGGCAGGACAAGGAGAATATGGGTAAACATCTTCTGAACCATGGATTCACGCCAGACTACACCCGGTGGATCTACCATGGTGAAGTAGATCATTTGAGAGAGGAGGCGGTGCGACCACGTCTGCAGGACTTTGATGCTGATGCTGGGGTAGCAGACCTGTTAGATGACTTCCAAGAAGCACAGTCGCTGCAGGACGTATGGAGGAGGAGATAGAGAAGACCGCAAAGGCATTCTACGACATGGTGTCTTCGGCACAGAAACCCCTTCATGATCGGACAACGGTTTCTCAACTGGATGCCATTGGCCATGTGATGGGGTTCAAGTCCCAGTTCAACCTGAGTCGAGAAGCGTTCGATGGTATGTTGGTCCTATTTGGCAGCATGCTTCCGAACGGCCACATATTGCCAAAGAGCCTGTACGAGTCACAGAAACTGCTTCGTGCACTGAAGATGTCCTATAAGCAGATACATGCATGTCCAAATAGGTGCGTCCTTTTCAAGAAAGATCTCAAGGATGCAGGTTACTGTCCGAAGTGTAAAGCGTCGAGATACATGGAGGTAGACGATGGTGAAGGCCTGAAGAGACAGCTTTCTATCCCCATGAAAGTCCTGCGTTACCTGCCATTCACACCGAGGATCCAACGTCTCTACATGACCGAGGAATCCGCAAAACAGATGAGATGGCACAAACAGGGTACACGATACAGTCCTGAGAAGATGGTACATCCCGCCGATAGTGAAGCATGGGCCCACTTTGATCGCATTCATCATGACAAAGCTAGAGAGGCTCATAATGTTCGTGTTGCGTTTGCAACAGACGGTTTCAATCCCTATGGACTCATGGCTGCCCCCTACACCTGTTGGCCCATCTTCATTATCCCCCTCAATCTTCACCCCGGCGTCCTATTTCAACGTCATACTGTCTTCTTGTCATTGATAATTCCTGGACACCCGGGGAATAACATGGGTGTGTACATGGAGCCTCTGATTGATGAATTAGAAACTACTTAGAACGAAGGGGTATTGACATACGATTGAGCTTCAAGGTTAAACTTCACAATGCATATCTGGTACCAGTACTCACTGCATGACTACCTGGCATATGGGATATTCTATGCCTGGTGTGTCCACGGCAAGTTCTCATGCCCGGTTTGTAAGACAGCTATGAGATTTATCTGGTTGAAGAAGGGTGGCAAGTATTCGGCATTCGACCAACATCGACAATTCCTGCCTCTTGACCATCCTTTCAGACAAGACACCAAGAACTTCACCAAAGGTGTCGTGGTGATAGATCCTCCACCCCGGATGCTGACCGGTGCCGAGGTTCATGCTCAGATATATGCTCTCAAGTTCAATGAAAGAGACGATCGTTTTGCAGGGTATGGTCAGGAACATATGTGGACTCATAAGTCAGGCTTGGAAAGGCTCCCCTATTATGATGACCTTCTTCTGTCACATAATATTGATGTAATGCACACAGAAAAGAACATCGCCGAGGCACTTTGGGGAACACTCATAGACACTGAAAAGTCCAAGGACAACCCTAAGGCTAGACTAGACCTAGCACTCTTGTGCGATAGACCAAAGCAAGAGATGCGGTCTCCTCAACTCGGCAGGAGATGGACACGGCCCAAGGCCGATTTCGTCTTGAGCAGGCCACAAAGGAAAGAAATACTTCAATGGATCTAGACATTGATGTTCCCTGATGGATATGCAGCGAATCTGAGGAGAGGAGTCAACTTATCTAGTCTGTGAGTCCTAGGAATGAAGAGTCATGACTTTCACGTATGGATCGAGAGACTTCTTCCGACGATGGTTCGAGGCTATGTTCCTGAGCCTATGTGGGTTGTCCTGGCAGTGTTGAGCTATTTGTTCCGCCAACTTTGTGCCAAGGAGATATCTCGGTCCGTCATTGATGACTTGGAGAAAGCTGCACCTATGTTGATCTGTAAGCTAGAAAAGATCTTTCCAGCAGGCTTCTTCACTCCGATGCTGCATTTGATCGTACACCTCCCTAATGAGGTTTGAATGGGAGGACCTGTGCATTTGCCGTTGGTGCTATCCAGTCGAGAGAAATCTGAAGACTCTTCGCAAGAAATGTAGAAACAAAGCCAAAATTGAGGCTTCCATTGTAGAGGCATTCATTCTGGAGGAGGTGTCAAACTTCACTGAACAATACTACTCCGAGAACCTTCTTAGCGTGCATAATGCACCCCCTCGTTACAATGCTGGAGAAAATGAATCGAGTCTTAGTCTTTTCCAAGGCCAGCAAGGCGCGACAAGTGGATCCACAGTTAAGTAGTTGAACTGAAGAGTGGTGAAAGATCATGCTATACATGCTTACCAACCTTGATGAGGTGCATCCGTACATGGGGTAAGTTCTCAACTATGTTCATTCAATTCGCTGACACTATTCTGCATCCAACACCCTTGTTTTTCTTTCGTCCAGGGAATTTCTTCATCAGTTCTGGAACGGACCAAGGCCTCCTTCTGACCCGGTAGCCGAAACCCTAATTGCAAACGGTGCGGGGCAAGGGAGGCCCAATTTCATTTCTTGGTTCCGACAGAAGGTCCTATCCAACCGAGGTCATACTTAGTCTGACATTCTAACTTGCTCTTATGTTCTGACCGTATAATGTTATACCTTGCTTCACCTTGCAGGTTCAGACCGATGCGTCTATGAGTCAAGAGTTGAGACAGGTTGCAAATGGCTTTGACCGTAGGGTCAAGTCATTTAACGGTTACGACGTGAATGGATATCGCTTCCACACAGCGAGATACGAGCAAGAGTCGGCCCAATCGAAAAACCACAAACAGCGGAGTTTGTACTCCTGGCAATGACAACCGTGACTATTATGGAAGAATTGAAGAAATATATAAACTTTCATTTCACGGTGACAAGCCTCGGAATCCTGTAATGTTCAAATGTCATTGGTTTGACCCTGGAGTGACGAGGCTCACACCTAATCTTGGGCTAGATGAAATTCGACATGATTCTGTCTATCCAGGAGCTGATGTGTATATTGTGGCTCAACAGGCCACGCAGGTTTATTACACGCCACATGCGTGCAAAAGCAAAGAGCATCTCTTGGGTTGGTATATTGTGCACAAGATATCGCCACATGCTAAACTACCTCTCCCCAACGATGAGGATTATAACTTCAACACAAACACGTATGATGGGGAGTTCTTTCAAGAAGCTGGGCTGTAAGGGACGTTCACGATAGACTTAACCGAAGCGATGGAAATGGAAGTAGAGAATGATGACGAGGACGCTGGGGAAGAGGTGGTAAATGAGAAGGACATACAAATGCTAGAACGATTCCGTTTAGGCGAAGCAAATGAAGACGACGTCCCGTCTTTGGATACTGAGGAGTACTTAGACATAGTTGACATTGATGATGACACTTATGCTCTGGCTAATCCCGATGATGCATATTATTTCTAATTCATGTAATATTATGTTATATTCTACTCCTATTATGTTTTTTCTAATATTCTTAGGATCTAGGGTTTTATTTATTTTGCATATATTTCATTATGTTATTTCTAATACAACATTGTTTGTTCTGTTTAAATGTAGGAGGTCGAGCCAAGATGCTGGGCGGACGTCAGAGGTCGATGAGCTCCCTGTACCGGGCCTCACAGGACGACGGGCCATCTCGGTAAAGGAGGGGTCGCCGCCGGAGGGAGCCGACTCCACCGGAGGAAGAGGCGGTCGAGGACGAGGTGCTGGCCACGCCCGAGGCCGAGGCTCAGGCGGACGAGGGGCAGGAGGAGCCCGAGCAGGAGGATGAGCCGTCGGTCGAGGCGGGCGAGGGTTCGGCTGCCTCAGGGGCGTCCACGCCCTACTTGCGAGGTCTCGCCAGCCTCCTGGCGCGACCGATACCACGTCACTAACGCACAGTGATCCGCCCCATTGGACAAAGGTACATGTTCTAACTACTTGTTCATATGATACGTTCAAAATTGAAATAAAAACTAATAATCTTTCTGAATTACTTGTGCAGGCATTGGGAGTTTGTGGAGGGTCGCGGCCGCAAACCCAACGGCATCCTGGGTCTCCTGTGCCGCGAGCACTACCCCGGCATAGTACAGTATGCTGGGAAGATAGAGCCGGCCTACACCTTTGAACACTACACCATCTCCCTAGACCCGGACTACCCCAACAAGGCGGTGAGGGTCAGAGCAGAGTTGTGGGTAAGTCTTCGTCACACAACATCGCATTCATCATACTTTTCTTGAATTACTTAGAGTTTGTATTGCGTCTGTATGCAGGACTTCTACAGGTGCGAGCAGGGGAAGGAGGCACAAGCGGAGGTGGTGAGTACCAGGGCCTGCAAGAAGCTCGTCACCGACATCATCTATGAGGTGAGACTTCAGGCCATCGTCAACTACAACGCCACGGTTGAAGGACGAAGGGTGTCGAAGGTCGAGGCGAGAGGCATGACGCTGAGCCGGGCGCAGTACATTCAGGTAAGTGATTCCTTTTGAGATTAAGCTATGCTCATTTCATCTGAAGCTTATATGTGAAATACTTGATGATGTGCATATGGTCCCCCAATGGTGTCAGTCATTTCCCGAGTGCTGGGAGATGATCTTGGACCAGTGGCTATCCGAAGAGTGGACCGCCCAGCACGCCGAGGCCCGGGAGGCGCGTCTGCAGATGCCAGGTGTACCACACCACCAGGGCAACCACAACCTCGCCGAGTACGCACAAGATTGGGTACATGAAACACTTTATGTATTCTAACGCTCAAATGTTGTATGATTACTAATCATCTTGTTGTCTTCCTCGCAGACGGCGTCACACGGTGGTCAGCCTTGCAGCACGTTCATGGCATACGCCATGTCCCACAAGGGCAAGGTCACCGCACCGGAGACCTCCTACAACCCCTACGACCCCCCCCCCGAGGCGTACTTCAACTCCAGCGTCTACACCCGCCTCACTGACTACACAGAGGCGGCAAGGGCGGTCCATGGGGCTGACTTTGATCCAGCCAGCAAGGACCTGGACGGAAGCATCGTGATGAGGGTCGGAGGAGGCAAGAAGCATGGGCGGTACTGGCTTGGCGATGGCATCATCGACTCATTCTCCACTCCCACTCTAGCCCAACTCCGAGCACAGAGCACGAGCAGGAGCGTCCCCATACGCCCACGCCCATCGCCTTCGCAGTCGCAGGTCGCCGAGCTCGAGGTTATTTCTATTTTACTCGTCGTACATTGATGTTTAAATGTTTGCATTGTTCTAACATTCCCTTTGTATTATTGCAGACCCGCCTAGAAAGAGAAAGGGAGGAGCGCCAGCAGATGGAGGCCCAGATGCGGTCCCAGATGGAGGCCCGGTTGGAGGCCCAAGCTAAGCAGATGGCAGACCTCATCGCGTTCATGGCCTCCCAGGGCATGCAGGTGCCTGCGGCGCTCATGGCTCATCCACCGCGGATCTAATAACATGGGCCGCGGATCACTTGCCAATTATTTGGATTTGAACAAAACCATGATCTCCTTTAGTTTAGAGACACAATAATGGTTCAAACGCTTGCATACATGCATATACAGGGGCGGATCTACAGGGGGCTTGGGGAGGCTCCAGGCCCCCTACAGCTGGTACATCAATGGAAATATGGGGAGGGTGAGGGAGAAGAAGAGGTGGAGGAAAGAAGAAAAATGGAGAGAAAGAGAGGAAGAAGAAGAGACCAGCCCCCTGAGCCTCTTATGAAAGTTCTGCCATTGGAGCTTAGGAAAGAGGCGTTGGACACTGGACAGAGGTTAAAGACGAAGGTTGAGCCGGTCGAGCCAGCAGTAAAGTTCAGCCCCCTAGGATTTTGTCCTGGATCCGCCACTGTGCATATATATACCATCTTTTACTCTTTTAGTGAGTACACCTATACGAATTTAAACACACATCCACACTATTATTAAAGCGAGAAAAAAACACTGATCCACACATCAAAGCATTCAACTGATAGGTGAGGCTGAGAAAACCAATTTTTAGGGGTAGAGCTCGATGATTGATCGAACACCTAAAACTGGTATAATCTTGTAGTCACTGAAACCAGCTTCAAATAAAATTTTCCTCCATTCTTGCTCATCTCTCTCAATGCCGTTGACAATCATGAAGACGATATCAGACATGACCTGTGTCTCCCTATTCTTAAGATTTGGAGGTCCTGCACCAACCACGGTATCTACAATTATCATCTTGCCGCCTGCATCTCGTGGAGGTATAGCTTTCTTGCAGTTCTTTAATATCGTGACACACTCAGAGTCACCCCAATCGTGCATAATCCACTGAAATAAGAAATCAAAAGGCAGTGTTATTCCTGGTTAGTGGCGCCTGAGCATTAAATCAAAGAGATACTAGTACCTACCTCCAATATTTCCTATATGTTCTGTATGAAGTATGAACTATCAGTTTCTAGTACTGTTTCTAGAAGTCATGCCACTTAAGGTTTGACTCGTTTTTGTTACCCGTGAATCCCATTTTCTTTCCTATTCCCAGTCTTTACAATTTCAAATTCAATTCCAATTTCAATTTGCAGAGGCACTTATTTTGTTGGTAAAGGCGGTTGAATTACCGGCCGCCTTTATAAAGCCCACAATTAGCTCCAACTATATCATCTGCTTCTGAAAATATAAGGTGGAACCGCCTCTAAGTATTATCTTCACAGGCGAGTCTAATTTAGAGGTGCCTCTGTAAACCATCTACGATATATGTAGTAACCTCCTTTCTTTCTCCTTGGGATATAACTGTTTCCTTTGGAGAAAGCAAGGGAAGCTTTAATAACTTCCCAGAAATTGCAAATATGTGGAGGTAGGTTTTGCTCTTGATTTCTTTGCACGAAGAGACTGTAGAAGGTGTGCATGCCATTTCTAACATCTTCTTAAAGGTTTTTAGTGATAGATTACTTGATTAATATTTTACTATTTTGATTTTTAGTAGATATTAATATCTTCTCTATACATTTGATGAAAAAAATTTAGAAGAGTTTGGACAAACTCAAAAGCCCTTTATATTTTGGGAGGGATGAAGTATGACTTAGTGAAAGGGGATTGGAGAGACTTCCACAATATGTGGTAGTGTCACTGATATATAATGGCGAAAAGAGCTAGTTCATCGGGCTGTGATTCATCCATGTGCGGCACACTGAAAAAAGGGATAAATTGTTTCGCAAAAAACGATGAATTAATTATGTAATAATGCAAGCTTCGATTTCTTTCTTTTACTCTTGATCATAGTTCTTACAACGGTAGTCACCAAGGAAGAAACATCTCCTGACCGAGAAGCATGCAGGACCTACATTATTACTATCGCTCTCACATAATTAGTTGGAATCCATGGCAGTCACTGTTGCAGTTGCAGCGGTATCGCCCTTCTCCTTGATCTCATGCATCAGCGGCGGGCAGTGGGGAGGTGGCGATGGTGGCATTGGTTCCGTCGGAATAATGGGAGGATGTCAGGGAGGACGAAAGGGGCCGATGTTGATCTTCCGCGCAGGCGTAGCATCAGCGCCTCTAGTGACAATGACGAGCAGCACAATGGTCACCGCCGCAAAGGCGAGGACAAGCGGGCAACGACGGCAGACGGTCGCCATCAGTCGGAGTATTTGTCTGTGTTACTCTACACATGACGCACCCACTTCGTATCTCTGCTATATATAAGAAGCGGTAGATTGCAGTAGTTAATACCTGCCAGCTGTATAGCCGGTTAATTCGATGGTAAATCAGGCACGAATTAAATAGCGTCGACTATAAAAGGATAGACCTAATCTATCTATCAATCTATCCTATATCTCCCATATCGATACCTATCCATTACAACAAAAAAGCAAAAAAAACATGAAAAGAATTGAAAAATCTATCTACAATATTTATATATATCTATATAAAAAAGCGAAAAAATAGAAAGAATTGAAAAATAGCTGTCACCTAAAGTGGGTATGGAACTATCTTGTTAGGACCGTTAGATGATTATTAATTGTCTTTAGATCTAGTGGTACACGTTTAAATTGATCGTAGGCTAGATCTGTCTTACGTTGTGGGCTAGATCTGTCTTATGCTCTCCCTTTTCTCTCTCTTTGCATGCTTGAGACAACTATAAATGAAATTAGATAAAACCTTTGAAGGTCTTAGGTTGAATTTATTTGGGGAATAAGATCCTACCCTTGTTTACTGTCCATGTCTTGATTTTTATGGTCTATTATTTAGGGTTTTTTAATAGTGATAGTTTGGATCCACGTTTAGATCTAGATCTAGAATTAACTAGTTAGTTAATTATTTTAGTTTGTTTTTGAAAGGGATTAAGTTTACATCAACAATGGATTGAATATTAATTAGGTTTGTTGATATTTTCTTCCAATGTGTGATTACAATGATAGAGTAAAAGTTAATATATCATTTATGTAATAAATTGTAAAAGTGAAAATAAGAGAGGGTTTATCCTATCCAACCTTTTTCGTCTTGTTTTTTAGTATTATACAGTACCACATAGGCATTCATAATATTTACTGTAGCAGCAACAGAGCAGCAGGTGGGCATGAATCTATCAACTTACTGTAGCAGCTGCAGCTTGATAAGGTGATCAGTGGCCCATCTGTGTCAGTGTCAACTCAGCTAACCATACGTATCATGGAAACTGATCTTCCTTCGCTTAATCGGACCAATGGGTCATCAGATGGATGTCACATATCGCAGGCACTAGTGAACCAACCAAATCGATCGCTTTCCTTTCCCGAAATGAAAATCGATCGATTTCCCGTCAAGTCACGTGTATTTCGAGAAAGCAACATGAATGAATGTCCCCTGTTCTGAACAAGGACAATCGGACGTGTTACAGCAGTGTCACACTGTCACATTATGATCACACTTGAGTTCGGGTGCCGGATCATGCCACTGTAACAGCTGGGCTATTGGCCAGAGTTCGGGCAGCATCTCATCCAATCCGGCTCAGACTTCTGGATTTTGCGCAGGGGCATGCACCTTTCCAGTTTCGGGATTTTGATCTTAGGGGCCTCTGTTTAGATGCAAAAAATTTGGCAAAATGGACACTGTAGCATTTTCGTTGTTATTTGGTAATTAGTGTCCAATCATAGTCTAATTAGGCTTAAAAGATTCGTCTCGTGGATTTCGTCTAAACTGTGTAATTAGTTTTATTTTTTATTTATATTTAATGCTTCATGCATGCGTCCAAAGATTTGATGTGACGGGAAATGTGAAAAATTTTGCAAAATTCTTGGGAAACTAAACTGAGCCTAGATCTTTGACAGATACGGCTCAGATTTCAGAAACATCATGAACGTGTAACTCGAGAAAGCAACTCCTGCCCCTCTGCTCCCTGGAGGCAGTGCACTGATTGGGTTGCACTGGACGTGACACGTCCAAGTCTTATTTAGTAACTAGAGCACTCTATATGCATGAAGTGTCCATACATACTTGTATAGGTTTCTTGAATAAGCAAATGAACGGCACTTCGTGCTTCAGGTCAGTTTATAAAAATTTTGTAGTTCAAAACCATTGCAGAAAGCATTTCGATTTACATAGCAGAAAATCTATTACCGCAGGTAAGATGCATGTCGAGCTTAAAAACACAACGCAAACAGCAGTACAGCACACAGAAACATAATTTTGGCTAGACCTTTCATAGTAGCAGCACCACCACTTGATCCTTGATACATCTTAGGTCACGGTTGCAGGCACAGTAACGTCTCCAGGGTTAAAACGTCAAAGTAGTTAAAAGACAATCTAGCTCTAAGTCCTGAACATCAACAAAAGATTACAGCTACGCTTCAGAAGCTGGAGAGCGATTGTGGCCGGTTAGTTCTGAATTCTGATCCTACTTGCTAGGTACATCATTGCTTCGGGCCGTGAACTTTACAGACTGGGCCTTAGCTAACCCTTTCACAAGTTCAGAGAAACCACCAATGCACCTTCTTCTTCCAGCTCCCAATGAAGTGCTCCGGCGCGCGATGACAAGGCCAAACAGCTTGGGTAGAGGGAGCTCTCTGAATTTGCGCAGGGCTTCCTATGACTATGATCACAGGGGTCGATCTCACTGCAAAAGCCATAGACATTACTTGGCAGCTGTTGTCTCTTTGATGTTGTGATACCCTTCAAAACAGGCATTTCTTGGACCAGGGTGTCACTTTGCACCCATGTGATGTACAAACCTTCTGTTACCCTGCGGCACCTGTTTTCCCAGTACCCATCCTACGCTTGAACACTCCCCACAGGTAGTGTTTTCCTTGGAACCCTACAAAAGACGGGGTTTGATGAGTAAACTGAAAATGTTGGCCATAGAACAAAGTAAAGCTGTCTTTACTCTTAAACTACAATAACTCAACAGCAAGAAAGTAAATAACTTTCTAAGTGTAATAATGGACAGTAGAAGCAATATAATGCAAAATTGCACCAAGGCACATTGTCATCAAAGTTCATGGTTGCAAATTTAAAACAGGAGCACTGCCATATCGTATCCATGATATTTGTAAACATTGTAAAATCAGCAATATGGCACTTACTTTGACATTGCACTGGTAGGTAAACAGAAGGGAATATCAGCAGCTTGGCAAAGCCAACGACATATTTTAGTACTAAGCTATGATCAGTAAGATAATGCACTAGTTGATCCAGTTCCCTACAAAATCAACAAGTATATTTTAAACCATGTACCTGAAAATACAAAACAAGCAATTGTCGATAGGGCAGGGCGGTAGATCACACACCTCATATTATCTGAGAAGAAGTACAAGCCAATACATTTAGCAGTAGGTTCTGATGCCTTCCACCTTCCTGGCCAGGCTTTCAACTTCAAATGCTTTGTTACTTTCATTAGTGCTGGTAATGATAGTGATAATTCCTTCACCTCCTTGCATGCTTGATTTGACAGGTGTGCAGCCAATGAAATATGCTCCTGGCAAATCTTCATGATTCCACTATCAACATAAAACATGAGAAACATTAGCACTGCAGAGAGAGAAAATATTGAAGTGCTTTAGAATGGGATTGAAGGCATCTAACATACGTCCAGTAAGGTTTATCAATGGGTCGCGTGCAAATATAGCTTTGCTGATCTGATGCTAACCGTGCAGCATCATTCCGTGTGCATGGAGCACTAGCATTCCCTAGAGATGCTTTTTTATCTTTGTTGGCCCTTCTCTGCTTCCTTGCCTTCATATCATCATTTGCATGTTGATTATTTGAATTTGAATTTCCTGGAGACATAGCTTTCTCAGAATTTTCTGCAGATCTTTGCGGCTTCATCACACGACTTTTCACATGTCTCCTGTGCATCCTCAATTCCTTCAGCACTGGCTTGGGATAGTAACTTCCGTCAAAATCATTGCGACTGCAATGAACTTCATCTGACCTATTTGCTTCATCTGAGTTGTCTGCATTAGAAGCCAAGCATTCTTTTGGTGTCGAGGGATTTAATGCCTGGACATTATGCGGTGCGGGTGTCAAAGTTCCCATGCCTAACAAGCATTCTGTCATTTCAGCATTATGTTTTTCAACAGCTGAGGCTCCTCCATTTAAGGAACTTGATGGCTCTGCTGAGGGATTTGATCCCTGGACATTATCCAGTTCAGGGATGACAGTGTCCATGCCTGAAAAGCATTCTGTTTTTTCAGTATTGTCTTTCTCAACAGATGTGCCTCCTACATTTGAAGAACTTGATGGCTCTACAGTACTTGGCATTAACATTGAGTCCATCCGCTCCTTGGAAGGATCCAAGACATCCATATTCCCAACATCTAGGCCTGATCCTTGCATTGGCTGTGAGTAGTTTGACGGAGGCTTCGATCTTAGGATACTATTTGGCGCATCATCCCATGGAAAAACCACTTCCAACGGATCAGGTTGCTCCCAACTTTCTGATGTAGGACTAGAACCATCTACTTGCTCCTCACTTGACCATATAGGACTAGTTTTATCAGTAAAATTGGGATGGGTTTGCTCAACATATTCAACTTTAGCAAATAAGCCAGGCTCCGCTCCTTGTTCATCAAGTTTTAACCTCGAGTCCAACCACTCCTTAGAAGGATCCGAGACATCCATATTTGCAACATATAGATCTGACCATTGCATTGATTGAGAGTAGTTTGAAGGAGGCTTTGATCTTAGGTTGCTATTTGGCACATCATGCCAAGGTCTGAGTATAACCACCTTCAAAGGGATAGGTTGCTCCCAGCTTTCTGATGCGGGACTAGAACCGTCTACTTGCTCCTCAACATCTTCAACTGAAGCACATAAGCCAGCCTCCTCTCCTTGTTCTTTGATTTCTAATGCAGAGCTCACAGGTGAATGGCTTGTACCGCAGGATGAGGTTGTTCCGCATTTTCTAATGCGTCTACCATCGGGATTAACCATCTCCGAAGGATGAGGTTGTTCCGCATTTTCCAATACATCATCTTTTTGCTCCATATTTGGTACTGTAGGGCAAGAACTGCCCATAACAAATGGATAGGATCTCTCAATATCATTGATCAAAGGAAGTAAGTCAGGTTTTGTTCCTTGAGTGAACCCCTCAACACAATTCAGTGAAAAAGAGCAGCTATCTTTTTCCATTGAGAGGTCAAGACACTCCATTGTGTTCATTGTAGGTCCAACAGCACCCCCTGTCTTTTGTATTTCTACAGTAATATGGTCAGAAGCCGCATGACTTGAACCATCAGCACTTTCTGGTTGATAAATTAAGAGGTCATTTTTACCTTCCCCTTCCTCTAAAATATCATTGTGCTTTAACTTTTTCACGTCAAATATTTCAGAAGAATGGAATGTATCTGCACTCAGAAAATGTTTAGTGGAGGCATCAGAACTCTCTCTTCTTGCTCTCTGCGATCTACGTCTACGACACCCCCATGTACACCTTGCCTTGTGCGACCTATGTCTACGACACCCCCATGACAAAGGTTTCTTTGTCACATCTACTCTATTCACATTTGGCTCATTAATCATAGAACCCGGTTCAATAGAGTAGTGGTCATCGCAGCTAGAGTCATCGGGAACATGGAACGATGTAACGCTCCTCGTTTCGAGAACATCATTCATGTTCTCGGGACGCGAGAACGTTCTCACCCCTGCCTTGTTAAAACCTTTCTCAAATAGCATGTTGTGTTCCTCGATCACGTTCCTTGACCCCTTCCACCAAGGGACTTTGTGACTATGATCACAATTCCACTCTAATGATTTTGAGACTTCATTATGTTTTCGGGGGCAATCGTCACAAAACCATTCAAATGATGAGGCATCATAAATTACCGGATCCAAACAATATCTACAAAAACCACAAACAATACTAGTTAGGGATAGATCTTTTATGGCTCAAGGTCATAGAAGTATATGGGTAATATGAGGAATAACTAACTACAATTAACCATAACAACTTTATTGTTTAAGCGAATTTTTTGGAAGGGCGACTTTTTAGGTGGCAAAGGCTCTTTTGAAGTCCCTTGTTTGGTTTAATGGCATAAACAGTTCAATGGGCATGGTCAAGGCCAAGACATGTTCAAAACAATGGAAAGGTGTTGGAGACATCAAGATCAAGAGCAATCTAGTGTTAGGGGCTGCTAGCTTCAACCCCTCCACTACTCTCACCCATGATCCCGAGGAAGGTCAACACCGTATGTTGAAGAAACTGGCGACACAACAGTGAAGGTCCTTGACGCTAGAGGTAGATCTAGTGCATTAGGCATAGCCCATCCTCTAGGGACAACTGCCTAATCAACACCACATGTTGATAAGAATGATGGCATGTCAAGATCACATGAAACTATTGTGACTAAGGATGCCTTCCAAAGGGAGGTTAGCTTGTGGTGGATAGGGTGGTACGATGCCACTAGTCGTGGGGTGGTGCACCGCGGCAAGTGGTAGGGAGTCATGACATCCCACTCTTCTTAGTTCATGAGAAAGGGCTCAAATTGGTAATATCACAACCTACATTTTGGCACTGCTTTGCGGCCCAAGTGTTTGTGTTCTTTGGGGTTGCACCTACCTTAATAATTAGGTAGATCTGACTCCCTAAGCCTTCAAGTTCCTAACATAGCACCTAGGTAAACTAGTACAAATCAAGGATGAAAGTGTGAGAAAGGCAAGAGGGTCTCTAGTTGAGTTGATTAAGTGCCTTCAGCTCAGGTCCTATGTTCGACTCCCGTGGGAGCGGATTTTCAGGCTGGGGTTAAAAAATCCCCTCTTCTATCCTACACCAAAGCATGGGTCTATGGTTCGGCCCTAGTCATGGTCATTCTCACACGAGCTACGGTGCCGCTATGTATGAGTAGACTAGGGTTTCGGGGAACTTCTAGGCCTGCGTGACAAGTTCTTAATGGAGTGTTGGGGATTGTCTTAAACCCCGAAGGTCGAGTTTTTTAAAGTTTAATGGTTGTGACATCGCGGGGGTTAGGATGTAAAATGGTTTTGGGTATGGGGTGCTACACAAATAGACTTTTTTTTGGAGTTGGGATTTTACTACTAAAAGGTGAGTATGAGGTCCATGCAAAATTTAGAATCTATGATAAATTGAATGCTTTAGACCTGTGTTGAATCCAAAAAGAGAGAAAACGAATGGCTCAACTCAATACTAAGTTAGCCTGCATCTCCAACTCCAAGAATTTATATAGTTAGGAATAAGTAACTACAAAAGGTATTGGAGCTAGAGCTTCACCAAACAAGCCCTAATTACAATTAGACTTCACTGCACGGCTCTTAATGGAATGTAAAAAAAGTAAAATGCACCATGAGTCCTTAGAACTTATTATACACTCTCAATTAGGTCATAGTGTGACCATCTAGGTCCTCAATCTACTATAGATTCTCACGTGAGTCCAACTAAAAAAGTGACCATTTACGTCCTTCAACTAATGATGCGCCCGAGTAGAGTCCACCACATCACCTTGACTCATCGTTGTGCCAGTCCCGGAAACAGTCATTTCGTATCGTGGTTTTGGGACGACGTGGCACAACGATGAGTCAATGCGTGGGAGTTGAGTCGGGATGATGTCCCAAAGCACACCAGATCATTGAGACATGCCCTACGCACGCAGGAACTTAAAATTGTTGATCCACATCCCACATACCCATTCAACTTGCAAAAGAACCCTCCATCCCCCTTTGCTCCATGTCCACTCCCTCTACCTCCTGTTGGTCCTGTGCATACCAGGCTTGCGGCTACGCCCGCATGCTCGTTTATGCTCCGAAGGCACACACTTAGTGGCCATGGAACAAATAAAGAGATTTTTCTTGCAACCTTAATTGGCACAACCACATTGGCAATTGTCGGTGGCGTGGTGGGTTTTGAACCTTTAGTCGAGCGCAACAGAGATTGAGGATTAGATGGTCACTTTTAGTTCGTGGACCCAATGAGAATTAGCAATTGATTAGAGACCTATATGGTCACTTTTTTAGTTCAAGGTCTCCAGTGAGAACCCTAAAAATCATTTGAGGCTTTTGAACACCATAATGACAAATAAACAAGTAGTTCAGTATGCAAACATAATCTTATGGATGTGATTAACAAGGACATAGTTGAAGCAAATAATTCTCTATAAAATGTTAATAAATCATGCACCCAAGCAATTCCAAACTTCATTACGATAAGACAATCAAAACTCATGCATTTGTATTGTTCCTTTACTTAGGAACTTCAATTTGAAAATAGAAGATATGAAGATTTTGAAGAACAAGTAGAAAGAAGTTACAGGTGCCTCGCAGCGTTCTTGCAGTTGCTACATAGTACTAAAAGCTGCCTGTAGCCAACATCACCACACACTTCACATACGATGTCCTACATAAAAGTACAAACATGAAAATTTGGTTAATTCACAAAACCTCCCAATTTAAAATAACAAGCCTTCTTGGCCTAGGAAAGCGCATTTCAAAGTCATGCTTGCATTCTGGCAAGGTGTTTGCCCCGCGACTTCTCACGTTTCTACCAAAATATCAAACTGTAGTTGATACACAAAATCTAACACAACAAAAGAAAATCTCAATAGTGTTTCACATTTCTCATGTGGTGGGCCTTGGAAAAGCACAAAGTCCCAACTAAGTACGTTACCCTCATCAAGGATATGTACAGGGATGTGGTGACGTTTGTCCGAACATGTGATAGTGACACCAGTGACTTTCCCATTAAAATAGGACTGCATCAGGGTCAGCTTTGAGCCCTTATTTATTTGCTTTGGTGATGGATGAGGTCACAAGGGACATACAAGGTGATATCCCTTGGTGTATGCTCTTTGCTGATGATGTGGTGCTAGTTGACGACAGTAGGGCAGATGTTAATAGGAAGTTAGAACTATGGAGGCACACGTTAGAGTCGAAAGGGTTCAGACTTAGTAGGACTAAGACCGAGTATATGAGGTGCGATTTCAGCGCGACTAGGCATGAGGAGGGAGACGTTAGCCTCAATGGGCAAGTGGTGGCCAAGAAGGATACTTTTCGGTATTTAGGGTCGATGCTACAAAAGGATGGAGACATTGATGAAGATGTTAGGCATATAATTTCAGCCGGCTGGTTGAAATGGTGTCAAGCTTCTGGCGTCCTCTGTGACAAAAGGGTGTCTCAGAGGCTGAAAGGTAAGTTCAATAGGACGGCGATTCGTCCGGCGATGTTATACGGTGCTGAGTGTTGGCCTAAAAAAGACATGTCCAGCAATTGAGTGTAGCTGAGATGCGTATGTTGCATTGGTGTTGTGGGCATACAAGGAGGGATAGAGTCCGGAATGACGATATTCGAGATAGGGTTGGGGTGACACCAATTGAGGAGAAATTGATTCAACATCGGTTGAGATGGTTTGGACATGTCCAACGGAGGCCTCCTGAGGCGCCGGTGCGTAGTGGAGTTCTAAAGCGGGCTGATAATGTAAAGAGTGGTAAAGGTCGACCTAAACTAAATTGGGACGAGTCCGTTAAGAGAGATCTTAATGAGTGGAATATCTCCAAGGATTTAGTTATGGACAGGAGCGCTTGGAGATTGGCAATCAACGTGTCTGAACCGTGACCTATTTTTGTCTTGTGCCCTTTATGTCTCTTTATGTATCTCCCTGTTTCTCGTCTCTTTTGGGTTTCATCTCTAGCCTAGCTTGATACAAAAGGCTATGTTTTTGTTGTTGTAGTGTTTCACATTTCTGTAATGTATATTTATCCAGGGCTACAAGCGCCCACCTTATGCTTCAGAGTGTAGGAAACTGCAACAATCTCCTCGAGCTCTGATCCCCTCGCCCATTGACAATGGAAAGGCTTAGGAGACACGGCAGCAATAACAGTTCCTAGCTCAGTCACAACTTTGAAGTCCCATTTGGAAATCAATATTGAATCTTGCAACGAAACTATGGTTCCGATCCACAGACCACTCAAGCATGTTTCTGGAAGACAAGATATGTGACTACTTTTCTGCAAACCAGGAGCTGAGGGCTCCTCTCCGTCATATCCCTCCACTTGCTTCTTTCTGAATCTCAATTCTCAAGGCTTTCCTCGAGCAGGAGCTCGCCCTCGCCCCTTCTCGACCAGGCTACCAGCCCATGCCCAATTCCACGCATTCAGCACAAGAACAGGATAGTTCTAACATAACGCGACCCCACCCGATTTGATTCCCCTTCCCTGCTGAAAAGATATACAATTTCTGTCCTACTAGAAGGCTAGAAGCAGAGCAGATGTAATCCGCATAACTTCGAACGCCTTGCCCTCACACAGAGTTGGCCGGCTCAACCCGCGATTTTAACACTCTCTTCCGAAGAAATCAGCCAACCAAATAACCAAGAGGAATAAACGCCACACGAACGAAGATAAGGAACTGGAGCGCGAGTGAGGACCCGTACCATCTCGCAGAATCGCGGTGCCGTGAGAAGCTCCTCCTCGTCGCCGCTGTCGTCACCGATGTAGGTAGAGATCCGGACTCCAGAGGGCGTCAACAGCAGGGCCAGAAGGGATGCGGCGCGCACTGCCGAAACCACGCGCTCTTCTACCCCATGGCTTCAGGCTTCAACCTCCGCCCTCCAGATTGGAGAGTGAGCGCTGCCGCCGCCGCCCCCGCGCGCGAGAGAGAGAGCGAGTGAGCCTCGACTTCGAGAGGGGGAGAGGGCAGAAACGGAAGGCGGTGTCGTGGCGTCCGTGGGTTCTGGGCTTTGCTGGCCTCGCCGCCTCGGGCCTCGGGTCCGCTGACCTCGGCAGCGACTTTTTCTCGAACGGGTTGAAGTCGGCAGCTTCGGCGCGACACGTTGACAACATGCGCGGTTCACGCACCACGCGTGGCGTCGCGATGAGTAACGGTTGCGACACCCGGCGGGCGGCCGGCGGCGCGGCGAAAGCCCGATTCGTGAGCCGTTGGGCCATTGAGCTTTTGCATAAACGCTTTCCAGATTTGGTTACTAATTGTTATTTCTTCTAAGTTTTTAAATATATCTAAAATTATAAAAGTACTTTAATGAACAAAATTGGAAGCAATTTTCTAGACATTGCTTTTTAACCTATGAGAACAAAACAAAATTTAAAAGTATTGTTTGAGATCTCGACTATGTAGTTGAATTTTACTTTATATTTGTCCGGTAAAGAAAAAAAAAGTCTACTTATCTAGTCGATCTCCTAAATTTATTGACGTCCTAAAATCTTGTTTTTAATTTGAAATTTAAATTTATAATTTTGTTGTAATAACATGTTAAGTTTATATTGGTTTAAATTATTTATATATAATTATTTTTGTTTAATTTTGGATCTAAATAAACTTCATGGAAGACCAACACGCTGAAATTTGTAAGAAAATAGAATATGAGCTCTGTGTTGTTATAGACAATAAAACATTTTAAATATAGGGGCCCTAAACAAGTAAGCAGGAAGCATGTTTTAGATAGTTCTATCGATGATGCTTTAAGTACATCAAAAGCCAGAAAATTTCTCTCCCACTGACACTAATGCAAGCTAATGTTTTGTTGTGCTTTCAACAAAAAAAAGTCATGCAGACAGAAGTTATTGAAAAATTAGTTTTATGATGCAAGCAGTTCAAATAATATTCTATGGGAAACATTAACACTTACTAGACGGGCACCCGCGCTTCGCTGCGGGGCTGTAGCGTGGGGGGGACTGTTCATAACGGGTATTAACGGGTGGTGGATGTACTGTTTATAATGGGAGTATACTGTTTATAGCGGATCTAAACTGTTCATAACAGATCTGCACTGTTCATAATAACAGGTTGGTACTGTGCATACTAGGTCGGGTGACTGTGCGTAACGGGTCGCGTGAGCAGTAAAACAGTAGTTGCACAGGAAATGACGTGAGGTAATAGATATGTTTTTGTAATCCATGCCATCATCTTCCTCTCCTAGCATTATTTTTCTCTCTTTATCTCTTCGAACTACACTACACATATGAAGTTTATCCTTTCATTTTTCAATCTTCTACCAAATCCAAATAAAACTAGCAATGGGTACTCTAGATCAACCGCTACACCCTTTAGTCCGCCTTTTGGCATCATAAAATCTACCTTCTTTGCTTTCTTTGTGGCCAAAATTGGAGAAAGTCGCCTTGATTTTCTCCTTTGCGCTCAACAATGGCTGGAGTTCGCTCCATTGACGATGGATGCCTAGACCCTCCATCCACCCAGGTGGTGCACCATGATGCTCAATTTAAAGCTTCATGGCCACCATCTTATTTTTATCACGTGTTTGACAAGTTCTGGTCCCAGAATCAGCAAGGTCATGTTAGTGTTTCTCTTGCCTCGACGCGTGCTCCAGGTACTCCCTCTGTTTTTGTCAAATGAAGCTACCACTACTTATGTGGGTCTCTCTGGTGCCCACCATTTTTTGGGAGATGGAAGCTAGATGCGGACATAGAGGATGGGACAACAGTACACTATGTTGCATTGGGGTGGTCTCAACGTGTTTTCATCTTTTAGTTCATTTCTTTAAGAACCCAGTTGTTCAGCTTTTCAAAAGCTAGCTCAATATGATTAAGTTGTTTGCTTCTTTCTTTCGGTTTCTCTTTGGTGAAGCCAACAAAAAATTAAAACAAACAAGCCCGCTCCATCCTTTTTAGAACTTGTGATGAGAAAAAGTGTAGAAACATATTTTGACCTAAAATGCAAATGGTAAACATATTTTGACGTAGTATATACTAGCAAATATGTTTGTGCATTGCAAAAGAATATACAACTTGTTACAATATTATTTAAATGTCTTATGTCTCGAAGATTTATGTGTTAGTATAGAACTTCGTGCCATTGTTGCATGCACAAACCCACGTGGTTATAAAACCCATATGAACATGAGTTGTGAGTCCAGATCAAATATATAGTAACATCGACAATATCAAATTTGTTTCATTAAATTCTCTATGAAACATACTTGGAACTTGGAAGTGCAATTCTTGGAACTCGTAGATGTTATCATATTTTAAAGTGAACTACTCCCTCTATCTTGAATGTGAGGGATATAAAGTTTAAAATTTGTATCAAAATATAAAATATTATGTGTTCTCAACGTCCTCTCTTAGTTTTTTGGTGGAAAATACTGAGATTGCTTTAAAACTTTATGTCACCCAAAATAGGCAGCCGATAACTAAAGAGAGTAACAACTGATCGAAATAGTCCCTCCATGTAAAAATCACTTGGATATATTTCAGGATAGTTTGAGTACAATTTTGAAACGAAATGAATAATATACTGGCATATATCGATGGAACGTGGGCCATCATTAATAGAGGGCTAAATTGATTATTTTAATGTCAAAACCATAGCGAGAGGAAGCCCAGGAGCTTAGCCCAGGAGCAAGAGGTCTATGGACCTTTAAAGACAGGGGAGGCCCATTTTCGCCTCCATTACCCTCCACCCCTACTGGCATAAACAATAGTTTTAGTTTGCATCAACACTCAAGATTTCGAATTTACCCACTATATTGAAGAATTATTCATGAAGTACAGTAGTTTTATAAAAAAGTAGAGCTAAAAAAATAAATGAGTATTTGGTATTGATATGCCATATGCTAGTAATGTTACATCAAAAGGTATAAACTTATCTACAGTAATAACTTATAAATTTATGAATAATCAATAAAGTATAATATAATTCAAAAATAAATTGCAAGTGTCATTGTACCTGGATTATAATGACACTTGATAAACTATTAAAATTACTTGTTACTGTGGCTCCGCAACACATCGCAACCGTGTCATAATAAGGCATTTAAAAAACTGAGCAAAGCAATGATCGCTGTTACAACAACAACAACATAGTCTTTTGTCCCAAGCAAGTTGGGGTAGGCTAGAGATGAAACCCAAAAGAGACGAGAAACAGGGAGACACAAAAAAGACATAAAGAGAGACAAAAGAGGTCACGGTTCCGGCACGTTGATTGCCAATCTCCAAGCGCTCCTATCCATAGCTAAATCCTTAGAGATATTCCACTCCTTAAGATCTCTCTTAACGGACTCGTCCCAAGTTAGTTTAGGTCGACCTCTACCGCTCTTTACATTATCGGCCCGCTTTAGAACTCCACTACGCACCGGCGCCTCAGGAGGCCTCCGTTGGACATGTCCAAACCATCTCAACCGATGTTGAATCAATTTCTCCTCAATTGGTGCCACCCCAACCCTATCCCGAATATCGTCGTTCCGGACTCTATCCCTCCTTGTGTGCCCACAACACCAACGCAACATACGCATCTCTGCTACACTCAATTGCTGGATATGTCGCCTTTTTGTAGGCCAACACTCAGCACCGTATAACATCGCCGGACGGATCGCCGTTCTATAGAACTTACCTTTCAGCTTCTGAGGCACCCTTTTGTCACAGAGGACGCCAGAAGCTTGACGCCATTTCAACCAGCCGGCTGAAATTCTATGCCTAACATCTTCATCAATGTCTCCGTCCTTTTGTAGCATCGACCCTAAATACCGAAAAGTATCCTTCTTGGCCACCACTTGCCCATCGAGGCTAACGTCTCCCTCCTCATGCCTAGTCGCGCTAAAATCGCACCTCATGTACTCGGTCTTAGTCCTACTAAGTCTGAACCCTTTCGACTCTAACGTATGCCTCCATAGTTCTAACTTCCTATTAACCCCTGCCCTACTGTTGTCAACTAGCACCACATCATCAGCAAAGAGCATACACCAAGGGATACCACCTTGTATATCCCTTGTGACCTCATCCATCACCAAAGCAAATAAATAAGGGCTCAAAGCTGACCCCTGATGCAGTCCTATTTTAAATGGAAAGTCACTGGTGTCGCCATCACATGTTCGGACAAACGTCACCACATCCCTGTACATATCCTTGATGAGGGTAACGTACTTAGTTGGGACTTTGTGCTTTTCCAAAGCCCACCAACATGACATTTCTCGGTACTTTGTCATATGCCTTCTCGAGGTCAATAAAGACCATGTGCAAGTCCTTCTTCTGCTCCCTATATCTCTCCATCAATTGTCGTAATAAGAAAATCGCCTCCATGGTCGACCTACCAGGCAAGAACCCAAACTGATTTTGGGTCACATGTGTCACTCTCCTTAGGCGATGCTCGATAACCCTCTCCCAGAGCTTCATCGTATGGCTCATCAACTTAATCCCACGATAGTTAGTACAACTTTGAACATCTCCCTTGTTCTTGAAGATAGGTACTAATGTACTTCTCCTCCATTCTTCAGGCATCTTGTTAGATCGAAAAATAAGGTTAAAAAGCTTAGTCAACCATACTATCGCTCTGACGCCTAGGTATCTCCACACCTCAATGGGGATACCATCAGGGCCCATTGCTTTACCTCCCTTCATCCTCTTCAAAGCCTCTCCGGTCTCTGCCTCCTGAATTCTCCTCACAAAGCGTCTGTTGGTATCGTCAAATGAGTCGTCCAACTCAAGGGTAGGACCCTCATTCTCCCCATTAAACAGCTTGTCGAAGTACTCTCTCCATCTGTCCTTGATCTCCTCATCCTTCACCAGAAGTCGATCTGTCCCATCCTTGATGCATTTTATTTGGTTGATGTCCCTTGTCTTCCTCTCGCGGATTCTAGCCATCCTATAAATGTCCTTCTCCCCTTCCTTCGTGCCTAGCCGCTGATAAAGGCCATCATACGCCTGACCTTTTGCTACACTCACAGCTCGCTTTGCAGCCCTCTTCGCTATTTTATAGCCCTCGATGTTGGCTGCACTCTTGTCATGGTGGAGACGTTTGAAACACTCCTTCTTCTCCCTAATAGCCCTTTGCACCTCGTCATTCCACCACCATGTGTCTTTCGCTTCCCGTTTGCCTCCCTTACTCACGCCAAACACTTCTGAAGCCACCTTCCGGACACATGTTGCCATCTTTAGCCACATGTCGTCGGCATCTTCTCCTTCTTCCCAAGGCCCCTCGTCTAGCATCCTCTCCTTAAACATTTGCGCTGCTTCCCCTCTAAGCTTCCACCACTTCGTTCTCGCAATCTTGGCCCGTTTGTCCCGGTGGACACGTACCCGAAAGCGAAAGTCCGCCACCACCAGCTTATGTTGAGGGACAACACACTCCCCAGGTAACACCTTACAATCAAAGCAAGCACGTCTATCCTCCCTCCTTGTAAGGATAAAGTCGATCTGGCTCGAGTGTTGTCCACTACGAAAGGTTACTAGATGAGATTCCCTCTTCCTAAAGAGGGTGTTCGCTATCAACAAGTCATAGGCCAGCGCGAAGTTCAAAACATCCTCCCCCTCTTGATTCCTACTACCATACCCGAACCCCCCGTGCACCCGTTCGAAACCTACATTAGTCGCACCAACATGGCCTCGCACCAACATGATCGCTGTTACATGATTCTTAAATTCTCTCCTCGAGCCTTTCTATCAATAAGAACCAGAAATAATACGAAATATGTCACTATTCTAATTAGTAATCATGCCCAAACTTTCGCCACCATCAGATAAAAGGAGATGTGCTTAGTCAGCAACGCCTGGCGTTGCATTCGAGCATGATATATTTACACAAGGGGCAGAATAATGCATCAGCTACAAACATTGTTTCAGATGCACTTTCCATTCACGGATGCAGTGTTTTGCACTGCCTGAATCATCTGACCGACCTGAACACACGGCCTCCAACCACGAACAGTTTTGAGCAAGAAGGCATCCACCAGCTTGGCCACAATAGGCATGCTCCAAGAAGGTAGTTCAAGCTCTTGCACCATCTCTGTAGCCACCGAAAGACTTGTATCATTCTCCAGGTCAAATGCGAACTCGATGTTCTTACATTTACCTGTACAAGGCCAAAAGAATAAAAACGCAGCGTCAGTGGCATGGTACAAATGGAGCTTTGTGCAATCCAAAGATGATATTTTGGTGCTTGTAATTACCATTGGGGACAGGAATCCTTAGTAATAACTTGACAGGGTTGCTACCACTCATATCTCCTTCCAATACAAATCCACCCCTTCGAAGCACTAGGCTGAAAGACCCCTTCCCGTTATCAACAGTTCCATTTGGTAGCAAAGATACAAAAATTGGTGTGGCTTCAAGATCCAGATCCAAATTTGGCGGGAATGCTATAGGTTCTTGCACAGGATTAGAGGTTTTATCATTGATGATAATGTCATCTTTCATGAGAAAAGGGCTCTTCAAGAGTTCACTTGCTGGCAATCTATCAGCCGCTGAAGCTAGACAGCTCTCTATGAAACTTCTTACTTCTGCATCTTTGACCTTGGAGAGAGCAACTGGTTTTATACCCTGCAATTATACCATTATAGCACCATTCATATACGACAAAAAGGAACTATCTGGGTACTTCCTAGCAAACTCTTGAAGTAGACAAGTACTATCTAAGTAACAGGTCACTTACTTCAGAAATCTTCTTGTATATTTGAACAAAGCCCTGACATTCACTGTAAGGGCACTCACCAGTCACCATCTCAAGCATACATATGCCGAAAGAGTATATATCCACCAACTCATTGTAGTTTTCACCAAAGAGCTCTGGTGCCATGAATTCTAAGGTACCTGTATTTCAGGTTAAATGTTACCGATAACCATATCAAGCTCACCACATATCACGTTTGCTTTCATAAATATGTGGCAGTGTGGCCTGTAAAAACCGTACCTTGTATACTCTGTGTTTTCCTCTCTTGCATGACCATTGCCAAACCGAAGTCCCCAATCTTAACTTTCCCATGGTTCCCATTGATGAAAATGTTGTCACACTTCAAGTCCCTGTGTATGATTGGTGGCTTCTGGCTGTGCAGATAGGCTAGCCCTGTCAGTATTTGTTTGGCCCATCGCCTCATGGCCTTCATGTCAACTTTCTTGTGCTTGGTACGGTACCTAACCACACCACAACAATAGATCATCAAAGGGGGATGGTGAAGCTAGCTACTTCTTTACAGCTGTTTCCCTTCTGAATGGAAAGTAAAAGGAACCAACTTTGTATTTCTTTTAGTTCCCTGAAAAGTGAAAACAGAAAGTACCAATAAACTATTCAGACTTTAAATTTGAAAAAGAAATAGTGATTCAGATTTTGTTTGCCATTGGTAAATAACTGAAGTTCAGTTACTGAAGATTCACCATGCCACAAAAGAAGGTACTAGGCACAAAGAATAAAATGAATAAAACTCCATCAGTAGCAGCACATACGAGGAGGGGCTATGTTATATTCACATACTCTCTCAAGTTGCCGGACGTGAACAGCTCAGTGATGAGATTGACGGTCCTTTTCTTGTTGTCGACCCAAGAGGCGTAGAGCTTGAGGATGTGCTTGTGCTGGAGCGACCGTAGCAGCTGGATCTCCATCTTGAGCCGCTCCAGCTCCTTAGGGGATCCCATGGTCCGGCCGTTTATCTCCACTTTGGCCCACGCCATCTCGATGCCTTCCACCACGTCGAAGCCTTTGTAGCTGCCACCAAATCGATCACGTGAATGAACAAACACAAGCAAGAATTCCCACTTTCTTCATATTTTTTAAACAAAAAAATAGCTAGTATTCAAGGCTGAATCTTTGTGATTTCTCGAATATATATCCAGTCTGAAATTCAGGAAACTAGTTTCTGTCATTTAATTTGCTACTGAATTACTGCATAAACAGCTGAGGAGAGGGAAGGGAGGTACACTGTCTTGAAGGCCCCTGATCCCACGACCTCCTTGTACTGCAATGCACGCACGAAACCGCAGAGATCAGGCAGAAAGATCTATCTTTTCAGATGAATTCCAGCGCAGGATGCGAACAATCAAGATTCAAAATTCAGGAACTGAAAGCCCCCCGTGCTAACAAGCGATGAACCGGCAACCCGACGAGACCAAACAACATGTCGACATTAGCAGCAGCTGCGAAGGGACGGCGCAGCATGTACCCGGAAGTAGCGGCCGGTGGGGTCGACCTCGTCGACGTCGGGGTCGTCCACCTCGTCGTCGGGCGGCTCCGCCTGCTCGCCGCCGGCCAAATCCGGATCCGGAGCCATCGCGCCGCGCGCTCCTCTGCCCGTGAGATCAGAAGTCGAGCTGGCGGCGGATCGACGAGCCGTAACAGGTTAAGCAGTGCGAGAGACGGCGTGGGAGCGCGACGAGTCTGAACTCTGAACTACTCCCTCTCCCGCATTATCTGTCGTCGGTGAAACGTCCCAGTTACCGATGACAATGGCAAATGACGCTGGCACGCCTACTCCGATCATTTCTCAAATATGCATTTGGATGGACATGCAATTAATGCTCTCACCACATCATTCTTTATGTACAATAAACAAATCTGAGTTCACACTCACCGTTTCACCCTTTTACATGCAGTCAAGTATTTCTCTCTTAAACAAATCAGAGAAGACAACAAAAAAAATGCATTTGGCTCGGCGGCAAACACCACTTAGCGCCAATTTTACATAGGCAAAGCAAAGTGAAACTTTAAACTATTTCCCCCCGCGCCATTTCTCCAGCAGGTACGAAAAAAAGCCTGGTAACACTCTCGTTACCTTCATTTCAACCATTCACCTCTCATCCATCTTCCATGCTAATAGACCTAAACACAGTACCAGAGGAGGGAGGAGAGGAGGTGCCTGATCTCAACAACCGTCCTGCCGAACGTGAAGAGGAACAAGATGTAGTGGCTGCAGATGAAGTTGGGGGAGCTGATCACTTTGATCTCCATCCTGCTCAGAATGATGAACAAGCACAAATTAATCAAGGTAAGCACATCTTTTTGTATCAAAAACTGAGTTTCTAGCTCTCTCACTCTATAAAATTAGAATGGTGGTTTATTTCTCCATCCTAAAATCACAAGCAACATCAGGGAACTTAGTTATTACTAGAATTTGGTAACCACAAACTCTTGTGTACGAGGTGTCCTCTATACTCTCTCTCTCTCCTAAATTAGTACATTTTGCTTTAGTTCCTCTGCTAAAATCACTAGGAACATCTAGGAACATTACTTAATTTTTCTGTAAGGCATGCAGCTCATATTTGCTTCTAGTTGAAAATTAAATTGGAGTGAGAGGGCAGAATAACTTACAAGTGTGAGTCACAATGCAATTTTGTAATCATCAGCTTACTTCTGTACCAGGTGACAATGGTGGCCATCCATTTGACTTAAATGATCCACTGGAAGAAGAACAAAATCTGCATGCAGGTGATTAATTATTTCCCACATGTTGAAGTCATGTTTGCAACAATAAGTCAAAAAGTTTCATAATCTTTTGTGAAGCAGTTCTCTCTAGCCTAACTATCACTATCTTCTCAATTATTATGTTCTGGTTTGCTTCCTCCCTACCAAAATCACTACCAACATCTAGGAATTTTTAGTGTTTATTCTCTCTGTTCTAAACTAGTATGAACTGCTGTACCGAGAGGGGGAGAATAACTGTGGTCTGTGGGTCATATTGCATTCTTGTGGCTCACAGTAGCATCCCGATGGTCAGTACAATCAGTAAATCTTGATGTGCCAATACGAATGGTAATAATTAATCTTTCCTTTCATACAGAAAAGGCCGAAGAGATAATCTTTCCTTTAAAAAGGGAGATATAATCTTCAAAGAGCTGGAGAGTTGGAGCTGTGCAGTGATTGTCATGTTCTTATCAACTAGTACTAAGCAATCCACCCTCACAAAAATGAATACAGTATTAAGCTAGCCTCTACTACTAGGAAACACGTAGTAGTAGTATTAAGCTGACACCTCAACTTGATTTCTCATTGTCGCATGAACCATTACGAGCATAGCTGCAGGCAGAGCATTCCAAAAGGCATCTAGTATAGTAGTATATACACAATGTAAAGTGCAAATCTGGAAAAAGGCGGGCATGCCTGATAATAGTAGAATCCTAGGTCTAGATCTGAGTACGGTAACCTCGACGGATTTCACCTCAAAACTAAACAATGCATGTGTGCGTGGTATACAAGTAGGAAGTACGTACCCAGTATTTGCAGATAGCGTGGGCGGCGAGCTTCTACGGGTCGGATCGAACGCCGTGCTTGGCCCTTGCGCTTTCAGATGGTCCTCGGCGGTGTCGCGTGGAGGAGGGGCCTGCGCTTCCGGATCCCGTGCCCTGGATCCGTGCCCCGGAGCAGGATGGAAGGGAGAGGCGTTGCTCGAGGATGCGGACGCCGTGCGCTGCCGGAAAGCCTTGGCCGCGGCGCGGGGAGGAGCAGCCCGCGCTCCCTACTCCCGTGGCCCAGCACAATACGATGTCAGTGGAGGGGATTCGTCGGAGGGTGGCCGCGACGGCGAGGTTGCGGATCGACCAAAGGGACAGCCGGCGAGGTTGGGGATGAGGGTGCGTTACGAAAAAAGGCCGTCGGTGGAGTGTGAGGCTGTGAGGCAGCGAGGGGGAGGGGGAAGAGATAAGACTCCTGGCCGACAGATCGTGGTGCGGTGTAGCAGTCCATGTAGGGCCCTACAACTGGAAATAGCCACCGACAATTATTTCAGGACGTTGCACTGTCGCAACAGCGACAGATAAACTAGGACGGAAGGAGTACTCCTGTGAACTCAAAACAGTTGTTCCAAGTTCCACGGGGACCGCGCCACGGGTGTTTAGGAGCGGGGTCACATGAGGCTGCAGGTGGGCCCGGCGACCTGGTGGGAATTGATCATGGACGTGATAGGCATCCACGTGGCAGATCAGATATATTACTCAGATAAGGGTTTCGATTTTCCGTAAAATATTCAAGTAGAACTGTAGAAGGGAAACAAGTTTCAGATGAGGATTTACCAAAATGTTCAGATAAATGAACGAAATTTCAGATAAGGATGTCCTTTAATATGATCGTGTGCATAATTAAGAGCACAGGATTCACGATAGCGATTTTGTTGAATTTTCTGTGTTATTTTTCTCACCCTAAATCATGTTAATTTGGTCAACGATATACTTGCTGGGCAAGGGGTCGACAATCTCCTGTGAGGAGCGAATCTAGCTGAGAATACAGGATTACTAGCATCAGCTTCATTGCATGATATTAATTTTCTTGAATTACAGTACTATTTTAGTAAAAGATTTACAAGTTGTTGGCAGCCAAAATATTATCAAAGATTAAATTTATTTGAATTGGACAAAATTTGCAAAGATCCCCGAAAAATCAGCCCAGGCTGATTTGGACAACTGTTGGACGACTAGTCCAGACTGGTTTCATCAGATAAGTAAACCGGCCAGATCAGTTTTTGCAAAGGTGCCATGAAAGCCCAATAAAAAAACAGCCCAGGGTACACTAGTATCGGTGTCTAGAACTGCGTCCTAGACATTAGACGAGTGAATTTGTATATGTGCATCTAGGCCTAGATGATGTATAAAGCAAACACAAGGGTTTATACTGGCCTAGGCAAGAATGACCCTACGTCCAATGGATTCTACCGCTGCTCGTGTTGCTTTGCACCGGAGTGCTCGTAGTAGGGGGTTACATTTCGAGAGAGGGAACAAATCCCAGGTCTCTTTGGCGGAATGTGTGTGTTGACTTAGTGAGGTGTGACCCCCCCACCCCATGTAGGTCCCTGCCTCCTCTTTTATAGTTCCCAAGGGGAGGGCTCGGGTTACAGTCGTGGTAAAAAGGTGAAACAGGGAAAAGATAAAAGAGAAAAAAAGGTGGCCCATGGGTGTGGTAGTCTTCCTCCTTATCCGGTGTGAGCAGTTTACCTTGTAATGCAGAGACATAATGGACGTTGATCTTTTGGCCTCTCCATCTGCTGGTGCAATGTGCTGCGGCCATACTTCGTCCTCTGTGCTTCTATGCCATCGAGGATGGGCGGTGCGTGCACCCAGATTTGCGTAGAGAGGGAGTTAGGTGGTATAGTTGCCGTTACCCCCGTTGCTGTAGAGGTATGGACATCATCGTGGTGGAATGACCAGAGTCATGTTGGATCTGAGCGCGGTTCCCATGTTCCTGTCCACTATGCATGGTCACGTCCGTCTCATCAGTGGGAATGGGTGCCATGGTGGGGGCCCCGCGGCTCTCAGCCTAGCCAGAGGGCTCTACATGTCCCTCGGGCGAGGCGAAAATATGCCAAGAGGATCGGGCGCTCCCGTGCTTACGTTGCGAGGGTCGGGTGAGGCGGAGACTATTCCCGACGGGGCGCAGGGGTCGGGCACTTTGATGACGTCATGGGGCTCGGGAAAGACGTCCCTAGGCCTCGGACGATTTAGCAGCTGACACACTATTAATGCCCTTGATTGGGTATGCCTACTATTGATACCCGACAGTAGCCTCGAGCCTGTGGAGGAGTGGAGCACTCCTTCAGAGGCTTTGAGGACGAGTGCCCATGAGTAGTTATGGTTTGTTTGATTTGAAGGAAGTTGTCTGATGGGTGTGCGCGAGCGCATCCGCCGGGTGTTGCCCCCGAGGCCTTAGAAGGATGAGTTATCCCTTCAAGGGCTTTGAATCGAGTGGACCCACCTGGGGAAGATGAGGCATCGTGCTGGGTAATAGTTATTGTGATGCTTCATGTCCCCGTGCATGGGAAGGTGGGGAGGTGCCCAGATTTTCGCATACGTGGGGAGTTGGGCAACAAGCGCCCGGTCAGTTGTCCTGTACGACATTATAAATACAGGCGCAGATGGGGTGTAGGAGCCCATCTGTTCTTCTTAGTTCTTCATAGCAGCCTGCGGTCTCTTTGCTCCCCTCTCGCCGCGGCGTCCTCCCTCCGCTTTTGTGATGGATCCAGGTAAACGTCCTGCCGGTGACGCGTCCGGTGATGGGCGGTCCACGTGGCACCGTGTGACATGGGCGGGGTTGTCCTCCGGTAGCGGACACGGGAGGCACTTGCCTCTAGCTGTGACTACGGAGCCGGCGCAACCGTCGGATGTTGTGCCACCCACGACGGCAGAGATGGAGGTGGAGAGACTTAAGGGGTACCCGGAGGTCTCCTAGGTCACGCATGAGGTGGCAGAACGGGAGATGCAGGTCGTCCAAGACTAGCAGGTGGCTGCGGACAGTCGGATGGCCGGTGAGTTCTCCATTCGTCATTCCGATTTGAAGGATTGCATTTGTTTTTCGCACTCATCGTGTTCATGTGTTGGGCAGAGCTGGAGGCAGAGCTGCTGGGGATTCGGGAGGATGTGGACATTGCAGTGGGGTACATCCATGCCCGCGGTGAGAACTAGGAGGAGTGCCTCCTGGACATCCCCAACCGTGTCCGGGACGCGGTGGAGCTCGGCATCCATCATGGGGCGGCGGTGGCCCTGATGGTGGTGTAGGTGCGCTCGGGGCACGCACTCCACCACCTAGTAGGGCTCCCGGAGGGCTAGGAGCTAGCCAACCACGACAAGTCCTAGGAGGACTTCGACGAGGTAGCCAATGCCATCGTCGACCTGGTCCTCGCCGAGAGGACGTGGAGGAGGCCACCGGGCACCTAGGACACTGAGCGGCGGCCAACATCAAGGTTGAGCCCTACTGGTCGGCATTCTTTGACCAGTTCTAAGGACATGGACGCGGAGGCCACCTTGATCCCCGCTTAGGATAGGCTTTTTGCATTTTGTATTCGCATTTCGCATTAGAAGTAATCTTGTAAAAAGACTCATCATCGTTTTAATGAAACATGCTCTTCGCCGATGTGAGTTCTTATGTGGTTTTAGTAATGTTGTGGGGGGTGACCGTCCATTGGGTCATTCATAGCCCCTGAGCCCTTGCTCGACGTAGGGTCGTGACCGTTCGTTGGGTCGTTCGTAGCCCCTGAGCCCTTACTTGACGCAGGGTTGTGGTCGTTTGTTGGGTCAGGACGCGAGTGTAGCCCCGAGCCCTTGCTCGACATAGGGGCGTGACCGTTTGTTGGGTCGAGAGGCCACCCGTCTTTGATTCGACCCCTCACGCATTCCTTCATGGAACGGAGGGGGTGAGCCAAACCACGCTATCCTCATTGGATGAACAGTGGCGCTCGGTGAGCTATTAGCGAGTAAGTCTGAGTGGAGTCCCGGTCCCATCCGCTGGGTGCCGGCTAGTGGTCAAGCTGGTGATGCACTCCAAACTCCTAAAGGCAAATTCATATTGTTCTCGGGGTCATCCGACCGGTCCCGAGGCCTCGCTGCCTTCCTTCAAGGAATACCATGAATCAGATGTCCATCAGGACTCAAACATGGGTCGGAATGCCCTCAGCGCCCGCACACTAGGGTATTGGCCGCTAGTGTGCCCATTCTTCGCCATCCCTGACTCAAGTGTCCTGAGGTGGCTGTTGAACCCATGGTGGGCCAACCTTCGAACCTCTGGACCGTAATTGGGCTATAGGAGCACATGTAGCTCCATATTCTTCTCTTACCTACCGAGGCCTATGATTGGCCTGCGAAGAGGAGAGGTGCCCAAGCCCCGCACGGTGATGAGATAATGATAGGCGCGGTATGCGAGGCGGACCATGCAAGGTGACGAGGCGGAATTGCAGGAGACGTGCGCACGGTTATCGAGATATCCGGGACTCGATGAGACGTTTCTGTAGCCACATTTAATGCGGGTGGTTGGAGTCTTGAATTGCTCCGTTTTCTCCCCTTTTAACCTAGCGGTTTCTCCCTTCTCTTGCACACCTCTACTTTTTCCTTCCTCACGCTTGCGTTTCCCATGTGTCGTGGCGAGTAAGTGATACAAAGAGAGAAAGTTTAAGAACTCACCCCACCGCTGTTCCTGTTGCTACCGGAGTGCCTTCTCGCCCTTCTCAACAGATCCGTGTGGTCACTCTAGCTTTACCGAGAAGATCGCGCTATGGCTCATCGAGGATGGGCTCCTCCGGCTGGTGACAAACGTCACACAGCTGGAGTGGATCATCCCCGGCAACAAAGACAAGCCGAACCTCCCCGACGGCTATGTCATCAGCTTCGCGCACTTCCATGAGTGGGGGTTCGGGATGCCTACGAGCAACTTCTTCCATGGGCTCCTGCATTACTATGGGATTGACCTGTAGAATCTCAACCCCAACTCGATTCTACAGAGTGCGGTTTTCATCACCCTATGTAAGGGCTATCTAGGCATCAAGCCCAACTTTGCCCTATAGAAGTACTACTATGCTACTGTCTTCCTCAAGACGGTGAGGAGGGGTGAGACGGTGCTGGTGCGCATCGGTAGCTATGCGATCCAGCTTCGCCAGAGCCGGGCGGACGGGTACATCACCATGAAGGGGTCATCGTCTAACAAGGGGTGGCACTAGAGGTGGTTCTACCTCAGAAGCGACGCCGACGTGCCCCTGCCTCCATAAACCGGTTGTTTCTTTGAAGGAGCACTGGAGCGCTAGGGCTATGGTCCTATCGCCACCGATAGGGAGAAGATCGGTACCCTCCTCCAGGCGGTCAAGCGTCTGGTAAATGAGGATGTGACTGGGGCCGAGGTCATCACCGTGTTCCATGAGAGGAGGTTGCTACCGCTGATGCAGCGGGCACGTCGCCTAGACGAGATGGTGCCGAACGCGCCCCTCAAGGGGACAATGCTTGTGATGGGTGGGCTTGATCACGAGGAGATCAAGAAGCGCATCAAGTCGGCGCTCAGGAGTGTTCTTTCCAATGCCACTCTCGGCATCCACTCGCCTATGTGTCCTGATGACGGCTTTGTCGAGATGGTGAGCGCCCCCCCACTCTTCCTCTCCTCCCTTTTCCCTTGGCTTCTTTGTGTTCCTTTTTTCCTAACCCGGGGCTCAGGCAGCTGTAGGGGAATCTTTGTTTGGTCCCCGACTTCGACCCACCCCTCCCCGAGGACGTGACCCAGAGGGCATGGAACCGGGCTCACACTGAGGGGGTGAAGAAGAAGAAGGATGAGGAGAATGTGAAGAAGGCTGGCAAGGCCAAGAGAAGGGAGGAGCGTGAGAAGCACCAGAAGTTGCAGCGGGAGGTCATAGAAGAGGAGGAAATGTCGAGCGATGATGATGACGATGATAATGATGATGAGGAGGAGATCCACTAGTATGACTGGTGGGACTCCATGGCCAAGGAGGGGGAGCAGTCTGGGGGGTCGTCCCTCTCCATCGAGGGGCAGATGCCGCAAGCCTAGCTACTTCACCGCGAGCCGAAGGACCTCGTCCTCAGGGGAGCTGTGACGGTGGGAGGGGGAGAGCCCCCAAGGCCACAGGGATCGGCCCACCCTGAGGTGACGGGGGAATCCCGACCCTAGGAGATGACGGGGTCACCGTCGCCACCCCCTCAGCTCGGCACAGCCGAGACTATGGCGGTCGGGAAGAGGACCTGCCCCATGATAGCAGGGTCAGGCCCAAGTGAGTCATCGCGGAAATGCCCTCGTCCTATGACGCAGAGGTAAGGGGTGGCTTTCTGTGTTGTTTGTTTGCGTTGAGGCTTGGTAATGTTGACGCCTATCGTTTTTGCAGGAGGGTTCAGTCCGATGTCCCCCCGCTTGTGCCTCAGAAGGTGCTGAGGTGGCAAGGCCAGACCTCAACTGGTAATGTGTTGGGTTTGGATGTCTCTGCCTCGAGGACAGCTGGTAGTGTTCCTCCGGTGTCTGTGGTCGTAGGAGGACACGAGGTGCCGGACGCCCTTGCTTCAGCTCCGCCTAACCCCACCCTGTCAGCCAGGGCAGTGCTTTCAGAAGCGAAGGTGGAGAAGTCCATCCAGATGGGGATGGCGATGCTAGAGCAGTTGCCACGATTCAGGCCAGATCCCATTCTTGAGGGGGCGCTCCCTCAGGAGAGTGGGGCACCTCCGCCTCTGACAACGGAGGTGTCGGGATCGATCACGGGAGCGGGTGTGAGCATCAAGACCTAGGAGGCGGCGAAGGAGGCCGTGCCCGAGGGCCCTTTGATGTAGGTGGGGTCCACTGTAGGAGGCGAGTCCTAGGCAGAGGAGACGATGACGAGCGGGCCCGATGTCATCGAGGTGGAGGTGGTGTCAGTCTCGTCCAGCGAGCCTTCTAACTTGGCCGAGGTGGCTCAGCCCTCCCACACCAAGGGCCCACAGCCCTCATGCGGGTAGGGGTGATCCCTACCAGTGGGGCGGTCCGCGCCTCACTTGGTCAGATCGGAACCAACCCAAGGCGCTACCGATCTTCGTGTTGGACGACATCGAGGAGCAGGAAAACTGGGGCTGAATTCAGGTGGGGTGCCAGACCTTCAACCAAACTCTATCCTCAGCATTGTCTATCCTACACAATGATATCCACCTGGCTAGCTAGGTACGTCGAGTGAGGTGAATGTTTGTCGTTCGGTGCTTTCCCCTTTTGGTGTCCATGACATGGCTCCTTGCATAGGCGCTACTCGAATGGAGCTGGGTGAAGTTAGAGTTTCTCTGTCGCGAGCAGGGCTCCTAGGGATGCCAGTTGGAGGAAGCGTGGAGGACTACTGCGGCCAAGGCGCGTCTTGCAGAGGCCCAGCGGAAGATGGCCGACCTCAATAGCGAAATGGCGGATCTCCATATCCGTTATGATGAGGCAGTCACCGATGCCAAGGAGTCGGGGGAGAAGCTAGTGACCCTCATCGAGTGTGCTCGCAAGGACCAGGAGGAGGCCCACGACGAGTTGTTGCGGGCCTTGGGGCAGCTCCAATCCAAGCTTGAATCTGTCTGCTGTGAGCGCGAGTACGCTCTTGGTGAGTGCGACAAGGCTCGCCAAGAGTGCAACATAGCTCGAAGGGAGAAGAACACCATGGAGGACCGGATGAAGGAGGCTACAGGCGTGGCCTCTCGTCTTGCTGAGGAGAACCGCTAGCTGAAGCCCGTGGTGGAGTCCCTCCGAGCCATGATGGCCCAAGGGCATTAGCGGGACTTGGCTAGGGCCTAGGAGCTAGAAGGTAAGTACCTTTGCCAATCCATCATTGGGTTTTTTTTGAAATATGCTTCTTATCCCTTGTGATGATCAGGACTGAAGGGTAAGCTTGCCACGGTGGAGACGGAGCTTCTGTCAGAGCGGGAGGCCCTGAGACGGAATAACGTGAGCACTCCGAGCTGCGCACCACCGCTGAGCTAGTGTGTGACACCCTCGGGGCGGTCCAGGTGCGCCCCAGAGTGAGCTCGCTACGGAGTCATCTCGGGGTCGCCTTTGAGCAGCTTCGAACCCAAGTGAAGGGGGCGCTTCACCATGGGATGTAGCGTGCGCTCACCGTCTTTAGGTTCCACTACCAGAAAATTGACCTGGAGGCGCTTAGTGAGGGCTACGTTGACATCCCTAAGGAGGAACTCGACGCCATCGATGAGGAGGTGCTGAAGCCGGCAAAGATCCTAGCTGCCAAGTTCAAAGATGAGGTCATCCCTCCACCTTTGGATCTATAAACAATGTCAAGCAAGGTGCTCGTGTAAAAACTTAGAATGTTGAACAAGTCCGTAGCCCTTGGGGCCCCTTTAAAACTTGTGTTTATCTTTTATTCTAAGTCTTTACGCGTTCGTCCTGATCCTCTTAGTGCGCCTAGGCTTGCAGCGTTTAGAGTTTAGTCTGATGCCTGGGGTTGGGGTTAATGGGCGAGAGTACTGTAGCCATAGAGGCGTAGGTTTTTCACAGTCTGATTAACTCAACCCGAGGGATCCTCATACTCTAACACACCTGCATTTCCCTGTCACTGTCGGAGGGCTTAGGTGGATAATTTTTCATAAAGTCTTTCAAGTGGTTGCCCAATCCCCACGTCATGTTTAAGTTTACCGATTTTTTAGAAGTACAAGTCAACCCCTTAGGCCCAGACTAGTGAGCAAAGGCACCGTAACTGTCAAGGTATAGGTTTCTTGCAGTCCGGCCGATCTGTCCTGAGGGGCTTTTGCTTTCTAAAACGTTCGCTTTCTTAAACAACACTGTAAGGGCTCAAGTATGAAAAACATTTCGAAAAGTATTATGAAAATTTCACATCATTGGGGGGTTCTTCCCTTTCAGTCACTGAGGAAGGCCCAACCCTAACTAAAGGTAGGGGGTCTCTCTCAGAGTTAGACAATATAATAGACAGTGAGCACTCTTTTCGAGATTAAACATGTGACAAGCCTAGAAATCTATGGGTAGAAGCGATGTAGCTGTTCGATATTCCAATCATTGGTGAAGACTTTGCCGTCTGTGGTGGCTAGCTTGTAGGTGCCAGGTCAGAGTACTTCTACAACAATGATTGGGCCCTCCCATGGTGGTGTTAGCTTGTGGTGGCCCTTGCTGTCCTGTCTGAGGCAAAGCACCAGGTCCCTGACGTTGAACGCCAAACCCCGCACGCGGCGATGGTGGTACCGACGTAAGGCTTGCTGGTACTTGGTAGAGTGGAGTAGGGCGATGTCACGTGCTTCTTCCAGCTAGTCCATGGCATCCTCAAGGGAGGCTTGGTTCTCTTGGTCGTGGTACGCTCTGACCCTTGGCGCTCCATACTCCAAGTTAGTGGGGAGGATGGCCTCGGATCCATAGACCATGAAGAAAGGCATGAAGCCTGTCGCTCGGCTCGGGGTCATCCTCAAACTCCAGAGGACCATAGGGAGTTCCACAACCCATCGGTGGCCAAATTTGTTCAACCGGTTGAAGATCCTTGGCTTGAGGCCCTACAAGATCATGCCGTTGGCGTGCATGACCTGCTCGTTCGTCCGGGGGTGTGCTACAACTGCCCAATCCATGAGGATATGGTGATCATCGCAGAAATTTAGGAACTTTTTGCTAGTGAACTACGTGTCGTTGTCGGTGATGATGGAGTTTGGGACCTCTAAGCGATGAACAATATTGGTAAAGAAGAGCACTGCCTGCTCAGACTTGATTCGTGTGATTGGCCGAGCCTCAATCCACTTCGAGAACTTGTCAATGGCGACAAGCAAGTGGGTGAAGCCCTCGGGCATTTTCTGGAGCGGCCCGACAAGGTCCAGACCTCAGACCATGAAAGGCCAAGTGATGGGGATCGTCTGGAGCACTTCGGCTGGTAAATGAGTCTGTTGAGCATAGTACTGGCATCCTTCGCAAGAGCGTACTACCTCGGTCGCGTCAGCCACGACAAAGGGCTAGTAGACGCCCTGTCAGAATGCATTTCTGACATGGGTGCGTGGCGCTATGTGGTGATCGTAGACGTCCCCATGGATGTCCTATAGTAGCTTCTTCCCCTGCTTACTAGGGATGCAACGTCGCAGGATTCCAGTGGGGCTCCACTTGTAAAGTTCTTGATCTAGCGGGACAAACGACTTGGCATGGCGCGCAAGACATCAGGCCTTGGTCTTATCGGTTGGGAGTACATCATGGTCCAAGCAGTCAAGGTATAGGATTCTCTAATCCGGCAAGGGGTCAGGCCCTGTGGCTGGGTCATCCTCAATTTGCATAACCTTAGGGTCGGTTGGGGCCAGGGTCGGGTCAGCCCCCGAGGCTGGCGTGGGTGGCTCACTGCCATCCTTCACCGACCCTTGGTAACTGACCAAGGGCTTATACAGATCGCTAGTGAAGACATCGATGGGAACTGGTGCCCGACCAGACGCTAGCTTCGCAAGCTCGTCTGCTGCCTCGTTAGATCGTCTTGCAATGTGGTTGAGCTCAAGGCCTTCAAACTTGTCTTCTAGGAGGTGGACCACCTAGCAGTATGCCGCCATCTTGGGGTCATGAAAGCTTGACTCCATCATGACTTGGTCTACAATCAACTGGGAGTCACCTCGGACATCGAGCCATCAGATCCCAAGCTCGGTGGCGATGTGCAAACTGTTGACAAGTGCCTCGTACTCAGCAACATTGTTAGAGGCTAGAAAATGGATCCGGATCATGTACCTCATGTGCACGTTGAGGGGAAGATGGAGATGAGTCCTGCCCCAGCTTCGCTCTTCATCAGTGACCCGTCGAAATACATTGTCCAGTACCCCCTGTTCCACCAGAGTCAGTGGCGTTTGGGTCTCGATCCATTCTGCCACACAGTCTACCAACACCTGGGACTTGATAGCTTTTTGAGGGGCATAGGTGATGCCCTCTCCTATGAGTTCAACCGCCCACTTAGCAATTCTTTCTGTCGCCTCATGATTCTAAATCACCTCCCCGAGGGGGAAGGATGACACAATCGTGATCGGGTGCGACTCAAAGTAGTGGCGCAGCTTCCTCCGAGCGATGAGGACAGCGTACAAGGGCTTCTGAATTTATGGGTAGCATGTCTTGGTGTTGGACAAGACTTCACTAATGAAGTAGACCGGATGCTGGACTTTGTGGGTGTGACCCTCCTCCTGCCGTTCCACTACGACGGCGGCACTCACTACCTGAGTAGTGGTCATGATGTATAGTAGGAGTGGTTCCCCCTCAGCCGAGGGCACAAAGATCAGAACCTTTGTTAAATGTGACTTGAGCCCATCAAGCACCTCTTGGGCCTCGAGTGTCTAGTCAAAGCGGTCCATCTTTTTTAGAAGCCGATAAAGGGGTAGGCCTCATTCGCTGAGGCGTGAGATGAAGCGGCTCAGCACCGCCAGACATCTTGTGACTCACTATACCCCTTTCAAATCCCATATCGGGCCCATGTTTGTGATAGCGGAAATCTTCTCTGGGTTGGCTTCGATGCCGCACTCAAAGATGATAAAACCAAGTAACATTCCCCTCGGGATCCTAAAGATGCATTTTCGGGGTTGAGCTTGATATTCTTGGCCCGTAAGCTTTTGAATGCCTGGTCGAGATCAGCAACCAGGTTATCAGCTCGTTTTGACTTGACTATGATGTCATCTATGTAAGCCTCAATGGTTTGCTCAATGAGGTCCCCAAAAACGGTGAGCATATAACGCTGATACGTAGCCCCCGCGTTCTTGGGTTCAAATGGCATGGTTACGTAACAGTAGGTCCCGAACAGGGTGACAAAAGTGGTCGCGAGCTGGTCGGACTCTTTCATCGCGATTTGATGGTAACCAGAGTAAGCATCAAGGAAAGAGAGAGCTTCACAACCTAAAGTGGAGTCGACTATTTGATCGATGCGTGATAAAGGGAATAGATGTTTAGGACAAGCCTTGTTGAGACCAATGTAATCGACACACATTCTCCATTTACCTTTTTTTGTTTTTTACAAGTACAGGATTAGCTAACCACTCAGGATGGAACACCTCCTTGATGAACCCGGCTACCAGTAGCTTGTGAACCTCCTCCCCGATTGCTCTGCGCTTCTCCTCATCGAAGCAGCGTGGTCGTTGTCTTACCGGTTTGGAGCTGGCCTGGATATCCAAGGAGTGCTCGGTGACTTCCCTCAGGATGGCAGGCATGTCTGAAGGACTCCACGTGAATATGTCGCTATTCATGCGGAGAAAGTCAACAAGCACTGATTCCTATTTGGGATCCAGGGCAGTGCCAATGTGCACCGTCTTACTGTTAGAGCTGTTGGGGTCGAGGGGGACCTCCTTGACACCCTTGACGGGTTCAAAGGAGCTGGTGGACCGCTTGGGGTCAGGTGCCTCCCTAAGGTGCACTTCTAGCTTGGCTGCAAGTGTCTCGGAATTGATGATGGCCTCAGCGTACTCGCAGCACTCAACATCGCACTCGTAGGCGTGCTGGTAAATAGTGCAGACGGTGATGACCCCGTTGGGCCCCGACATCTTGAGTTTGAGGTAGGTGTAGTTCGGGATGGCCATGAACTTCGTGTAGCATGGCCGCCCCAGCATGGTGTGATATGTGCCGTGGAACCCCGCCACATCAAAGGTGAGGGTTTCCTTTCTGAAGTTGGAGGGATCCCCAAAGGTGACAGACAGGTCGATTTGCCCGAGGGACAGGGCCCGCTTCCCCAGTATGATACCATGGTAGGGTGCTCCGCTTGGTCAGAGTTGGGTCCGACTGATCCCCATGGCATCAAATGTTTTGGCGTACATGATGTTGAGGCCGCTGCCTTCATCCATCAATACCTTGGTGAGTCACGTGTTGCCGATGATGGGGTCAACAACAAGCGGATATCGCCCCGGCTGAGGGACGCGATCCGAATGATCATCACGGTTGAAAGTGATGGCCAATCCGGACCAGTCGAGGAAGGCTGGCGTGGCTAGCTCGGTGACGTAGACCTCTCGGCGTTCCAGCTTACGCTGGCGCCTAGAGTCATAGGCCGTAGGGCCACCAAAGATCATGAAGCAGTTGTTGATGATAGGAAAGTCTTCATCCTTTTCCTTACCGTCAGCCTTGTCCTCCTTGGGTCTCTTGCCAGGGTCGCTCTTCCCTGGGGCACCCCCAAAAAAGTAGTGTTTTATCATGCCACACTCCTTGAGGGTGTGTTTGACCTGGCCCCGGTGGTACGGGCAAGGTTTCTCGAGCATCTCATCAAAAACGCCTGGGCCACCCTCGGGAGGGGCTCGGAGGTTTTTGCACTCGGTGGCAGCCACAAGAGAGGCCTTGCACGACTGCTTAGCCTTATTCTTCTTCTTGTTGTTATGGCTAGAGCCACCCTCGTCGACGTCCTCCTGTCGCTTCTCCTTGCCCTTGGTGTCAGGAAAGATTGCCCCTACCGCCTCCTCGCCGGAGGCAAAGTTGGTGGCAATGTCCAGGAGCTTCCTGGTGGTGCGTGGGCCCTTATGCCCCAACTCATGGACTAGCTCTTTGCAGGTGGTTCCTACGAGGAACGCCCCGACGACATCGGCATCAGTCACGTTGGGCAGCTCGGTGCACTGCCGGGAGAAGTGCCGAATGTACTCACAGAGAGTTTTATCTGGCTTTTGGTGGTAGCTCTTGAGGTCCCAGGAGTTACCAAGGTGAACATAGGTACCCTAGAAGTTCCCCACAAAAACCTTTATGAGGTCGGCCCAGTTGTGGATGCGACGGGCCGGAAGATGCTCTAGCCAAGCTCTCGCTGAGTCGGTCAGGAATAGAGGGAGATTGCGAATAATGAAGTGGTTGTTGTCCATGCCGCCTAGCTGGCAGGCGAGGTGGTAGTCATCAAGCAATAGCTCGGGGTTCATTTCCTCGGAGTACTTGGTGATGTTGGTAGGTTGCCGGAACCACATCAGGAACGGCGCGTTGTGTATGTCTTGGCTAAAGACCTGCAGTTCTAGGGGTTCAGGCGATGGGCACCAGTCCTCCCCGCTGTTGTAGTGACCGCCCCGGTGAGGGTGGTAGCCATGGCTCGCACCATCCTCCTTGTGCCTTTTGTGCGCATTGATGACGTTGCGCGCATCGTAGTTGTGGCCAACGCGGACATGGACAGATGGGCGCTTATCCCCCGCTTTCTGTTGTTCCGGGTGGACTGAAGCTTCCTTCTCATGTGCCACCGACGGTGTGGGCTGGTCGAGCTTAGGCCCGCGCCGTCGAGACGTAGAGCTTTCGGCCTGCTGCACCACAGCACATTCGAGAAGGGCCCGTAGCTCCTCGTGGGCTTGCCGCCCCTCTGGAGTTGACGGCTCGGGCATCGTCCAGAGGAGGATTGCCGTAGTGGCAACATTTTGGCTTGCCCTGGGCGAAGAATGGTTGATGATCACTACCATCGCCATCACAGATGCAAAGGTGGACATCACGGGCTCTATGTCGAGTCGTGCCACCATTGTCGCGACTCTCGAGCTCTTGCTCGGGCACCGCATGCAGTTGTGCCAACTGCTATCGCTCTTCCTCAAGCTTTCTCTCTAGCTCACGGAGTTGCTCCAGCTAGGGCTGTGATTGCCCCACAGGTGGTGGCATGGTTGCACCGCTTGCACGCGTGGTGTTGTGAGTCGTGGCATTGGCCGGGGTGTGTTCGCCCTCATTCTCGTTGGGGGTTCCTTCGCAGAACTCCCCATCGCACATAAAGCACTCTCGAGATGGGTTGTGGCTCTCATCACCGGAGTCAAAACCCTCGAGAAGGTAGTTTCTGCTGAAAAGGAACTGGTGCAGAGCCTCCGGGTCATTGGGCCTAGAGAAATCAGCATCATAAAGCACTCTTGAGATGGGTCATGGCTCTAATCACCAGAGTCAAAACCCTCGAGAAGGTAGTTACTGCTGAAAAGGAACTGGCGCAGGGCCTCTGAGTCATTGAGCCTAGAGAAATCAGCATCAGCCCAGCTGCCATCATCCTCCTCAGAGTTGACGCTTGAGGATGTTGCGGTGGTCGTGAGGAGCTCCAAGAGGGACTCCAAGTGGTGTCATGGCAAACCCACGGACGAATCCTCTGTAGGCCGTGTGAGGCGACGGTAAATCCTTGCCGCATTGTGCAGCCCGTAAGGCCGCACCAGTTGCGCTGGTGCAGCGCTTATCTCCGGGGAGAGTAGTGGTTCCCCTGGGAGCTGGGACAAGGCATTGGCCTAGATGGCGTCAAGCTGACGCTCTAGCCTTGGGTGGTCGAAACCATGGGACTGAGCTCCCCCAGGAGCCTGTGCCTCGTTGGCATGCAGGCAAAGGCCAACCATCGTCTCAGAGATGGAGTCAACGTTAGCAGGTGAGCCGAGTGACTCAGCGGGGGATGGTAGGACACACTCCCCCTCCATGCTGGTGGGATCCAGGTCTCTGACACGCTCATTGGAAACTAGAAAGGACGCACGGTCTACCGGCACAGAAGGGGGAGCAGGACTAGGTCGTGATCCACCCCCATGCAGAGGAAGTCCAGGCTCCCAAACTAGATATGGGAACCTAGAGTGAAGCGAACACGATGATCGACCATCCAAATCCTGACAAAATGGATCGCGACGCGTAGAACACCCTAACTGGCGCGCCAACTGTCAGTGTCTAGAACCACGTCCTAGACACTAGACGAGTGAATTTGTATCTACGCGTCTAGGCCTAGATGGTGTGCAAAGTGAACACAAGGGTTTATACTGGTTTGGGCAAGAATGACCCTACGTCCAGTGAATTCTGCCGTTGCTCGTGTTGCTTTGCACCGGAGTGCTTGTAGTAGGGGTTACAAGCTTTCGAGAGAAGGAACAGATCCTAGGTCTCTTCGGCGGAATGTGTTTGTTGACTTAGTGAGGTGTGACCCCCTTCCACCCCATGTAGGTCCCTGCGTCCCTTTTATAGTTCCCAAGGGGAGGGCTCGGGTTACAGTCATGGTAAAAAGGTGAAACGGGGAAAAGATAAAAGAGAAAAAAGGTGGCCCATGGGTGTGGCGATCTTCCTCCTTATCCGGTGTGAGCAGTTTACCCTATAGCGCAGAGACATAATGGGTGTTGATCTTTTGGCCTCTCCATCTGCTGGTGCAACGTGCTGCGGCCATGCTTCGTCTTGTGTGCTTCTGTGCCATCGAGGATGGGCGGTGCGTGCGCCTAGATTTGCGTAGAGAGGGAGTTAGGTGGTATAGTTGCCGTTACCCCGTCGCTGTAGAGGTATGGACGTCGTCGTGGTGGAATGACCGGAGTCATGTTAAGAGTGTGGTTCCCATGTTCCTGTCCACTATGGATGGTCATGTCCGTCCCATCAGTGGGAATAGGTGCCACGGTGGGGGCCCGCGGCTCCCTGCCTAGCCACAGGGCTCTACATGTCCCCCGGGCAAGGCAAAAGTATGCTAAGAGGATCAGGCGCTCACATGCTTACGTTGCGGGGGTCGGGCGAGGCGGAGATTGTTCCCGATGGGGCGCAGGGGTTGGGCGCTTTGATGACGTCATGGGGCTCGGGCAAGGCGGAAGGCGTCCATACGCCTCGAGTGATTTAGCAGCTGACACGCTATTAACGCCCTTAGTTGAGTATGCATACTATTGATACCCGACAACTAGTAAATCACATTGTGTGCTCCCATGTATTGCAATGGAACTCAATATGTATAGGAACCGGACTTCTATCATCACTAGATGCGAGTTGTCATAAGTACAAGTCACATATGAGATACATAGGGCACAATCTAATACATATTAGAATCGAACACCATATTCATCATTGCTTGACGTGAGTTGTCGTAACTTGTATGAGTCGTAGGCCATGATCCATCGGACTATGTATTTATCATCGTTAGATGCGAGTTATCCTAATTTGTATGAGTATGGGTCATGAGTCCGAGACACCTACAAAATTCTTTACTAAAAGGAAAAATACTATTAGTATTTGTGTACACCTTACAACTTTGTTACAACCGGCACTTCTTTTTTGTGGGCCACTCATAGTATTTTTTGTAGGCCACTTGTTTTTCATGGGCCAGCCTACTTGTATCGTAATTATCATTTGTGGGCCACTCATTTGTGGACAACCCAATCGTAGGCCCGGCCATCCAAGATTCACCGGTTCATTTTATTATATATCTCTCACAATCTCTACTCTCTATACAACTAAAAAGAACAAAGTGTGGACACTTTTTGGTGCAACAAAATATTTAGGTCACCTTCTCCCTTCCGTGCGATCCCACAGCTTCGTAGTTTCTCTGCGCGCCGCGCCGTGCGTCTCCATCAGAAGGAAAGGTAATAATCACCGCCAGAAGGAAGCTAATCACCGCCAAATAGAAGGAAGGTACATCAGCCTACTATATGTGTGTTTCCATCATTCGTGCGTCTTCATCATTCTTGCGTCTCCATCGTACGTGGTCTCCGCGATCGGCCGCCGGACTCCGCGCGCCACCGTGAGTCTCCGCCGCTGTCCGCGACGATCTACGCCTCTGCGACCTGTGCCACGCCGCCTCGGTCGACGCCGGATCCGCAGGCCGTGAGTGGTACATCATCAGGAGGTCACAATCTCCACAACCGGAACGACACAGAGCTGGCGCGGCATCCCCGAGGCCACCTTCTCGGCAGCGGAGCCAGCAAGGCATCCCAACTGCAGAGGCTGTGCGACGTCCCGTGCGGTGCAGTATCCTGGCGGCGGAGGCCGCGCGATGTTCCTCACCTCCCCCGGTCATGGCCGAGAAGGTGCAGCGCGGTCTGGGCTCCTCGGCTACTCCTGTGGCCGTTGAACTACAACAATGCAAACCTCACGGTCTTCATAATCGGTCAGTGAGTAACTCTGGTCCATGTCCCATTGATGTCTCTCAATGCTGATTCTTACCCATCTTGCTCCCCGTTGCAATATCAAAGGTCTGGATGCAGACCTGGTTGCCTCGGACAAAGCTTGATGCGTTCCTACATCTGGGATTGCTAATTTTTGTGTTCTTTTAGTCGTAAGAAGCTTTGGTATCCTCCTGCATATGGGATTGTTAATTTTGAGTTCTAAAACTGACGATAATCAGCACTGCAGAAATTGTGTGTTCTATTCTAATTGGCCCAGACGTAGCTTAGTAGCATTTTCCTAATTCTGTATTACTATTTTTTTCCTCTGATGAAAGTGACAAGAATATGAACCAATGTAATTTACTGGATTGTAGAGGTGTTTTACTAACTAGCCATGATTTACTCATATATAAACATTTGTCTTTCAAAAGTGAACCGGGGCAGGAGAAATTCGTAATTGAAGCAAAACAATGTAAAGGCTCATTAAGGTTAAACAATTCAGTTAGAGTTGAGGCAACCTCATTATGTTGGATGCATATACCACAATTGAATGCCTAGATTGCATTCTATTATACATTTGGAAACCTTATAAAATATAATATTTAGCTTAATTGATGTATCATCAGCGCCCTGTCATGAATGCAGATGTGAAGATGCTGTGATAAGTGCCTTAGATAAATTGGTGCAGTCAGATCTAACAACTCTTTCTTGTGACATGATGTGCATTCTTCATTGTATGAAGTAAATACATTATGTAGTTATTAAGAATGATCTAGCAAAAAATATTTTCATGACATGATCTAGCAAAAAATAATACTGGTTGTGCTTGCTTCTGCACTGTGAGTACATATTCTATGCACATCAAAATAGTGAAATGCCTAAGCTTTTGTGCTGTCCGAGGTCTAGCCGCAGAAGAAAGTTAGAAACATGTGTACAAATCAGTGTGTGTAACATTGAAATGCAATTTAGACTAATTGTAAAAATTAATCTTTCTCTAGGCAGCTTAGGCTGAATGGTCTGTGCTGTAAAGGTTAATTTTGTTTGCCGGGTGTGTTACTGCCCAGACAAAGGAATCATGTTCTGAAGTGGTGGCATAGGCCTGCAGCTCTGGATCTACCTCTCCTCTAAAGAAAAAAAATGCATTACATATCCACAAACTGGGCAAAAACCTTCTATTATTTTCAAAGCTCTAAATTTACATTGGTGTTTTGATATTAAACACTTCAGCACAACACTAGGTGATGATGGTCTTCATATATACATTAGAAATGACATATTTACACCAGCTGGAACCATCTTTCGTGCCCTTAAGCCAGGCCTCGTCGTCAATGCCCTCAAGCGCCGCCAACGCTGCCGCCGCCGGTCAACTCCATCCAACTCCTGCTGGGAAGGGAAGAAACACTCAAGTGGATACTTTATTAAACAATATATGTGTGCGTGGAATGGACCTAAAGCCACACATATTTATACGGTGAGTATAATATACTTTATTTTAAGGTTTTATGAAAGATTTTTCAAGACACGCAGTATTATCCATGTGACTGGCACTAATATTTACGTATATACTTGAACCTGTGTATAGGATGATATGGAGATGTGGTAGAACTTATTCGTGGATTTATTGGCAAACGAAAGAAATGAATATCGAAGATTTTTTCCTGCTGGTATAAAACATTATCTTAGCCATATCATGAAAATATCTATACAGTAGAGTTTGTGAGCCTGCGATGTCGTGCTCTCCGTGACGGTGTTAATTTCATGAACTTTGTTTTTTGATTAAAAGTCACTTTAATGTCGGTATTTAATTTTATTGTATTGTTATCTTATCATGCGATCCGTGCGTTTTTAGTAAAAATGTTTAGCTATCCCGTAGCAACGCACTGGCATAAACCAGTCATCACAACTAAAAAGCCTAGAGAGGAGACACCAGCATCGTGCGACAAAATCATCGCCTCACCTCGTCAGACTGACTCCTGCGATCCCCGCCTGTTTGCCCGGTTTCACCGCGCTTTCCCCTTGCGATCCCGCGAGGCAATCACGCGAGAGCACGTGCCGCCAGGTAGGAACACCCTTCCCGCGATCGCCCACATTGATCCGGCGCAGCACGTTGATCTCAGCACAATCCCGCGATCGCCCAGTAGGAAACAACACCGCACAGCACGTTGATCACGGCGCCTGCCCCTGGTCTCGCACTCCCGCCCGGCCACCCCCAACACAAAAGGAAATAGAGAATCGGCCTCCCCCTCGCATTGGCCGCCGCCCTCGCACCCTCCCTTGCGCACCGGCTGTGCTTCGTATAGTGTGTCGCCATCGTCGTCGCCTGCTGTCATCGCCTTCGCTGTCTTGCTGTGCCCTCAAGAGATCGCGGCGCCTGCTCCCTTCCTTATGCAATCCATGGCTGCCCGCTGAAGAGCCTAGTTGCCAGCCAGGTCGCGACTGCCGCTGACGAACTCAGCTGGTCGCATCGGGCCCCTGCTACCTTCAGTGGTGCGCGCCGCGGTGGGCGCCGACGGCGTGGTGCAGCTGCGCGTCCACCCCACCCAGGAGGCGAAGCCCCGCCGCCCGGACGTCATCAGCTACCTCAGACGTCTCTCAGGCGTCTCATTGGATCCTCCCTTGGCTGCGAGGTGCGTGCGTACCCGCCGCTCCGATCCCTCTCGCCACCCCTACCCTACTCTACGCTGCAGTTTATTTTCTCGCGTGCGCCAGCGCTAGCTCTCCCTCTGTCGCCCGTCGCTTGCCCGGCAGCCGCGCGCTGCCTCGTCATCTTCAGCGTCTGGAGGGAAAGACGGGAAGGGGTTTAACTTTCCGTTTCGAGTCGTGCGGCGGCACTGCTTGGTGCTTGGTGCTTGCTCCCATCACCATTGTCGGTATTTTTGTGCTTGTTAATACTGCAGACGTTCCTAAGTCTCCGTCGCATGAGCGTTTTGCGTTTTTCTACAAGTCTCCGTCGTATTAGCTTCTTTCCCGGTTTTCTCGGTAGCGCAGGCTAGCGACGCCTCGTTTCATCGGCGGAGTCTTCACTACGCCGCTCGCTCCGTTAGCTTTTATACCTATCCAACGTTTCCTCCGTTTGGCCATCTACTGCCTCTTCCGTGACCGCGACACCGCGCCATTGTCGAGCCTCAGCGCCATCGTGGCCTCTTGAGCCATGGATGGCCAGTTCGGCACCGTCGACGAGAAGATTGTTCTTGGCGTGAACTGGGCGCTCGTGCCAGAGAGAAGCTTGTTCGTGGGGTGAACTGGGCGCTGGATTCATGCGAAGAAGAAGAAGAGGATCAACAGGACTCGCCCGTGTCCGACAACACACTAACCTGAAACATCACCTACATTTGTTGATGCACCTTGCAGACCATCGGCATCACCTACATTTGTTGATGCACCTGCAGTTCACTGAAACTCTACTGAACTGAACAAAAAGCCATCTAAATAATCTCTGAACTGAAATGATCTCTGAACCAAAAAGCCATCTAAATGATCTCTGAACTGAACCAAAAAACTCTACTGAACTGAACCAAAAAAAACTTTACTGAACTGAACTGAACTCTACTGGACTGTTCTATGAAGCAACATCTGAACTGAAATGAACTGGACACTCATACACTGAAAGGAAAAGAAGCTTAAACTAACCATCTGATGCTGCTGCATCTCCTTGCACCGAAGGAACCTGAACGCCATCCGGGGCATTAAGAAGACTGCGGCGGTTAAAAGCAATTCGGCGCTCCTTTGCTGCTCCTTGGCCACCGTGAGGAAGCCTAATACGCTGGAGACTTAGGAATGGAGAGAGTATTTTAATTATTAATATTTTTGTGCTTGTTATTAATTATTTGACGTAAAATCTGCAGGGTGGTGTCTATGGGTGGGTGGCGTCTATGGGTTAGTAGTTTAAAGTTTAATTTCAGTGGATTGTCATGACTCCCCAGTCAATTTCTCGCGGCTGTATTTACAAAATCGACTCCTTCCATTTGTGTGATGAATTGAATTTAGTCCTACCGCTTTGTGCAAAACTTTATGTAGTGCCCATCGATTGGTTTAGTATACTGGGTCTACTCCGTTGCTATTACAATTAGCACAACCTCAAGAGAATTCGTTGTTCCTGTCATTAATATCTACCCAAGAGTGATTTCAGTTTGTAAAAAAAATTGCACTTTATTTTATTGCTTGTTTTGTTGTTTATGCTAGGGAGGAGGACAGGGCTGAGGTGAGAATACGACATCCATTTGGCCATTTAATTTTTTCTTTATCTAGAAACTTTGTATTAACCCAATAAAGTCACATGCAGTCATATGGTTGTCTTCTTATCATTTGCAAACCAGAATTGCCTTATTGACTCACAATCAATTGTCTTGTCAAAACACAAGATCAATCCATCCTGATATCACTATTTTTGCAATCTATATGAACCAGAGTTTTCCTCTGACAAGTTTAAGCATCATAGAAGTTGTGAAGCTTTCCGACTGGTTGTTCATCTGTCCCAGGTAATCATAGACATGATTTGTTTGCGACTACTTTTTAGAATCTGTATGGCCCATAGGCATTCAGAGTTTAGAATAGACAGACAGCTAACTGAATGCTAAATAGTGGATAAATCCATCATCACATACTAGCTGAATTTATCAGGTTGGTTGCCGAGAAAACTAAAAGAATCAGATTGTTTGTTGCATGAGCAAATGAAACGGGCTTTATTATAGATCATCTTCTAAAATAGAGAGAAAATTGTAAAAAATAAAAAGGTTGTATAGGAGTTTCAAAAACAGAGAAAATCTATATCTATATCTATACCTAATAATAAAGAGGCAAAATTTCAGGCTCTTTTTTTTCGTCCATCCATTTTTTTCGTCCACCTCTCCTTAACTACCGGACAATGGAGAGTCTTATTCCAAAACAACGACACCTGAATAGTTACAGATTCTAATTCTAACTTAGCAAGACGCAGAGCAAAACATGGATATATATTTGTATCCTGGAATTAGAGCGATTCTGGTACGATGATGTCGCTTGAGAAAAAAAACTGATTCGGAAACATCTGCATGTTGGAGTCCGATTGGGAGCATGTCATTGGAAAAAAATAGAAGGGTTGCTCTGGTACTCCCTTTTCTAAAATTAACACGAATCTCAAAGTAGCCAATTAAAGAAATTAATTATTTTCTATTTTGATTTGTTGCCTGAATCACGGTTGGGCTTAGCCCATCCAACCTAGCCCCGAGCCCAGCCCGTCTGCTCTGCTCGGTTAATTCGTCGGAGACAGTGTCGCGAGCAACAGCGGCTAACGCACGCTCTCTACTCTCCGTCCTCCCCCGATCCGGCCACGCCACCGGTCGTCGTAGCTGTGCAGTTCGTTGTCACCATCATCCATATTGACCGTGAGCTCCAGGCCAAGATATGGCGCCCCGGCGACGGTGAAACCCTTGGGCAGGTCCGTCTCTTCCAAGACAGCGAACCCGGGAGAGACGTGACGGGGACGTCGGTGAAGTAAGTTAAGGGGCGTTCGTGGTCCTCTGAGTAGGGCGGCGTGACGACGTCGAGGATGGCGCAGGGCGTGACTGCGGTGAAGGTGTGCGGGTTGTTGCCGTTGCGCAAGAAGAGCACGGACGCCTGACAGGGCGAGCAGTAGCATCGTGCTGGCCAGAAAGCAGAAGACGCCAATCTGCATGATGAACAGGGACATAAGGCAAGGCAACACACCCCAGGATGGGATCAGTACAAGCACAGCACAACACAACCGACCGCAAGCTCCGGCTAAACAGCAGCCCTGCTAACCGAGAAACCGTGGCACTGGTGTATGTGCACGTACATAGGTGATCTGTGTGAACAGCGGCGCCGGAAGGAGGTGGGAGCACTCTTGGGGCTCAGCTCGTCGTCTTGTTAGGCGTGATCCGCGTGAAGATGATGTCGCAGGCATCGTAGAGGCACTGCACCTTGCTCAGCAACATGATGTGCGGCGGGAACGCCACGGCCATGGTGAGTGAGTGAGTTCTTGCGATGGATTGCGATCGAGGTCATCGTGTCGATGTCGGGTGTCGCTCTCTAGAATTTGCGGGCTGCATCGCCCCGCTGGATGGGGCCGAGATGATAAAGCTTTGGCATGGCATGGTGGACGAGAGGGATGGAGGTGCCTGCGTGCCGCTCCATGGCCGGTGGAGTAGGGAGGCGCAGCCGGGCGCCTCCCCCGCCGGTGGCCTGTCGTCTTCTTCCTCAATGGCGACGGCGGCACTGCCGAAGCTTCTTGCCACAGCAGGATGAAATAGGATGACGGAGAGGAGTAGTGAGCGTCCGCCAACCGCTGCTGCTTGTGACGCCATCTCCGACGAATTAACGAGTAGAGCATACATGCTGGGCTCGGGGCTGGGTTGGAGTTGGACAGACTAAGCCCAACCGTGACCCAGGCAACAAATCAAATAAAAAATAATTAATGTCTTTAATTGGCTGCTTTAAGATTTGTGCCATTTTTAGAAAAGGGAATACCGGAGCCGTTTCCGAAAAACAAAAATAGAGTAAAGTAAAGATGACATCTCTTTATTGCCCATAATTGTATATAAATATAAAAATAGTATAGAAGGAAATCATCAGCGTCAACACAATGCCCGGCTCGCCTTGTGTCCCCAGCAAATCCCGTCACCCTCTTTCTAATCCAACCCAAAATGAAGAGGGTAATGTGATGACGCGTTCAACCATACGTGCCTCGCCACTGTCGGAGAAGGCATCGTCCCAAGTCCGCCTGGTGACAACATCGCTACTTCCGCGATCACATCATTGACGCAAGCATGCCGGCAATCGCCTTCCTTCATCAGGATTATCAGTGTGCTCTGTCACACCATCATGTTGTCGATGCCAGAGGTTCTGAGCCAGAACCCAATCAAAGTGCCTGGCATGGACTGCCTGCCGTCCGAGGTGCCAAAGACGAACTACACGCTAGGCACATGCAGCCAGAGTTCGAGGCGCCATCGTGCATGGAAGTGGTGATGCCTAAACTCCTAGGCCCATCAATGTCATTGCCATCGGTGCAGGAGGTGCAGACTGTGCCCCCAACTGGAGTCACCGACATCCTGCTGCCGTAGCCCCAGCTGTATTGTGCACTTTCCGATCTTGACATGGCGGAGCGTGGCCAGACTCACATGAAGTGGAGTAAGATGGGTAGCAGTAGCTGTAGGAATTACCGAGGGAGATGGCATAGTGATGGAAGATGTAAGTACAAAAGCAATAAAAATAGTGTCTAAATTCTGATTGACTGGACAATATGGAGAAAGGGAGATACAAAGACAAGTTTGGTAAACTTTATAGATAAAGCAAAATATAAATAAAATATACTATTCATGTCTTCATTTCCCATAAATATTAGATAGTTTTTTCTCCGGTTGCAACGTTTTTCTCCCATTGCAACGCACAGACACTTTTGCTAGTAATTATCAAGAAAGAAAAAAGAAATTATCGTCTCACGTGATGTGAAACACCTGCTGGAAGTTTCTATCCTTTTCTGATGAGCACCCACCTTTTTGTTGCTCGTGCAGTTGTGCTTCTTCATGACTTGCTCTTTAGTTGTCTTTCTTTCTGAGTTCTACCTGTCATAGCCGATAGCCTTTAAACATGCTTTCTCAATTCGACTTTTGCCAAAGTTATCCAGTGTACTACATGTGAGAGATATGTGACACGTAGTGTTGATAGACACACCAAGGCCAGCTGGTGATCGGGTACTTTTGGGGACCTTACAAATACAACACATGGAGGTATATAAACTTTTATAACATCTCTACACATCTATGTTCATATGTTTGCAACTCACCATAATTTATTGAAGGGAATCATACCCGACCAGGGTTGGTGCCACTAGATGGGGATCCCAATGAGCAGAAGATGCAGAGGGAGAGAGAATGGTATGCAACAATGTTTGATGAAAAGAATAGTGAAAGAAACAAGAAACGCTGTGAGAGGAATACAACAGATCAAACGGACAAAAATAGTGACTGACTTCATATGCACTCAACCTACAGTAATGGCGCCGAGCAACTGTCACGTTACTTATTTTGCTAATAAAAGTATTTATTGGTGTGGCGACTGCAATTATCGTGGTGACATAGTTTGCTTATTGTAAGGATCAATTTGTACTGTATGGATTAATAACAATTTGTTATGTTTAAACTTGTTGATGGGAATACAACAAATGAAAGGGACGAAAATAGTGATGGGCTCCATAGGCACTCAACCTAATGTAATGGCTTGCAACAATTATCAGGTGACTTATTTTGCAAATAAAAGTATTGCTTGGTGCGGTGACCGTAAGTGACATAGTTTAATTATAGAATGGTTCAATTTGTATTGTATGGTTATATTTGTAGATGGTCTGGTACCTTTAAGTACCATTGGTGGCACTGGTGACGTGGATAACATTGACACTGAGGAAGATAACAATACTGTTCATGAACTAGGTATACTTTTGTATCCATTGCCTGAGATTCTGGTGAATCGTGCCTGTGTTTGTTTATTACAATTGTGCCTAGACACCATCCTAGCGTGCGTTGATTAAAGTGGCATTCCATGATATATATGTTCTGGATACGCACTAGGTCCCATCAACCAGCTTGTCACGTGTCCAAAAGAGTGTAAGCGTGATTGTGACAGAGCATGAAATGCTACAATGTCTCCTGAACAAAGAGCACTGCTGAATAAGAGACGGCGTGAATTGTATGCAATGAAAAATACACCAAAAAAGTCTGCAAAGATGCTACAAATGACTCCAAAGGAGACTGCCTAGTCAACAGGTACGGTAATAAAATTGATTTCTTTACACCAGAAATATCGTGGTGCCATAGGATACTTACTATATCAATAAATTTTTAGACGGTCCTATCCCTTTAAGCATTGGAGTTCCTAGTGATATTGACAACCGTTTAATAGAGATGGATATCAACATTATTCATCAAATGGGTACGCCTTTATAGAATCGTGGCTTTGTTTTTAATTAAAAAAGAGTTTGAACACCAGAGTAGCTGACACTGTTACGTAAACTTTATTATCGTAGAATTTTAATTATTGTGTGTCCTTCATGGATTAGACGTTGAGACCCTACTTTTGTATTATAATATAGGTGTTGTAAATGCATCCAGTTCCATCGACAATATTGTCACATGTCTAAAAGAGTGTAAGCGTGAGCTAAATAGAGCACGAAGGGTTGCAATATCTCCTGAACAAAAGGCGCTAATAAACAAGAGGTGGTGTGAGTTGTATGCGGCAAAAAATGCACACAAAAATACTACAAGAAAACTGCAAATGACTCCACAAGAGAAGACGTTGAAACAAAAAGAGAGCAACAAAAACTACAAAATGATGGTGAGAGAACACCGAGCTAACAATTTGTATCCGGACTCAATCGCCATGGAGAGCCCTCACTTTAACCCTCAGCTTATTTTCCGTTCTTCACCACAATCGCCTAAAGCGCCTTCACATGATATGGAAATACCCGAATTGAGGGGCACACCTATTGACATCACGCTGATTGTAATTCAAAATCCAGAAGTCCAGATCCCTGAATTGGCTGCGGCACAGACCATACATAGGCATCGAGTGACCACCGGAGAGAGAAATTCCCTTCTATGCCGTCGCAATCAGACTTTTGAAGCAAACATTAGAAGAAGGGCTAGAGGGTATACGGATGGAAAATGCAATGATTCGAATGACCCGACTCAACCGAGTATGGTTTACAATGGTAATTAGCCTTGATCACTATATATTGTCGGCACTTTCACCTTCGCTCTTCTATTCCATAAACTCATACCTTTTCTTACTACAGATGGTGTCACCCAAGAAACTCTAGTTCCACCACCTAATAATTGCACAGGTACATAGACACAACCGTCTGTAGTTGACGGTACCTCTTCAATGCCTCCAAACGGTGCACAAGCTCATACACCAAACTCTATGGTCGAGGATGGTATTTTCTTTATTAAATTTATCCCTTTTTTGTTTTTTTGTAACTCATTATGTTTCTCACATCATAGATGTGGCCATGTTGCACAAAATATGATAAGGATGTCATATTTGAGGAGGACGAGGAAGATGATGAGACATACTTTTTCACCGGACAAGGTACACCATGTAATAGTCAAAATATTCTTTCACAAACTTTCTTTCAACGCCTAACACATGAACATTTTGTCAGAAGACGATGAGGAGAGAACCGACATTGAGCACAATCTCGACACGGATGAGCAAGAGAACAGTGAGCCTAATGTCCTAGATCCATACGATAGGGTTTACGCTAATGTCCGGTCAGAGTCACACATGCTACCATCGATGCCGAACTGCAAGCACTGCAATGCAAAGAAATTCAATGGTGAACTGCCCGAATTCTGTTGTCGGGGTGGAAAGATTCATCTTTCAACTCCTGAGACACCACCAAAGCTCATGAGGTTGTGGTCAAGCTTGGACGCTGATGCTAGGCACTTTTGTGCAAACATCAGATATTTCAACGACCACTTCTCTTTCACTTCTCTATACTGCCACCTAGATTGTGTGACCACTAACATGCGAATCTGTGGTGTCTCTACACGTTCCGTGCCCATAGCCAGATTTACCATAATATACGATCATTTGGTAAAGAGGATGGTGTTGAAAAGAGACACCTCGAGCTTTATTTTTATGACGATGATCCGTCCCTCGAGCATCGGATGAGCAAGTGCTGTGAGCAATGTGCCCAAAAAGACAGAGAAGTTATAGAGCAATTGGTTTTGTGAAAAAAAACATTACAGATGACATGGATGGGTAACTAACTCAGACTCACCGTCACTTGCAATAATAATATCGATGATTTAACTATTTCTATATATTGCTGATGGTGAATCTTGCCACAGCACTCAAGTGGATACCTTATTCTATAGTATATGTCTGTGTAGAATAGACCTAAAGCCACACATATTTATACGATGAGTATAACATACATTGTTTTAAGGTTTTATGGGAGTTTTTTCAAGACACGCAGTATTACCCATGTGACAGGCACTAATATTTACATATATACTCGAACCTGTGTAGAGGATGGTATGGAGACATGGCGAAACTTATTTGTGGATTTATTGGCGCATGAAAGAAATGGATCTCGGAGATTCCTTTATGCCGGTATAAAATATTATCTTAGCCGCATCACAGAAAGGTCTATACAGTAGAGTTTGTGAGTAGGCGCCGCGTGCTCTTCATGACTGTGTTAATTTCACAGACTTTGCCTTTTGGATTATATGTCACTTCAATATTGGTATTTAATTTTTACAGTATTGTTATCTTATCGTACGATCCATATGTTTTTAGTATAAATTGTTAGCTATCCCATAGCAACGTACGGATACGCTTGCTAGTATACCTAAATTCATGTTTTGGTTTTGGACGGAGATTAGTTGGATCCACGCAAAGTTCTATTCTCCTCTTGACTTTTAAGCCCTTTCCGCAACTAGGTAGCGTACCCGTGCGTTGCTACGGGGTAGCTAACAATATGTACTTAAACACACTAACCGCACGATAAGATAACAATATTATAAAAATTAAATATCAACGTAAAAGTGACGCTTAATAAAAAAATAAAGTTTATGAAATCAACACAGAGTGAAATCCGTAGCGGCAAGGCTGGTTTGGTTGTGCCTCTATTCATTGGGCACATGAGAAAAGTGTGGGAAGTCGACAAAACTCATAGTTTTTAGAACATACATATGTAATAGTTATGAACAAAACACTCAAAGTGTCATTTTTATAACAATAATATAACATATATTCAATTTCATTATGACATCACACAAGTGTATATACAACATCTCTGTGTAGAGTATGATAAACCATTTAAAAATACCTAAGAACAGGAACAAATATGGCATTAGTGAGATATTATTTGTGCAATATAAATTGAATGCAAAAATGCATTGTATGCATTAGTAATGTTATGTTACCTAGCCAGCGTTAGAACCTCCTTAAATACAATATTGCACAAGGTTACAGAGTGCACAAGGAGCCAATTGTATGGGGAGGGCTGAAGGTGACCTGAAAATTTTATCGCACTAAAAAATGTCCACGCTTTGTTCTTTTTAATTGTAAGAGATAGGAGATACTGGTACGTTCCTATCGCCCTCAACTCGGTGGCATGTACCGATAAAAAAAACTCGGTGGCCTGTATCCGCCACATATATTTCTGAAAGAGACAAGGAACCCCATATATTTCTGAAGACGCATTAATTGCAAGGCCAAGACTTTCTGAGTGGTGTTCCTGGTTGTTGGCATTGGATTTGACCAATAACTGTGCTTTTAAAGTACATACTGTACCAATAACTGAAGCTCAAAAAAAGACCAATAACTTGTTTATTAGTATTAAACAGTAACTATATATATATATATATGTGCTATTCTACACCCTAGGTGTAGAATATTATTCTACACCCAGAGCTGGTCGGTCCAACCCACCGAACCAGCGGCCGATCCCTCCCACGCGCGAGCGCGCCCCGCACCCGGCTCACGGCTCGCCTGACCCACCCCACGCGGACCGCATCACCCAGTCGTGTCCAGCATAATAATCGCCTCCGCGCATGCATTCCTGAGTCGTATATGCGGCGCCGGCTGGGATCTGACTGGCTGCTTCCTTTTTACGTGGTCCCCTTGCATGCATCTTGCATGCGGCTCCCGCACCGCAGCTTGCAGCTTGACAGCTTGTCAGCAGCCATCGATCGAGCAGTGATAAAAAGTCTATGTAGGGAACGTGGATTCGTGGCGCTTTTCATCTTTTATTTTTCCTTCAGAGCTGGCCTTGACGTTGCCTAGCATAAGGATGATGGATGATGCTGCACATCACTGACTCTTTCCAGTTGCTAGAATTTTGTTAGTATTTTTTTCGTACTTGCTAGTTCTTAGATTGTATCACTACTATGACTCTGGTAGCGCTAGTATTTTTTGAGTATAGTTGTCAGTATTTTTCCCTTTGCATCATCCGTACTGATTAGGGGTCATAGCAAAAAATACTGATTAGGACCGTAGTAGGAATACTGATTAGGGGTTGTGGTATGGATATTAATTAGGGCTTCAACATGTATACTATGACTCTTGTAGTTGTTGGTATCTTCAAGTATTTTGTTAGTATCCTCTATTATTTTGTTAGTATTTTCAGTTATTTTTATCAGTATTTTGTTAGTAGCTTGGTAATGCATGTACTATAATTTCAGTAGTTGCTAGTACCTTTAAGTAGTGTTCAATATTATCATGTATTTTGTCAGTATTTTTTTTGTCTAGAGCTTGGTATAGCTGATACTATAACTTCAGTAGTTGCTAGTACCTTTAAGTAGTTTTTTTATCTTCAAATATTTTGTCAGTATCTTCTAGTATTTGTTCAGTATTTTTTGCCAATAATTTGTTACAACCGATATTATGACTTCTGTAGTTGCTAGTACCTCTAAGTGGTTGTCAGTATCTTCAAGTATTTTTGTCAGTATCTTCTAGCATTTTGTCAGTAGCTTGGTACAACCTGTACTATAACTTTAGTAGTTGATAGTACCTTTAAGTAGTTGTCAGTATCTTCAAGTATTTTGTCAGTTTCTTCAAGTATTATTTTGTCAGTTTCTTCAAGTATTTTGTCAGTATCTAAGTATTTCGTCAATGTTTTGTCAGTAGCTTAGTACAGTCGGTACTATAAGTTAGTACCATTAAGTAGTTGTCAGTATGTTTAAGTTTTTTATCAATACTGTCAAGTATTTTTGTTTGTAGCTTAGTGCAATCAGTACTATAACTTGAGTAATTGCTAGTACCTCTAAGTATTTATTAGTATCTTCGAGTATTCTATCAGTATCTTCAAGTATTCTCAGTATCTTCAAGTACGTTGTTAGTAGCCGCTACAGCTGCTGTGAAAGGACTCTCTGCCACCATTCTTTTAGTATCTGTCAGTATAGTCCTTCAGTACTTTTCAGTTTTTGTCTTACCCCTTGTAGTATTCCAAGTTATTTGTACTCAGTAGTCTATCTCATTTCCAGTATCTCTCAGTATATGTGACAATATTCAGTACTCAGTATCTCTCAATAACATTCGACAGTATTCACTATCTCATATATGGTTGTTAGCTTCAGTATCCAGTATTTTTTGACTCTTTTTTTTGCGTCCAGTGTATGCTAACTCCCGTGAAATCCTAGTTTACAATAATAAACAAGAGCCTATGGGTTAATCGGAAGCGATAGGAAATGAGAAAGGAACAGCAGCTATGGGCAAATGGAACAGAGCATCGACAAGAGCTGAGCTGAGCAGAGTACGCCTGGCGCACATCGCTAAGCTGCTGCTCTGTTTCGGAGCGAGAGAAGGATCGAAGATGCAGAGCGCACACGAATGTAAGCTTGCATCGATCGGTTACCGTGAGCGTCCGGTGCAGGACGAGAGGACGTCTCCACCACTGCTCCGCCGACGAGACCTGCTGACGGGAACTGCCCGGCGCCGGCGACGCTGTCCTGCCCACTCGTACCCCATCATCGATAGCAGCCCAATTGACGAGTCGAAGGGGAGATGGGAGAGGGGAATCAGGACGAGGCTGAGGGGAATCGGACGCGCCGCCGCTGATGGCTACCGTGCCCATGGATTGGGGCACGCGTCGCTTGGGGTCGCCATCGGTAGTGGATCGACCAGGGTAGGAGGACGACGCGCCGCTGGTGTGCCTCGGCCGGGGTAGGAGGATGACGCGCCGCCGATGTGCCACGGACCAGGGAAGTAGGGAGCGGGCCGTCGGCGTGCCTCCGATCGGGCCATCGGGGATTGCTGCTCGCGATATAATAATTGGGTGGGGGGCGATGGATTCCCGTCGGGGTGGCCAGGCGGGTGCGATCGAGTCAGGTGGTGGCCTGGTGGGGCTGGCCGGTGGAGTCGGAAGCTAGTCTGGCGGTGGGGCTGGCTGTGTCATGGTGTAGAATAGTTATTCTACACCTTGGGTGTAGAATAGCGTTACCGTATATATATATATATATATATATATATATATATATATATATATATATATATATATATATATATATATAACTATTCTACCCTAGGTGTAGAATAACTATTCTACACCAAGACACTACCAGGCCCACCCGTCCAGACTCCTACCCGAGCCAACCAACCTGAGCCCCGTCACTTCTCGGGTCCGTCATCCCGCTCCGCACCACACCCCATCCTACCGGCTCAGACCCCGAGTCCCCGACGCCTGCCTATCAGCCGCATCCAGTTTCTTGGAAAAAAACAGCGACGCATCTAACTCACCGACGCCGCCCCTACCCTGCCGGCCCGGCGCAGCCCCCTTCCCGCCGCCCCCAGCCTGCGCCCCAACCACCGCAGGAGCCTCCAGCCACGAGCCCGACCCCCCTCTCTCGCGCGTCCGGGGCATGGCGCGGCGCCCCCCATGGACGCCCCCGACCCTCGCAGGACCTTCCCCAACCCGGCGGCAGCTCATGGAGGCCTTGCTGCCCACCCCGCTCCACACTGGCGAGGAGGCTCTGTGTCAAGCCCACCCTGCTCGCGTCCATGCCGTGGCCTCCAGGGAGCTCGAGCTCGTGTGCTTGCATCCCGCTGGTGTCCGCAGAAGCATTCCATGCCGTTCGTGTAGCCGTGTGGGCAGCGGCCGTAGGCTGCAGGCGAAAAGGCGAGCAGCAACGCCGGTGAGCTCACACACTGGAAACCAATGACTACTACTGAATGTTCATATACTGATGACTATTGATTATTCAGATAATGAAAAAAACATTGCTCAGATACTAGATACTGATGACTACTGAACATGACATACTAAGGACTACTGAAAAGCCTACAAAATCAACTACTGACATCAAATACTAAAATCATATGGGAGCAAGTACCACTGAAGTGTGTTCGGTGCGCACCGGCGGCATCACGGAAGATACTGACAAAATACTTACAACTACTAGAGTCCTGGTACTAACAAAATACTTGAAGATACTGACAAGTACTTAAAGGTACTAGCAACTACTAAAGTTATAGTACCGGTTGTACCAAGCTACGTACTGACAAGATACTTAAAGATACTGACAAATACTTAAAGGTACTGGCAACTACTAAAGTCATAGTACCGGCTATACGATGCTACTGACAAGATACTGACAAAAATACTTGAAAGATACTGATAAAATATTTGAAAATACTGATAACTACTTAAAGATTCTAGCAAATACTGAAGTTATAGTACCGGCTGTACCAAGCTACTGAGAAAATACTGACAAAATACTTGAAGATACTGACAAAGTACTTGAAGATACTGACTATTACTTAGAGGTACTAGCAACTACTGAAGTTATACAAACCGTACCAAGCTACTGATAAAAAAAATACTGACAAAATACTTGCAGATACTGTCAAATACTTGAAGATACTAACAACTACTTAAGCTACTTAAAAGTACTAGCAACTACTGATGTTGTAGTACTGGCTGTATCAACATACTAACAAAAAAATTTGATGAATACTAACAACTACAGTACATGTATGCACCTAATTAAACATCCTATAATTAATGTGCATGTAAACATGCAGCAGATAATGATGTGTGTATATGAAAATAAGTCTGTACATACACTAGTACATGGATGATATACGTGAGAGAAAATAGTGCTGCATCTGCATGCATGTGTAATGGAAAAAAGAGCGTGCGTGTGTTATGGAAAAGGAGGATGCATCTGCATGCATGCGGCGGCGATATGGAGAAAGGAGGATGCAAGTCAGGCATAGGAGGTGGACCCTACATTAAAAAACCGACGTGCAGCACCGTTGCATGCGTATGGTAAGTGGGGCAAAAAAAACGTACGCCTATTTTCACGGGGGAACGGGGCATACCACGTGTGGACCAGGAAAGAGCGAGCGTTACCGCGAGGGGCGGGTTGGACTACGTGGTTCAGTTGAGTTGGTTGGGGGCCGCTGCAAACGGGCGCGCACGGCGGGGCGGAAAGAAAGCTGGCTGGATCGCGCGAGCGCCGAAAGGAAGCTGGTTCGGTGCGTTGGATGGCTTATGGTGTAGAATAACTATTCTACACCTAGGGTGTAGAATAGCACATATATATATATATATATATATATATATATATATATATATATATATATATATATATATATATATATATATATAAAAACAAGTGGTCAAGTTATGAATAAGGGGAAAAACAAGTGGGCTCGATAGGTACATGTAAGGTAGCTAGGGGGTGGATCGGATAACAGGCCAATTGAATTGGTTTGTTGAGTTTCTTTCTCAAAATTGGCATTATTTTATTTAACATAACCTTCGATTTTTAGAAATCGTTTTCGAGTTTTTTCCGATTTTTAGGTCTAAACGGAAACGGTAGCGGTAATCGAAAAAACAAAAACGATAATGGTAAAAATAATCGAAAACGAAAGTAAAAATGATTTTGCCCTTTTCCGATCGTTTTTAAAGTATTTAACCGGTAATTTACCGTCGGTAATTACCGATTCAAAGACCATTAATTAATGAATCCTAATTTATTTATAGACTAATAAGGCAAATATTTTTTTTGAAAGGAACCCATTTGCACACACAAGCATATAAGGTAAATATTTTTTTTGGAAAGAAACTATCTATACGGAAATATTTCATTTGTATAATAAGAAGCCAATCACCCAATCACTTGTTGCACCCGTAACTCTAGCCACGAACGCGAATGGACTCGGGGAGCGAGCGCCTGCACCTAAGTTGGTGTGAACTGTGTGGTTTTAACTTGTGATCTTGTCAATTGTAGCTTTATTTATCATTGTCATATGAGATAGGCCGAGCTATATGGATTTCTCATGTTCTACGATTTGGCGTATTTATTGTTTTTGAGAATATCGTTATTCCAATCGTTATCGATGTATTTTCCGATCGACTACTATCGTTTTCGAAATTATCGGAATATCGGCGCCGTATTCGTTTCTGACAATATCGTATTGATTTCGTTTTCGAGAAAAAACTGTAAAAATGAAAGTGACGTGGCCTCCTATCGATTGTTTCCGATCATTTTCATCCCTAGCACCGAATCGCCGATGCTGCTGCTTTTCCGGTGGACGAAACTGAGCTGACTAGATATCTGGAAAACGTCTTGCACCAAAAACAGAGCAGCATCCCATGCCGCTGCAGTTGTAGCTAGCCGCCGCCTCCGTGATTATTTCTTCGCCGCCGGGGCACCAAGTTGAGCAACCAAACACAGGCCTGCTGGTCATCTGGTCGATGCGACATCCAGGTCGCAGCCGGTCACACTGAATGTTGCAGAGCTGTCAAATGAGAAGGACCTCCCAGGGGTTTCCAGGGACACGTTGTAAACGCGTACACCGGAGTTCATGGGGATGGCACGCCAGATGGAAACCAAGACGAAGTCCTGATACCAGCCGGCGATGTTAACTTCGATGCTCTCGACCACCTCGGTGATGCCGTGTCGCAAGAAGAGGTTGGGGGGCTGACTGTCGTCGTCGCAGATCAAGCTGAAATCGGGCCCCCGGGAGCAATCCGCTCCGACGCCGAATGGGTAGGCGAAGGTCAGATTGCCGCAGCTCGTTGGGCAGCCGTCCAACGACGTCCTTTCTCCTCCGGCCATGATGCATCACCAGAGAGAATAATAGTGCCGCACAAAGCATCATGGCAAGGTTATGATGATAGTCTAAGCTCTCACCCTAGTCAAACTTGAGCTCGCTCAGTTTTTTGTGTGTGTGTGAAACTAGCAGCAGTGCAAGTGCATGGCGGGTATGTTACGTGCCTCTCGGGAATCTAACCACATATATAAAAGTTGGTGACACCGGCCTCGCTCACATAACACTGTAGTATACTGTTCTAAGCACAGTACCGGATCACGCAAACAGTAACTGCCCACTATGAACAGTACGTACCTGTTATAGACAGTTCAAACCCGTTGCAACAGTAACGGGTTGCATGAACAGTACCATTCGCACCCGTACCTGTGACGGGTTTTACTATTCTAAATACCGTTAACGAACGTTCTAGTTTTTACTGTAGCACAGACCCATTACTGTTCCACAATTTTCATTTTCTCCTCTTTTTCTAAAAAAAACCGTGCTTTGCACGGATGCCCTGCTAGTATATATAGAAACAGGGTATCACGCACTTTCCTGACCGTACGCGGTACGTCTTGCTACCGAATCCTGTAACACTTTGGTGGAGACCATGGGGAAAACAAGTGCTTGCCCGTCCGTCACTCCGAGCTTTGCCACCAACTGCAATTTTTGACGTCCTTGCTACTCCCTTCGTCCTAGGATATAAGGCGTAACCACTTTTTATTCATGTCTCATGATATAAGGCGTGCTCTCTCACAGACATTAATGCAGTAGTTCTAGTGCTGAGAGAGAGAATTAAATGTGTTCTTGGTCTTTGAACCAGAGGTGGTTACGCCTTATATCCTAGGACGGAGGGAGTAGTTGCATATGCCCTGGTCAAGGTCAAAACTTGTTCACACGCACATATGTTGAAAAAAATAAACGGCTAGGAGACCTGCCGACATGCCGGCTCGGAGTCTTCCCTACTGCCGACTTGCCTAAAAAAACACTGAATTTCTTTTTTTATAACACTACTAAAAAGAATTTTAAATACAACCTGTTTGATTAATAGAGGTGGATATATACAGACACCGTCTTTATAAATGGCCATGCGACCTTTAGGAAATAAACGTCCGCCTCTATTAATCATTTATAAAGAGAAGGACATCCTGAGCCGAGCCTCTGTTAATCATCTATTTATTGAGGTGGTCGTCTTAGGATGTCCACATCAGTAAATTGATTAACAAGATGCAAGGTCCTGAAGGTTACTAGAATTGATTAAAGATGGTGTCAAGGTTAAGAGCTACTTTAAAAAGAAGAGAAGACAGAGAACCCGAAGGTACTAAGGCAAGGCCCGAAGGTCTCGATGGTACACTACGAGTGATATAAAAAATAAACCTTTGGGAGACCCAAAGGTTCATGCTGCGCCCCAGACTAGAGTCACGAGGTGCGGAGCAAGCGAAAACCATGGGATTAGCAGATCTAGACTATTGTGCCCTCAAACATGACAGGAATGTAGTAGCTAGACTAGAGATATCTTGTAATATGAGAGTGACCATTTGCCTCCCCAATAAATATGATGTTTGTAACCATCATAAAATGGAGAAATACAACACTAGCCTTTAAATCTTTTTACTTCAAGTTACCATAGTTTTCTCCTACCGAGGGTTTGAGCAGGAACAAATATTCTTGATAGTTGGCGTTGTCTACGGTTCAGACTTTTCAATCAACAACGATGGCAGGAAAAACAACATTAAGGACACCTCCGTGTGACCCACAACACTCAAAATAACACCCAGAGTGATCCTTCAAATGCAACCATTTTGCTAGCTACTGCACCAAACCAAAGCAATGACCCAACCACACATGTCCCACCCATCAGCCCCTTTGAGGAGTTCACCTTCAAGCAACAACCACCAGCCGCCAACAACATGGTGCAACCTTCAGATTAGGCAACACGAGGCATTCAAACGACACTCTTCAGACACAACAAGATAGAGGAGTTATCATTTGATGAAGAGACATAGTTAGGAAGCTTGTATGATTAACTATGCGAGAAGAGAAGAAGGGTTGATCAATTACACACTCCAAGAATGCCCATACATTTAGACACAAACCATTGGACCACCGGGGGCAAATGGTCTAGATGGTCTTCGAAGCATTGGAGGGTCATGGGCCCTTCATGAAGTCGCTTCACCTCGACTCGATGACACCATGTGCCTCCCAGAGTCCTCCCCTGGATTTTGAGCCCCAAACCCAAGAACCACTCTTCCTGTATTTTTAGGCCGAGAACACCAAACCCTCCTAGGCCATGTAGTTGTATGTAACCCTTTGATGTGGACGTGTGTCCTTCATGTCCTTGGCCCAACGGTCCACCAAGTGCTCACGATGCCTTGCCTTTACTTTGTTGAACCCCAACCTTGACAACATTTGTCAATGTTATCTTCATCACCATCTCCATGTGATGTTGCTCTTCGTCGTGTCATGTGCTAGCCATACTTGGTCCATCCTCCAGATCCTTGGTCACTTGATGCAAGTATTTGTGTTCACTCCCCACCGTCCATGGTCCATCAACCTGAACTCCTCGCTTGACCTTCTCCATTGTCGTCGACCACCTTAATGCACTTAACTTTGCACATTCAAAAGCCAAGAGACATGTTGCACAATACATATGAACTCGACATCTTAGTTGGAATCACATTAGAACCAACTCAACCAAAGCTCGATCATATAGTTCATCATCAATAAGATTCCATCGTGAGTGGCAGCAACCCAAAGCGGCAGAACAACGAACCGCGCATGGCCCCCATGTCGCTCTCGTCCGGGGCGACACGGGTGGCGAACCCACTGCGCCGCCACCAACCCCTTGCCCTTCCCTCTCTCGCCTCACCGCCGCTTGAGCGGGTCGCTGGTAGCCCGCGCGACTGCGAGGATGGCGGCTGTGGGGCTTCGTGGCTGTGCTCATGTGGAGAAGTGCGCCCCCTCCCCCTCTCCCGTTCTCACTATCTCCGGTGACGAATTCGGCAACCTGGTGGCCCGATCCGGCGACGTGGTGGCCTGTTCCGTCGATGTGGTGGTCGGATCCGGCGACCTGCGGTAGATGCGGGCACATGGTCGACGCGGTGAAGGCAGCTACCGGAGGCGACTGGTGGTGCGTCATCCCCGTGCAATGGAGCCCGCACAACACCGGCAGCGAGGCACGGGCGGTGAGGCCGCTGCCAGATCTGCCGCCCCTAGGCCGGATCTGTGCGCTGCAGTGCTTGGATGGCGCGGCAGCGGCGCGTCCTATGGCTCTAGCCGTTTGGCGTCAACTTGCGGTTCGGTCATGGTTGGCGTCACAGGAGCTGATGTGTGCTGTGATGCAGTGCTGGCCTGAACGGTGGCCGGAGTTTGCACAAGTTGTTGTACAATGGTTGGTGGCTCTTGGTCAGAGGTGGCTTTCCCGCGGTGGCTAGCAATGGCTTGGCTGGTAGTGGCCCTCGATGACCGGCGCAACGGCGGTTGGTTTTGGTGTTGCAGCGATGGCTAGGCAGAGGCGGCTCTATACGGTGTGGCCAGCTCAGTGTGGCCACGGTGGCCTCTTCGATGGGGCTTGGCGGGTACGGTGTCAGTGATGATGCGTCTACTACCAATCTCGGCGTTTTGACGGAAGGTTACGGTTTGTGCCTATCCTGGTGGGTGGATGGACAAGTTGCAGGTTTCTCTTATGGGCGATCTGTAACACCTCTGGTGTTATAGTGACTAAAATTTGCCATGTCATCATATTGCACTGCAAAGCATTCATGATTAAGTTAACCATGTTTTACATCAACTCAAATAAGTTTACGTTTCCGAGGTTGATTGTGTTTCTGTGGTGTGTGACTCGATTCCGAAAACCCTAATTTCGAATGTCACCGCAAATACTTAGTTCATGCCCTATGTAAGTTGAGGTGTACGATTGTGTTGTACATTAGTGTCACTTGTAGGGTATGAGCTCAAGTCCTACTCATAAAATAAAGCTTCAAGTTTGAGTTTGAATTTGGAATCCAAAACTTGTTGCAAGTTTTCCGATTCGGATTCAAATTCAAATTTGAGGAATTATTAAAAGAATTTCCAAAGTCAACTTGGTCAACCAAGAGTGACATTTGGTCAATCATGTGATGCTTGACTCAATGATGTCCTTGGATGATGGTGTGATCACTAAATACTCACCCATTTAAGTAGCAACAAGTTTCATTTTGAAATTCTTCCGAAAACCCTAAATCCAAAACCCTGATTTTACCCCTTTTTGATTAATTCAAAATCTAAGAAAAATTTGGGAAAAAGTGTAAAACCAAGTTTGTAGATCTTTTCAAGGGCTATAAGTCTGGTGTTTTGAGTTTTCAAAGTTTAAGTGTAAAATTTTGAGTAATTTTGAAAAGAAGCAAATTTCAAATTTGACCCCTTTTCATCCCCAAACTCAAATTTCAAAATAGAGGTAGAATTTAAAAATGGTTTGAATAGCAAAGTTGTAGGTCTTGGCTAGATGTACAACTTTGGTATTTGGAGTTTTTGAAGTTTCAATATAAAATTTAATGTAATTTCTAAATTACCAGATTCCAAAAAAGTGTCCTCTTTTGATTTCAAATTCAAATTTCAAAATCTAGTTCGAAATTGAAAAAGTTTTCAACATGAAACTTGTAGAGCTTGAAATTCTGAAGATTTCATATTTTGGGAATTTTTCAAGTTACTACATGATTATGGGACTAATTTGGCAAAAACAGTTTGAAATTGAAAATTTGGGGGGAGCTACAGTGCACCGACGAATCCCGGCCGGGCACCGCGCGGCATGGGCACCGGCGAGCCGCCGTGGCCTTTGGCCAGCTTCCAGGTACGTCGCGGCCGCCAGCTGCTACTTCGAGTGACCACCGCGCTGGACGTCTTTGAATTTGCTGGCTCTCCTAAAAAGCATCACGTTGTCGTCGTCTTTCCTTTTCTCTGTTTTTGCCCGTCACCGCCGCCTAGCTCCGTCGCTCACCGCTGCCGCCGTTGAGCCATATTCAGCTAAAGCAACCACACCATCAAGTTCGCCCCGCTCTTGCGCACCTCCTGGTCCGCCTACACTAGCCCCTTTCTGCCTGAATCACCCGCACGACCGTCTCCTTTCCCATCTCCGGTGACCGAGCGCCACCGAGCCACCTCACGTGGCCAGTCACCTCCACCGCCCCTCAGCGCCTGCTAGTTGCTTTGCTGCACTCGTGGTGAGCTACTGTTGCTTATCATGCCTCCAATTTAATCGCTACTAGCTTGTATCGCCGGGACGCCGTGAGCCGCAGCCACCGTGCCACCATGGCTGGTGAGGTGCTACCTCCGGGGGGTCTGCGGTCGTGAGAGTGGTCCGGTGAAGTTTGCGGTGTGGTGTAGACCGTGTTGGTCGGGTTGGTTGGGTCACCGGTGTCGTGATCACCGGCCGGCCACCATGTCGTCATGGGCGGGCTGCAGGGAGAGAGAGCGAGTGAGGAAGAAGAGGGATGACAGGCGGGCCGCACTATCAGCGAGGACGAGAGGGAGCGCGAGCGTTGTTGGGCCGGTCTGGTGTCACTGGGCGCGAGCGAGCGGCTAGGCTGCAAGCGCGGTGAGCGCGAACGCGCGCAGGTGGGCCGCGTGTGTTGCTGGGCTGAGCAAGGGAGAAATGAGGGAGTCGGCCCGCGCTGCCGATTTTTGTTTTTCTTTTTCCAAAAATGTGTATAGTAACCAGTTTTGTTTATTTTGTTGTGAATTATTTAAAATTCCAAAAATGGTAAGAATTATTGTGTAACCTCTTTGTACTGTGTACTATTTAAAAATATTAAATGCCAATTTTATTTACTTTTTGTAAGTTATTTAATTAGCTCAATTAATTAATAAATGGTTTTTCCATAATTTTCCTAGACTTAACTAATTGTCCAAAAATTTTGAAAATTGTTTTACCACTTAGTTTTGATGTAAGCTTTCTAAAATAAAAATTTGAGATCAATTAGACAAAGTTGATTTTTATTCTTAATTTATGCTTTATTAAGTAATTAGTTAATCTTGTAATTAGAACCTAATGACTTAGGGTTGTTTGACTTTGAGATTGAGTGTTGACTTTGGGTCATTAACACTTAATGACCTTTAGCACCCTTAATTGATTGTTTGAGCTCTCTTAACTATGTTGTTAAGGCTTAATTGGTGTTATTTCATGTGTTAAACGAAAGTCTTTAATAAAGTAATTAACCTACGCGAACCCTAAGTTAGGGTTAGGTTAGGATCGATTGCTTTGCAACTGTACCGCGAAGGAAAGTTGTACTCAAGTTATTAACTTTGTTATACATCCATCAAGCATCATGTTTATTATTTCATCATATTGAGCATACGTTATCGTCGCGTGTAGTCCCCATGAATAAGGAGATTACTGAAGTTGAATCCGTCCCCGAAGAAGAGCCGACGTCCATGGAGATGGGATTTGATATTTGTGGTACTGACCCAGAACCTAAACTTCCCGTCGACCAAGGCAAGCCGCGGTTGCATTTAAACCTTCCTTGCGTTTTGAAAAGCTTTACTTCAATTATGACAATGCTTTATTGCATTAGGTGGTAGGAGTTGAGTGATAATCGAATTACTACACTACCATCCTTGAAACTTCAATATTATCCTTGTTGTTGTTTTATGGAAAATGCTTAGTCTGCTTAGCCTTGCTTAATAAGAAAACTTTGAAAATGTTTAGCAAAGTTTGAAGGGTTGTTGTGAAACAACTGAATGAATGAATGAATGATAATGTTAATTTGAGATCGGTCGGTGGACTTGCATCGGGAAAGGAGTCCCACTGTAGTGTCTCCAATTGTATCAGTTAAGGACCATCCATTGTAGTCCCGTTTGGTCGAGACTTTGCAACTGACCGCATGCTCCGGTAAGAGGTAATGCCATCATGTGAACGGCTAACCGCGTACTGGGAGTGGAGAGATGGCGAGAGTAGTGTGTACCCTTGTGGCCTAGGGCTGGATTGGAGGTGCACTGTACTCTCGGGTGGCGCTGGACCCGGTCATGTGTTGGAAGATCCGAGTAAAGGTTGATATATGTCGGTTAGAGTCCTACATATGTCGTGTGGTTAGGGATCCCCAGCTGGGTATAATCGATTCGAATCGCCGATGCTTCTCGGTTAAGGAGACTTGACCTCCGCAACTACATCGTAGTTAATAAATGGAACATTGGTCGAAGAATAAGAAAGAAGATGTATGAGTTATCTGATCTAGATTAGGATCACTTAAATTCTATAATAACTAATGATGAAATAAAACATTGAATTTAAGGATTCACTCATAGTAGCTTTTGTGCAAAAGAACCTTGAATCTCGCAAGAACCCTACCTTGATTTCCTAAGCCCGCATCCCTGGGTTTTATCTCTACCTGTTTGGTCGGTTAAGTCTTGTGGAGTACTTTTGTACTCAGGGTTTGTTGAACCCCTGTTCTAGGTTCGTCTCATGAACAGGTGTGTTTCGGACCCTGTTGCATGACCGTCTTTGCAGTAAGCGACGACGAGTAGATGTTTGGCTCTTGGGCAGAGCGCCACATTTTGGTGATTGTAATAATGTTACTAATGCTACTCCCCTATTATGGTTGTACTATCTAAACTTAAGCTTTGTAAGTTGGAACAACGGGTTTGTGAACTTATGTTATGTAAGACTTCCGCTTTTGTACTCTGATGTAATTTATTATATAAACTGTTATAATACTATAATACCTCTGAAATGTGATCCTGCTCGGAAGATCGTGGATGATTCGGGTTTCCCGAGGACACCCGACAGACTTCTTAAATTCGGTGGTACACATGTATGGTGGTTAGAGGTCTTTAAGACGATAACAAATACATGTGGGCCATATTATTTAGGAGGTTCTGCCACACGATCTGTGATGAGCTGGCAACTATCGAGTTGGCTGCAGTCCACGGATCGGCGCGGTGATGACTGGCTACGCATATATGTTTCCAACTTGTTGCTGCAGTGCCAATCGATGGAAGGTGGTCTTTTGCAGATGGTAGCCCAAGCAGAGTTGCTTGCGGCATGTCTTGAAGACTGCTGGATGGCGACGTGCAGCAGTGGTGATGGTGGAGCTCCTTGCCGTTGCGTAGGAACAAGTGTGGTGGTCGGTGTTGAGCGGGATGGAGGCGGTCCTTTTGGGCTAGCGCGGTGTCGACATGTCACGCATGCCTGTGACATGGTCAGCATGGCAGCGATCTCCTGCTAGCGGCGACTTCCTGTGTGGTGCTTGGGTGTGATGGTTTCGGAGATGGAGGACTTCGGGCTAATGCCCTGCCCGACTTTGAGTCATGGTCGGCAATGGTGACGCCTAAGGTCTCTCGTCTCCTAAGGGTTCGGTTGAAAAACCTCGGTTCTTTGCTTGGCGTCGGCGGCATTTTTGAATGTTGCTCCCCTCCTTGGAGGCATCGCTATTGAGAGCTCCCTCCTCCCTCAATCTTTTTGCTTGTTCTCTATGGCATGGTTGGTGCTGTCTGCCTGCTGGTGCTTTGGAGGTTTAGCGGGTTGCATTTGTTGTGGTAGTGTCAAGCTGTTGCGGCACCATGAGTATTTTTGTTTTATTTGTTGTATGTTTTTGTATGTTACTCTCCTTCTCTATTAATATATGCCCGGCGATTTTCTCACTGGTGGCTTTTCGAAAAAAAACCTCGATCATCTCACCTTGACAATAACTTATCATCCTTGACATGGACACATATCCACCATGTCATCTCATAAGCTGAATTGTTCAATTGAGCTCTTGGTGCAGACTAAATTAGCAGCACACACCGCATCTTCCTTTTGTAACTTAGTGAACCTCAAACCTTCTCTTCTCTTATCAGGGACCGTCCTCTCCCTGTAGAAGTGTAGATAAATACTCCCTCCATACCCGAAATTCTTGACGTTTAGGACATGATTGTGGTAACCAAAGAGTGATTAATTAGGGGTTAGTTTTCCATCTCTGCCCCTAATAAATATGGTTGTGGGTGCTCTCTGTACGAGAAAGTAAACCAGCTCAACTGGCTAGTGCTCAGAGGCTTGAGTGCTGCGTCTCAGGTTCGATCCTCGGTGGCCATAGCTTTTTGTTGCCCCCTTCATTTTGCATGGCGATTGAGCGTGCATGGCACTGTTTGCCGCTTTTTGTTGCCCCTTCATTTTGCATGGCAATTGAGCGTGCATGGCACTGTTTGCCCGAATGGCAGCATGGTGCGTTCGCGTTTGAATTTTCCTGTACTCCCGGTGCGTGCGGATGGCTGGAATCGCTTGGACGCCTGCGTTTTCGCTTGGCGCGCGCACATGCTTGTGCATTTTCGCGTTTGGGCGCATTTCAGAATCGTGTTTTGCCTGCGCTCAGACAATGCACCTTCTCATTTAAAAGTGGATGATCCTCAATTTTGTGAAGTTGCTAAGCAAGGTGGGTTTGACATTCGGCTTATATGTCAACCATCCAATTCTCTGGATTTTAACATTTTAGATTTGGGGTTTTTTCGAGCTATTCAAGCAATTCAATACAAGAAAGATGCAAAAACAATTCAAGATCTAATTCCAACAATCCAAGAGATAAATGATCATCCATTCGATTGTTTAAATTGATCTTGAACAACTAATGTACTAACTAATTCATTGCTTGAACACATGTTTTGTAGGCATTTTTGGAGTACTCTCCACGGAAAGCAAATAGGATCTTTGTGACACTACAAACTGTTTTGAAGGAAGCAATGAAGGTAAAAGGTTGCAACAAAATGAAGATTCCTCACATTCAGAAACAAAGACCAGAGAGGGAAGATAGGCTGCCATTGCAAATCCCTTGTGAAGCTTCATTGCTAGCCGAAGCACTTGCTAGTCTTAAACAAATTAGAAGATACAAGTTACTTTATGCAAATTAGTAGATGCGTGTATGTTAGGTTTGCAATGGCCAAATTGTGAGATGCATGCATTGTACCTTAGTGATCTTTGTTTGCTGCTTCTTAATGTGCTCATCGACCTTCTTCAAAACTTCATCAGTGAACATGATTCTAGTACCATCCATCTCAAGTTTAGCCACATCAGGAATGTAGAACTCGCAATCGAACCTATCCATTAGATAGAGCCACTTTGCTGAGATGTCGTAGTCTTCATGTAGAAGGCCATAACATGCACACCTATGAGCGTTCCGGCGAGCTTGGAAGCAAGCATCTTCGAAGACGCCGCCAGCGTGCTACGTGCCGCAGCGAGGACAGTGCACCACCTCGTCGTCGTCTGGGACGTCCTCGATGGATCCGTGATGACGTTCGCGTAGAACGGCACGACCTCGTCGGAGATGAGCACATCCGCCGAGTCCAGCGGCACCAGTGAGTCCATGAACACCTCCTCCGAGCCCGCGAACAGCTCCTCTGAGGCGACCTCCTCGGAAACCGGCACGACGTCTGCAGAGACCGCCACGATCTCGTCGGAGACGACCACATCCGCCGAGCCCAGCGCCGCCTGAGAGTCCGGCGCCATCAGGCTGTCCGCGAACACCTCCTCCGAGTCCGCGATCACCTCCTCGGAGCCGCAATCGATGAGGTTCCGGAAGGAATCCATGGCTAACCCTAAACCCTAACAAGAAGGTGGCGGCGACCTTTCTGCGGAGAAGAAGTGCGTGCTGTTCAAACTTAGAGTCGAGCGTGCTGTAGAGGGACGAGGGAGGCGTGCGTGCTGCGAGAGACGAAGGGCGTCGTGGGAGGCGTGCGAGCGAGCCATGAATGTGGGCGAGGAACGAGGAGGGCACGCGCGCATTGAATGCGGCGGCAGCAGAACAGACGGGTGTGCAACGGGCAGCTTGGCCAGGGGCAATCGCGTCAAGAAGCCACGTGGAGACGTACAACGTCAAGCTTTGCGAAAACGGGCCAACTGCCCAGGACGTCAAGAATTTCGGGTATGGAGGGAGTAGAAGATGGGGAAAAACATGTCAGATCATGCCTTTGAGGCGGGTGACATTTGATATGTATATAGCCAAGGTGGTTTGGGTTACAAGAATGCAACGTGTGTATATGACACTTATCCATAAAATTCTTTACATCTTTAGTACCCTTTCACAGTCACAACAGGACTTCAAGTTTGTAAACAACTCTATTGGCAGTTCTTTAGTCATGGTGTCTGCAAACTAGTGAGAGGACAGGGCATGAAGAACGCGAACTAGTCCCACAGTGACCTATTTGCAGACAAACTGTATATCAATCTCTCTGTGTTTCGTGGCGATGATGGACATGCTTTTCTTCGTTTGGTAATGTCTAATGTCATCATTAATGATGATGTGTTTAATTGTGTTGCCGATAGCAAGACAAGCCAACAATGTTGCACGAGGACGAGCAACTGCAACTATAAGATGCTGAAACCCAACTGACAGATCATTGGAAGGTGAGTTCAGTTAGTCATTTAACAAACATGTCGGTTAGACCGTTGCATAATTTGCACGCCATTTATTTCAGTTGAGATATGTCTATCTGTATTTCAGTTCAGCACTCGTGCAAATGCACAGCCGCCAATATTCAAAACGCAAGTCTGATTTGGGACAACTAATTTGTCCATCAACTTGATATGAGATTACTAATTTATGTGTCAACTGATTTTTGGTATTGAGAAGTGAAGAATTTACCAACAACTTCAATGCATAGGCGGCATGTGGTGCTGCAGATAACAGAGGCATGCCAGCAATGCTACCTAAGGAGATGCAGGTGCAACTGTCGATTGACAGACTGTTTGAAGGTGAAGTCAGCTATCAATGTAGCACATGCATGTCGGATTGCTTTTTCTTCTATTTGAAGATTTCCAACCTTGATTTTTGAGAACCTGCTCTTGCATATGATTTTCTCAAACACCACATACTATCAAGTTCACTTATTGATGTTTGTTGCACTGAACATAACCGATGCTTACGCCTCATCATACAAGTTCCTCCATTACTGATGATGGCTGAGGTGACTAGCCAATTCCTGACTATAAATAGAGTGCATCACAAGGCTGAGCACAAACAATACAGAGATCTCTTTCCTTTCTCTTCCATTCCACACAGAAAAACAGAAGCATATAGATCATCACATCATCCCTCACAAAAAATGGCGTGCCATCAAAGGTCTACAAGTCTGCCTTCTTTGCCTCACTCCACTGAATCGAACGTGGAGCAAGAGCTGCAGACACTGAAATCTGGCATCTCGTCGCCTTCGGCAACCATTGACACCACGTGCGATGGTCTGAGGAGGCTTGGCGACCTCTACAGCTGCGTCGAGGAGATGCTGTGCTTGCCCAGCAACCAAGCCTTGACGCAGCAAAAAAAGATGGCGGAGGAAGAACTGGACAGATCTCTTGCGCTGATCGATCTCTGCAGCGCCATGCAAGAGAGCTTGGCGGAACTGAAGACGAGCGTCCAGGAGCTGCGCCTGGTGCTCAGGAGAGGAGATGACGCAGCTGTCCAGCTCAAAATCGAGTCGTTCGTCCGTCTGGCAAAGAAGCCACACAAGCCTCTGAAGAAGACGACCAGCAAAGCTGCTGCTGAAGCTTGCAGAGTGGTCAGACTAATGGCAGAGGCCAGAGAGACGGCTGTCTATCTGCTTGAATCCGTGTCGCGGCTCTTGCCGGGGCAAATTGGCAGTCCAAACGCGAGCAAATGGTCCCTTGTGTCCAAGAGGTTCCAGAAAAGAAAGGTTGTGTGCGAGGAGCGGCAGTTGCGGGCGCTTGAGCGCAGCATGGGAGACCTTGGAGATGGTGTGGGTATTCTGTTCAGGAGGTTGATTCAGAGCAGGGTTGCTCTTCTGAACATTCTTAGCTCCTAGATGCTTGGATGATGCACAAGTTCCCAATTTGTATCTGAACTCAAATAAAATGTAGATAAAAAAAGATTGATTGAAGACGGTTTTGGTCGTACTAGTACCTTTTTGCCGCATCATTGATGTTCTTGTTCTATGCATGCCTCTTGTCGATGTGTTGACAGCTAAAATAAGACTAGGAGAGAATGGAAATTTGGACTCGAAAATCAAATGCCATAAAAAAGAGTTAAATTTGGATACTTTTTCAAACATCCAGGAAAAACTGGCTCGCTTGTTTTGGAACCGGTCTGAGACAGTTTTAGCAGTCCGAGGTCAAATCAAGATGTTCCTGATGGAACTCATTTTGATCTATTGTGAAACTTATAAATTGCGCATGGAATAGGTTTTACCGGATAAGATCACCCATCTATTTATACGAGAGAATCATGGTCGATTAAGTGATCCATCTATCCAATCAGTCATAATCAATCTATTATATTTTTCACTTTTTCTTCTAGGTCAAACCTCTTCCAACCACCTTGTTGTTCACAACGTCTCTTGATGAGAGTTGCCAACATTCTAGGTGGCCTTACTGATCCTAGGGCTCTCCTATTGTGCTCCTCCCCAATGGGTGTTCCTAGAGGTGTTCGTGGGTCTTTCAATCAAGCGAAGAATGAGTGTGGCCTCGCCGACTTGCTAGTCGACCTCGCCGTTTGTACCTCCCTCCGCTGCGTATCTCAGTCAGTGCGGCCTAGGCGATCATGCCCTTGCTGGTGTGTGAGCGGATTTAGCGTCAACACACTTTTTGGTGACTTGATTGGGACCAGAGCAAATCAATTTACTATGAAAGTGTTTGATAGTTAAAAGGATGTTCCTGCAGTGTACAATTCCAAGGACATCATCAAGCCTTCAGCTGATCAACTTCTTTAGGAGATTCGCATGATGTTGGAGGAAAGGGTGAAGGCCTAAGATGTTGCCAATCTGAGGTATGTCCTATTGACCTAGCTTGTTTTGAGGTGTATCGGCGGGATGCTATCAAGAAGATCAAAGACATCAATTTCGATCCCCTTGATGGTACATCTTCATCTAAGGTAAAAACTGATCAACATCTCCTGGGTCTAGTATGACACATGAATTCGCTAAGATGCTTGTTAAACATACTAGATTTGTTGAAGTCCAATGCAAGTGCTACAAAATCTTAGCAAATTTACGGATAGCCATAATAAAAGGGAGGAAAAGAAATATTGATGCATCTATTAGTGGATTGGCACTAGTTGCTAGCCAACCTCAAAATAGGATGTTGTTCGGTTTTTTCGAGAGACAGATGAGCTATGCATCGGCTAACCAATCCAAATTTGCCAATTTGGCGACTGCAACCGATAAGACCAATTTAGGGGATTACTACTACTTCACCGATGGTCACCTTCACGCAACCATCGGTTTCCACGACACAAGCCGATAGCAATACAACAGCGTCGTACATCTCTTTTGATCATTATACGGTGTTGCCAAACCCTCCTAAAACACTGTTAAGAAGTTAGCAAGCTAATGCATGTGCAAATACTTCGCAAATCAGCAATTCAGACCCATGGGATGAATCTATATGCCGCTGATGTAAGGAGGAATTGAAAAACATTATTGCCAGAAAGTATTGCCATGCAAAATCAAGATGTTACTATTGTTGTCCAAGGTACTGGACAATAAAAAACACCAGGAGATTTCTCAATTCGACCTTGTTTAGTAGGATCAAAGACCCTCATGCACCTTCAAGCTAAAGCATCCATAGGTTAGAACTTGGAGGACCAATAAGATTAAGATTTCCAGCAAAGTGGTGAAGTCAAAATAGACTTTTGACCGACTTATGAACAAATACATCAAGCAAAGGGCCAATCTGATGAAACTATCTATAAAAAAGATGTTTGGTCGCCTCCGAAGCAAGTTTATGCGCCTAAAAAGGAGGTTCCTGCTGCTCCCATTGAGGCCATCAAGTAAGCATCTATTACAATTGGCTCCATGGAGGTGCGGGTCAATAAAATTGAAAATTCTCAATCCAATATGCAAAAAGTGAACATTGGTGCTACTAAAAATAATGATGAAGCCTAGATTAGCAAGCCATACTCCGAATACTTGCAACCAAAATGATGCCCTTCGGGTTTGACCAAGATGCAACGGCACAATCTCCAATGCAGCTGTTGTAAGAAAAGTAAGCAAGATGCCTAGAGCTACTTGAATGACAGCCGATATATACATATCACCCATAGAACAAAATGGTCAATGTATACGTTGCTCTTATAGGCTAAAAATAGCCGATGAGCTTGACGTCTTTGTGGCTATCATTTGTATTTAAACTCACATATGCTTCATTTGAAAACCGAGGGGGAATATGTTGACATCTAAAATATGACCTGGAAAATAGAAGATGAACTGGAAAATCAAATGTTTTAAAAAAAAGAGTTACATTAAAAAGTATTTCTAGGTATGGTTCATTTTAAACAAGCCACCACTGGAAATGTATTTTCAGGGATGATCCTTTAAAGCAGTCCGCCCCTAGAAACACATTTCCAGGGTTGGTTATCTTAGGTCAACTTCCCATGCGAATCCATTTTTAGGGTCGGTTGTGCCAAGAAGTGGTTGTCTTATTAAGCACCCCCTTTGGAAATCTGATTTTTAGGGGGGCTGGATGTATTTAATGAAACCACCCCCTAGAAATGCATTTCTGGAGCGGCTATAAGCCAGACACTGTAAATTTAAAAGCCATATCTTTACAATTGATGACATAGTATCTGTTTTAAAAACCCTTTTGAACCGACCCTAAAAATCGTTTCTGTAGTAGTGTGTTATACAAGACCCATGCATGTGAGGATCCTAAGACTCAAATAATGACATGTGGTTGCCGATCACTTGTTATTCCTTAGATAGTTGAACAGAATCATGAACTCCTTGAGTTTAGAGACAAAATAATGGTTCAAACTCTTGCATACATGCATATTTATACCATCTTTTATTGAGTATATAGATACGAATTTATTAAACACACATCCACACTGTTGTTAAAGAAAAAAAAACACAGATCCACACATCAAAGCATTCAACAGACAGGTGAGGCTGAGGAAACCGGATTTCAGGGGTATAGCTCGATGATTGATCGAAGACCTAAAACTGGTATAATCTTGTAGTCGCTGAAACCAGCTTCAAAGATGATATTCCTCCATTCTTGCTCATCTCTCTCAGTGCCGTTGACAATCATAATGAAGAGATCATACATGACCTGTGTCTCCCTATTCTTAAGATTTGGAGGCCCTGCACCAACCACAGTATCTATTATGATCACCTTGCCGCCTGCATCTCGTGGTGGTATAGCTTTCTTGCAGTTCCTTAATATCGTGACGCACTCAGAGTCGCCCCAATCGTGCATAATCCACTGAAATAAGAAATCAAGAGGCAGTGTTATTCCTGGTTAGTGGTTCCTTAACATTGAATCAGAGATACTAGACTACTAGTACCTACTCTCTTCATTTGAAATTTATAAGTCATCCTAACTTTCTTGGAGAGTCAAAGCATCTTAAGTTTGACCAAATTTATATAATAAAGTAATAATATTTATAATACCAAATAAGTATCGTTAGATTCTTCATTAATTATATATTCATAGTATACTTATTTGATGTCATAAATATTTGTAATTCTGTCTATAAAAAGTTGATATGATTTGACTCTAAAAAAATTAGAATGACTTATAATTTGGAATGGAGGGAGTACCTCCCATACTTCCTATATATGTTCCGTATGAAGTATGAACTATCAGTTTCTAGTACTGTTTGTAGAGATCATGTCACTTAAGATTGAAAAGTACTTGATGAACATACTTTTTTCCCATAAACTGTGCATTAGTCACATCTCATAAACTTTTCATATTTAATGATGAAAGTTCCACCTGAGGACCAGGTCCTGTGTAAACTGTTGGACTGAATTATGATTGAATATTCAACCTACCACATAAGCTATACAATAACAAAAGAACTAATCATGGCAGTCACCTCACCTGTTGCAACAAAACGAAATGCATGTCCATATCAAACAAAAATATGAAACTAGCTAGAAGTAGAAGCTATACCTTGAGGAAGACTGCATTCGCTGGCGGAATGGCCTCAAACATGTCACCAGCAACGAAAGTGAGCCCGGCGCAAGCGGGAGCGGTGGCGACAACATGTGCAAGATCCAGCACGGTGCACTCTATGTCAGGGAACGCCACTGAGATGGCCTGCGCCGCCGCACCATGGCCCCCGCCGACATCGACCAGGGAGCTCATCCCGTGGAAGACGCCACCGCACTCCTTGATGGCGATGTCCATGAGGAAGTGGGTGTCCGCGACCATGCCAGCGTTGAAGAGCTGGCTCATGGACGGGTCGTGGCCGACGACATCCCACACGTTCTTCCCATGGGACAACTCGAACAGGGGCAGATCCGTCGCCGGCAGCTCGTGCTCGAACCACGTGCCAAGATCAAGGAACGGGGACACGAAGATGTTGTTGAGGATCAGGCTCAGTGTTGGAGCCAGGTTCTGTGATGAGCCGACAAGAAGTCGAGAAGCTGGAGTGAGGCCGTAGACGTGGTCACCACCGTCGTCGTCAGACGAGTTCTTGGCGATGCTGAAGATGCCGGCGACTGTGAGGACGCGCATGAGCCTGCGCAAGTATGGTGTCTTGGACGGGTGCAGCGCGGCCTTGGTGGCTATCTGGGTGAGGGTGGCAGTGCCGCCATGGCCATGGATGGCGTCGGCGATGCCGAGCTCCAGCGCGGACTTGAACGCCATGGACTTGATGAAGGCAAACGTGCTGTGCCAGAGCTCGAGCTGAGCGTCGAGCAAGCTTTGCTGATCGGTGCTGTGTTGCTCGGTTGTGGACCCCATGGCGTAATGGTGTCGGTTGCTTTGTTATTAGCTTATATAGAAGAGAACGTGTAGGCTACTAGCTAGGCTAGCTACATCTCTATATATAGGCTTATGTTTGACAGTAGCGTAGAACTGTACGTTTGCCTTGATCTCTATTCATAGTGCAAAACATCTACCACCTGAATTGAGACAAGAAGTGGATTACTATGATAAAGTCTGTCCACTTTTCGCTTTTGCATACCCGGTGAGCAAGATATGGCAACTGATGGCCCATCTGTGTCATCTCAACACCTAATAACTGTACCATGGAAATCAGCTGAAGATGTCACACTCGCCGCGGTAAACGCACCCGCCCACCACAGGCACCGCATCCCGCCCGCCCGCCGTAGCATTCTCCAGCGCGGGTGTCGCTCACCGCGAGCACTGCACCCGCCCGCCCGTTGGCTCCCCCCCCCCTCCACGCCACTCAGTGGCATCAAGCTCACGTCGATGAGTCTTCATTCGTCTAAGTAGCAAGTAAATGTTGTGCTAAAAAAGCATGTTACAAGCGTATATATCTAGTGTTTCATATGTTTTAGACGTATGTTGTAGTGTTTCATCTAGATGTTGTAAAAGCAGATCTAGATGTTGCATATGTTGTAATGGCTATACACATATTTCAAATGTATGTTCCACATATTTCAACTTTTTCAAACGTATGTTGCAAGTGTATCTTTCAAATATTTCAGTTATTTCAGACGTATGTCACAAGTGTTTTATCTGGATGTTGTAAAAGTATATCTAAATGTTGCAATGAGTATACAGATATGTTTCAAGCGTATACTGAAAATGTTGCAATGGTGGGACCGATGTTGCAGAGGAGATGAGACATTAGTATAGAAGCGGAGCGCAACGGAGGATGGCAGCGCGGCGGGGGAATAAGATCCTAACCTTGTTTAGTGGCCATGTCTTGACTTTTATGGTCTGTTCTTTAGTTTTTTTAATAGTGATAGTTTGGATCCACGATTAGATCTAGATCTAGATCTAGAATTATTTTGTTAGTCAATCAATTGGTTTAGTTTGTTTATGAAAGAAATTAAGTTTGCATTCAGCAAATCCTCAAGATTGACGAAGTCACCATAGGCGTCTCGCTGTCGACAAGAACGTCACCTACTGCTGAAAGCACACGTCGTTAAATCCTGAAATATTCACTCCAACTAGGAATCAAACCCGGAACCTGAGGTGCTATTAAGGCTCTCGTAACCTATTAGGCTACATGCACTTTCACTCCAATGTGTTGGTTACAATTACACATAAAAATTAATGTATTCTTTCTGCAGTAAATTGTAAAAGTGAAAATAAGAGAGGGCTCATCCTGGCTGATCTTTTTTATTTCGCCTACACTTTCTCTAGCAGCAGCAGGTGTGACACGAATCGATCAACGTACTGAGAACCACGTGCTTAGTTAACTATGACAAAATCCGTCCATTCTTCGCTTTTCCGTGCCTGGTAAGTGGCAAGCTAGATATGGTAACCGGTGGCCCATCTGTGTCAGTATCACCTCAGCTAACCATGCGTACCATGGAAATGATCTTAAAGATGTCACGCTCGGTAGGTATTTCTTTCTTCGCTTAATCGGACCAAGACTAATGCATCATCAGATGGATGTCGCATTGTCACATATCGCACTAGTGAACGAACCAAATCGATCGGTTTCGCATCTATTCACATGTAAATCGAGAAAGCAACATGGACCCGGGACCCCTGTTCTGACCAAGAGTCAAGGACAGTCGGACATGTCACGGCACTACAGCAGTGTCACACTTTTAGCTCCAGGCTCCTCTTGCTTGGGGTGCCGGATCATCTGTGACAGTTGGGCACTTGGGGTCTTAGGCTATTGGCCAGAGTTGGGTCAGGATCTCATCCACTCTGGCTCTGCACCCATTTCGCAAATGGGCGTGCACCTTTCCATTTTCTGGATTTTGATCTTAGATCTTTGACAGATACGGCTCAGACTCCAGAAACATCAGGAACGTGTAACTCGAGAAAGCAACTCCTGTCCCTTACCCAGGGTTAAAAAAACCGGTCGGTTTACCGCGGTAAACCGCGGTAACCGCCCTAACCGGACCGGTCCGGTTCCGGTCCGGTCCGGTTAGGTATTCCCCAAATTCAAATTTAAAATTTGAAAAAAAAATGCTGAAAAAATTTCTAAAAATAGTTCATGATTTATAGAAGCCAATTGTGTAAAAAATTTTCAAATTGGAGTTCGTTTAGTATTTATTTATACGTATAGAAGTTTGAAAAAAAAAAGAAAAAAAATCCCGGTCCCGGCCCGTTAAGGCCCCCAAATTCAAATTTAAAATTTGAAAAAAACAAAAAATGCTAAAAAAATTCCTAAAAATAGTTCATGATTTATAGAAGCCAATGGTGCAAAAATTTTTCAAATTCGAGTTCGTTTACTATTTATTTATACGTATACAAGTTTGAAAAAAAAAAGAAAAAAGAAAATTACAAACTCAAACCGAGCGGTAAACCGGTCAAACCGGCCGGTTACCGCTCCAAACCGACCGGTAAACCGGACCCGAACCGAACCGAAGCAGGGTTTGAATTTGATTTTGAATTCGGCCGGTTACCGACCGGTTACCGGTAAACCGGGCTGGTTTACCGCTACCGGAGGCCGGCGGTTACCGGAAACCGGTCGGTAAAAAAAACCCTGCCCTTACCCCCTTGAGGCAGTGGAATCCTTGGATTGCATTGGACACGACACGTACAAGTCTTCTTTAATAACTAGAGGACTCTATGTATGAAGTATACATATATGTGGCTTTCTTGAATAAGCGAATGAACGGCACTTCATACTTCAGGTCAGTTTATAAAAAATTTTGGAGTTTAAAACCATTGCAGAAAGCATTTAGATTTACATTTTGTACAACTGTATCTCTGGAGCAGAAAATCTATTAGAGCAGGTAAGATGCATGGAGTAGAGCTTAAAACCACAACGCAAACATCAGTACAGCACACAGCAACAATTCTTTAGCTAGGCCTTTCATAGTAGAGTAGCAACACCACTCGATGCATGATACATCTTGGGTTAGGGTTGCAGCCTTGCAGGCACAGTAACGTCTCCGGTGTTAAAACGTCAAAGTAGTTAAAAGACAATCTAGCTCTCAGTCCTGAACATCAACAAAAGGTTACGGCTACGCTTCAGAAGCTGGAGCATGATTGCCGGCGGTTAGTTCTGAATTCTGATCCTACTTGCTACTACATCGTTGCTTCAGGCCGTGATCTTTACAGGACGGGCATTAGCTAACCCTTCCACAATTTCAGACAAACGACCAATGCACCTTCATTTTCCAGCTCCCAAATGAAGTGCTCCGACCTCGTCGTCTGCACGATGACAAGGCCAAACAGCTTGGGTTGGGGAAGCTTTCTGAAGTTGCGTGGGGCTTCCTATGACCACAGGGGTCGGTCTCACTGCAAAAGCCATGGACAGTGCTTGGCAGCTGTTATCTCTTCGATGTTGGGATACCCTTCAAAACAGGCATTTCTTGGACCAGGGTGTCACTTTGCACCCATGTGATGTACAAACCTTTTGTTACCCTCCGGCACCTGTTTTCCCAGTACCCATCCTGGGCTTGAACACTCCCCACAGATAGTGTTTCCCTTGGAATGCTACAAAAGATAGGGTTTGATAAGTAAACTGAATATTAGCCATAGAACAAAGTAAAACTGTCAGAACTCTTAAACTACAAGAACTCAACAGCAAGAAAGTAAATAACTTTGTAAGTGCACTAATGGACAGTAGAAGCAATATAATGCAAAATTGCACCGAGGCACATTGCCATCAAAGTTCATGGTTGCAAATTTAAAACAGGAGCACTGCCATATCGTATCTATGATATTTGTAAATTACATTGTAAAATCGGCAATTTGGTACTTACTTTGACATTGCTCTGGTAGGAAAACAGAAGGGAAGATCAGCAGCTTGGCAAAGCCAACGACATATTTTAGTACTAAGCTATGATCAGTGAGATAATGCACTAGCTGATCCAGCTCCCTACAAAAGCAACAAGTACATTTTAAACCATGTACCTGAAAATACACAACAAGCAATTGTCCATAGGGTAGGGCGGTAGGTCACACACCTCATATTATCTGAGAAGAAATACAAGCCAATGCATTCAGCAGATGGTTTTGATGCCTTCCACCTCCCTGGCCAGGCTTTCAACTTCGAATACTTTGTTACTTTCATTAGTGCTGGTAATGATAGTGATAATTCCTGCACCTTCTTGCATGCTTGATTTGACAGGTGTGCAGCCAATGAAATATACTCCTGGCCAATCTTCATGATTCCACTATCAGCATAAAACGTGAGAAACATTAGCACTGCAGAGAGAAAAATATTGAAATGCTTTAGAATGGGATTAAAGGCATCTAACATACGTCCAGTAAGGTTTATCAATGGGTCGTGTGCAAATAAAGCTTTGCTGATCTGATGCTAACCGTGCAGCATCATTCCGTGTGCATGGAACACTAGCATTCCCTAGAGGTGCTTTTTTATCTTTGTCGGCCCTTCTCTGCTTCCTTGCCTTCATATCATCATTGGCATGTTGAATATTTGAATTTCCTGGAGACATCACTTCCTCAGAATTTTCTGCGGATCTTCGCTGCTTCATCACACGACTTTTCACATGTCTCCTGCGCATCCTCACTTCCATCTGCATTGCCTCGGCATCTTCATCATATGATAAAATAGGCCGTTTTCTTTTCTTGGCCATGACATTCTCAAAAGTTCTTACAGATTTAGAACATCTTGGTTCTGCATCATTGGCATCATTTACTTCCTTAGTTTTTGGAGATAAATCCAAGGAAGCACTTGAGCAAGGACGATCAATTTGCTTTGATGGCCTACAACTTCTTATATGTGCAGGATCTGTATTTCTGTCCTTCATAACGAGCTTGGTTTTCTGATGTTTAGTATGACGTAGAATATGTCTGTTTGGCTGCTTGGAAGGCAATGACATCTTCCATTTGTGATGTTTGCCTACAAGCCACATTTTTGGCAGTTGAAACCAAAGTCTTGGGTACATCATTTTGGAGATTCTTCCCTTCAGCACTGGCTTGGGATAGTAACTTCTGTTAAAATCATTGCAACTGCGTTGAACTTCATCTGACCTATTTGCTTCATCTGAGTTGTCTGCGTTAGAAACCAAGCATTCTTTTGGTGTCGAGGGATTTAATGCCTGGACATTATGCAGTGCAGGGGTCAAAGTTCCCATGCCTAACAAGCATTCTGTCATTTCAGCACTGTGTTTTTCAACAGCTGAGGCTCCTCCAAAATTTGAGGAACTTGATGGTTCTGCTGAGGGATTTGATCTCTGGACATTATCCAGTTCAGGGGTGACAGTGTCCATGCCTGACAAGCATTCTGTTTTTTCAGTATTGTCTTTCTCAACAGATGTGCCTCCATTTGAAGAACTTGATGGCTCTACAGTATTTGACATTAACCTTGAGTCCATCCGCTCCTTGGAAGGATCCAAGACATCGATATTCCCAACATCTAGATCTGATCCTTGCATTGGCTGTGAGTAGTTTGATGGGGGCTTCGATCTTAGGATACTATTTGGCGCATCATCCCATGGTCTAACCACCTCCAACGGATCAGGTTGCTCCCAACTTTCTGACGTAGGACTACAACCATCTACTTGCTCCTCACTTGACCATATAGGACTAGTTTTATCAGTAAAATTGGGATGGGTTTGCTCAACATATTCAACTGAAGCAAATAAGCCAGGCTCCACTCCTTGTTCATCAAGTTTTAACCTTGAGTCCAACCACTCCTTAGAAGGATCCAAGACGTCCATATTCCCAACATATAGATCTGATCCTTGCGTTGACTGTGAGTAGTTTGAAGGAGGCTTTGATCTTAGGATGCTATTTGGCACATCATGCCATGGTCCGAGTATAACCACCTTCAAAGGAACAGGTTGCTCCCAACTTTCTGATGCAGGACTAGAACTGTCTACTTGCTCCTCAACATCTTCAACTGAAGCACATAAGCCAGCCTCCGCTCCTTGTTCTTCGATTTCTAATGCTCGGCCCACAGGTGAATGGCTTGTACCATCAGGATTAACCATCTCCGAAGGATGAGGTTGTTCCGCATTTTCCAATACATCATCTTTTTGCTCCATATTTGGTACTGTAGGGCAAGAACTATCCGTAACACATGGATAGGATCTCTCAACATCATTGATTAAAGGAAGTAAGTCAGGTTTTGTTCCTTGAGTGAACCCTTCAACACAATTCAGTGAAAAAGAGCAGCTATCTTTTTCCATTGAGAGGTCCAGACACTCCTTTGTGTTCATAGTAGGTCCAACAGCACCCACTGTCTTTTGTATTTCTACAGTTAGGTCAGAAGCTGAATGACTTGAACCATCAGCACTTTCTAGTTGATAAAATAAGTGGTCATTTTTACTTTCCCCTTCCTCTAAAATATCATTGCGCTTTAACTTTTTCTCGACAAACATTTCAGAAGAATTGAATGTATCTGCACTCAGAAAATGTTTAGTGGAGGCATCAGAACTATCTCTTCTTGCTTTCTGCGATCTACGTCTACGACACCCCCATGTACTACACCTTGCCTTGCGCGACCTATGTCTACGACACCCCCACGACAAGGGTTCCTTTGTCACCTCTACTCTATTCACATTTGGTTCATTAATTATAGAACCCAATTGAATAGAGTAGTGGTCATCACAGCTAGAGTGATCGGGAACATGGAACCATGTAACGCTCCTCGTTTCGAGAACATCATTCATGTTCTGGGGACACGAGAACATTCTCACCCCTGCCTTGTTAAAACCTTCCTCAAATAGCATGTTGTGTTCCTCGATCACGTTCCTTGACCCCTTCCACCGAGGAACTTTGTGACTATGATCACAATTCCACTCTAATGATTTCGGGACTTCATTATGTTTTGGGGGGCAATCGTCACACAACCATTCAAATGATGAGGCATCATAAATTACTGGATCCAAACAATATCTACAAAAACCACAAACAATGCTAGTTAGGGATAGATCTTCTATGGTTCGAGGTCATAGAAGTATACAAATAATATGAGGAATAATTAACTACTTAACCCTACCAACTTGATTGTATAAGCGATTTTTTTTGGAAGGGTGAGTGTTTAGGTGGCAAAGGCTCTTTTGAAGTCCCTTGTTTGCTTTCATGGCATAAAAAGTTCAATGGGCATGGTCAAGGCCAAGACATGTTCAAAACAATGGATCTTCATGGCAAAGATCTTCTATGCTTGTTGGAGACATCAAGATCAAGAGCAATCTAGTGTTAGGGGCTACTGGCCTCAACCCCTCCCCTACTCTCACCCACGATCCGTTGAAGAAACGGGCGACGCAGCAGTGAAGGTCCTTGACGCTAGAGGCAGATCTAGTGCATTAGGCGTAGCCCATCCTTTAGGGACCCCTGCCTAATCAACACCACATGATAAGAATGATGGCATGTCAAGATCACATGAAACTATTGTGGCTAGGGATGTCTTGTCTAGTAACCAAAGGGAGGTTAGCTTTGTGGTGGATAGGGTGGTAGGATGCCACTGGTCGTGGAGTGGTGCACCGCGACAAGTGGTAGGGAGTCATGCATCCCACTCTTCTTAGCTCATGAGAAAGGGTTCGAATTGGTAATATCACAACCTACATTTTGTCGCGGCTTTGTGGCCCAAGTGTTTGTGTGCTTTAGGGTTGCACTTACCTTAATAATTAGGTAGATCTTATTCCTTAAGCCTTTAAGTTCTTGACATAGCACCTAGGTAAACTGGTGCAAATCAAGGATGAAAGTGTGAGAAAGGCGAGAGGGTCTCTAGTTGAGTTGGTTAAGTGCCTTGTGTAGCACTCCTCAGGTCCTATGTTCGACTCCCGTGGGAGCAAATTTTCAGGCTAGGGTTAAAAAAATATCCCCTCATCTGTCCCACGCCAAAGCATAGGTTTAAGGTCCGCCCCTAGTCATGGTCGTCATGGTCGTTCTCACATGGGCTACGGTGTCGCTATGTATGGGTAGAGCAGGGGTTCGGGGAACTTCTAGGCCTGCGTGACAAGGTCTTTTTCTTAATGCAATGTTGGGGATTGTCTTAACCTCGAAGGTCGAGTTTTTTAAGTGTAAGAAAGACATTATGGTTGTGACATTGTGGGGGTTAGGATCAATCTTCAACAAGGCGCTAGGCGATTTCTAGGCGATGACCCATAGCCTAGAGCCTAAGCGAGCCTAGGCGTTTTAAGGCGTTTTGTATATATACTAATATACATATACTATCATCTAAAAGAAAAAATAAACAGTTGAATAGTGGGCTTAGATAGATAGAAAGCCCGAATTAGATAGATAGAAATCACCCTGGGCGTTCGGTACTTCGGTACGGTTCGGTTCGGTTCTTCGGTACCTATGCAAATTCGGTTCCTCAGGAAACTGGTACCGATCGGTTCTTCAAAAAACTCGGTACCGAGGAAATTCGGTATCGGTAAATTCGGTTCGGTTTCGGTATTTACCGAACAGTACCGAATTGATCACAGATACATGTAATAGCAGGTTCAAAAGCTAATTTTGACATGATTTCATAGAGAATAATAGTGCAAAATACATATACATATAAAAGTCCACAAGACTATAAGTGTGAGTACCAAAAATACATAATATAATAGTCTATAATAATACAATCAATAATATAACAATACTCAAACTCATCACATTTCTAGTAAATTCGGTAAATTCGGTAAGTTCGGTAAATTCGGTTCGGTTTCGGTATTTACCTCTGTAAATTCGGTTCCTGGGAACTCGGAACCGAACAGGGAACCGAATTTTTCGGTTTCGGTAAATTCGGTTCGGTTCTCGGTAAATTCGGTTCGGTACTCGGTTCTCGGTATTTCGTGCCCAGGGTTAGATAGAAAGGCCCAAGAGGCAAGAGTCTAGCCCATCTCCCACTCCAAGTCTCCAACCTTATCCATCTCTCCAGTTCCAGCCGCACTCGATGCCCTTCCTCATCGCGGCCGCACTCGATGCCCTTCCTCGTCTCCCGCATCAGCCGCCGCCGCCGGTTCCTCTCCTTCTTCGGCATCTCTCTCTCTAGTGCGCGCCCGCCGCCACACGCACACGTCCGAAGCTCCGTCTCCCCCACCGGATAGAGGTCCAAATCCAATCACATCACCTTTGTATGCCTAGTGGTTGTGCCAGTCACAGTCACGGATCGTAGGTCTTAGTGGGGTTCCATGTCCAGGGAACGGTCATTCTGAATCGTGGTTCGGGGACGACGCAACACAACGACGGGTCAATGCCTAGGATGAGAGTCGGGATGATGTCCCAAAGCACACAAATCATCGAGACATATGCCCTACGCACCCAAGAACTTAAAAGTGTTGATCCACGTCCCACATACCCATTCCACTTGCAGAAGAACCCTCCATCCCCCTCTCCTCCATGTCCGCTCCCTCTGCCTCCCGTTGGTCCCGTGCGTACCGGTACCGACCTCGCAGCTACGCCTGCATGCTCTCCTGTGCTCCAGAGGCACACGCTCAGCGCCCATGGAACAAACAAAGAGAGGTGGACTGCAAGAGAGGCAAGGACTGCTAGGGGAGAGAGATGGAGGGGTAGGGGATGTTTTGTTTTTTTTGCAACCTTAACTGGCACGCTACATAGGCAATTTGTCGTTGGCGTGGTGGGTTTTGGACCTTTAGTCGAGCACAACAAAGATTGAGGACTTAGATGGTCACTTTTTTTAGTTCGTGGACCCAAATGAGAATTAGCAATTGATTAAAGACCTAGAGAGTCACTTTTATTAGTTCAAGGACTCAAATGAGAATCCTAAAAAACATTTGGGGCTTTTGAACACCATAATGACAAATAAACAAGCAATCCAGTAGGCAAAGATAATCTTATGGATGTGATTAACAAGGACAGAATTGAAGCAAATAATTCTCTATACAATGTTACTAAATCATGCATCCAAGCAATTCCAAACTTCATTACGACAAGATAATCAAAACTCATGCATTTGTTTTGTTCTTTTACTTAGGAACTTTAATTTTAAAATAGAAGACATGAAGACTTTGAAGAACAAGTAGAAAGAGAAGTTACAGGTGCCTCGCAGCGTTCTTGCAGTTGCTACATTGTACTAAAAGCTGCCTGTAGCCAACAACACCACACACTTCACAAACGATGTCCTACATAAAAGTGCAAACATGCAAATTTGGTTAATTCACAAAACCTCCCAGTTTAAAATAACAAGCCTTCATGGCTTAAGTAAGCGCATATCAAAGTGTGCTTGCATCCTGGCAAGGTGCTTGCCAGCAGGATTTCTCACGCTTCTACCAATATGAAACTGTAGTTGATACACAGAATCCAACACCACAAAAAAAATTCTCAATAGTGTTTCACGTTTCTGTACTGTATATTTATCCAGGGCTCCAAGCACCCACCTGATGCTTCAGAGTGTAGGAAATTGCCACAATCTCCTCGAGCTCCGATCTCCTTGTCCATTGACAATGGAAAGGCTTAGGAGACACGGCAGTCATAGCAGTTCCTAGCTCAGTCACAACTATGAGGTCCCATTTGGAAATCAGTATTGAATCTTGGAACGAAACTATGGTTTCGGTCCACAGACCACTGGAGCGTGTTTCTGGATGACAAGATATTTGACTATTTTATGCAAAACCAGGAGTGTCAGACTCCTCTCCCCCCACCGGCTTCTATCCGAATCTGAAGGCTTCCTCGAGCATGAGCCCGCCCTCGCCCTCGCCCTCGCCCCTGCCCCTGCCCCTTCTCAAAATAGTACCAGGCTACCAGCCCATGCCCAAATGCACGAATTCTGCACAAGAACAGGGTAGGGCTAACATAACGCGACTCCATCCGATTCGATCCCCCTTCCCTCCTGAACAGACATACAATTTCGGTGCAACTAGAAGCCGAGCAAATGTAATCCGCATAATCTCGAACACCTTGCCCTCACAGCGTCGGTCAGCTCAGGCCGCAATTTTAACTCTCTTCCGAAGAAATTAGCCAACCAAACAACGAAGAGAAATCAACGCGCCACACGAACGAAGAGGGTGGGAACTGGAGCGCGAGTGAGGATCCGTACCATCTCGCAGAGTCGTGGTGCCACCAGAAGCTCCTCCTGGCCGCTGTCGTCGCCGATGTCGAGATCCGCGCTCCGGAGGGCCTCAACAACAACGAGGCCAGAAGGGATGCGGCGCGCGCTGCTGAAACCACGCGCCCTTCTCCCCCATGGCTTCAGCCTACAGATTGCAGAGTGAGCGCCGCCGCCGCCGCCGCCGCCGCTGCGAGCGAGAGCGCGTGAGCCTTCGGCTTCGAGAGGGGAGGGCAGAAACGGAAGGCCGCTGCTTCAGCATCGGCGCGACACGTTGACAACATGCGCGGTTCACGCACCACGCGTGGCGTTGCGATGAGTAACGGTTGCGACACCCGGCGGCCGCCGCGGTAAAGCCGATTCGTAAGCCTTTGGACAAGTGGGCTTTCGCGTAAAAGCTTCCTAGATCTGGTTACTAATTATTATTGTTGAGATTAATTAGGATTAATTAATTACTGATCAATTATTGTAATTCCCATCATTAGCAACTGCTCATGACGGTTCTAGCATATTCAACCGTTTAGGCCCCTTCGGCACCAATAGGCATCCTTTGGCCATTGGACATCCATTGGCTTGTATATATACATCACTATTCATCAGATTAATACACGGTCATTCATTCGATCCATTCCATCCACATTTTCATATAACACGTTATCACGCACGCTCTGCACCGCTGAAGAAGAAGGCCAGACGAAAGGACTTCGTCGGAGTTGCTGCACGACAGCCCAAGGTAGAAAATGTCGTCCGCTACTCCTTCCATGAACGCCATGGTGGACTCCATCACGGACGCCGTCGAGGGCGTCATCCACCGCAGCACCAACCACCCCGGCGGCCTCCAGCGGTTCCTCCTCCAGGGCGTCGTACGCCGTGTCCTTCGGGACATCCACGCCCACCGCATCCCTCCTCGTCGGAGCAGTGGTGGTCGCTCGTCGTCGCCACGCCTGGAGATCCGCTCGTCGCCGCGTCCGGTGCCTCGTTCGTCGAGGCTGGAGTTCGCCCCTGGTGTTTGCCTGATCCATGGCCCGGCCATGTTCGTCAGGCGCACGAGGCCGCCACCGGAGACGCCGCTGATGAAGCTGAGGCCGGTCCCACCTCCACTGTCGTCGCCTGCGCTCACCATGCCGAGGATCGGAGGCGCTGCTCCTCTGGCCGCACGCCAGAGTGCTCCTCCGCTTCCCACGAGCAACATCGGCGTTGAGGCTTGGCCCCCAGGCTTCGCCTACGACGTCGACGTTCCTCTCCCGCCGCTCCTTCCACCACCCGGAGGCCGCTCCTATGCCGAAATCACCCGCCGCTCCATCCTCCCGCCCGGAAATGCTCTTGGCGCGGGCTTCGCTTCTTCCTCGCACGAGGGGGAGGCGGTTCCCCGCCGCTGAGCCGTTTTCGGAGGGCCGGTGGGGGTGGCTCCGACGTCCCTGGTTCGCCGGGATAAGGAGGCGCCGCCCTGCTGGTCAGCCTCCATGGCCGGGGAACCGGCCATGAGAGGAGAGGAGGGGAGGGGGAAAGAGGAGGGGACGGGGAAATCGGAGGCCTCGACAGCATCGATCACAGAGCAAGCAAAGCGGCGGCGACGGCGGCGGAAGTTAACGCGGCGGCGACAGCGGCGGAAGTTAACGCGGCGGCGGCTGGGCTGTGGGGCTGGGCGGTTAGGGTTGAAAACCTAACCGCCGGCTTTATATAGCCGCGGCGGGCCTTGGTGGTGGCTGGGCCGCGCGCCTGGCTTGGCCGCTGGGCCGCGCGCCTGGCTTGACCGCTGGGCCGCGCGCCTGGCTTGGCCGCTGGGCCGTGCCTGGCCGGCCACTGGGCCGCCACCGGCTGGCTTGCATTACATTTTTTTCTTTTTTTCTTCTTTCTTTTATTATTTCTATTTTCAGTCAGCAGTAGTATAAGTTAATTAGCATATGTTTTGCTAGTTTGATTTCTGCAAGAACATCTGTTATTTATATTAATTGTTATTGCTCTGTACCTGCTGGATATTGTCATTGTAAATATAATTTGTGGTTTGATTATATTATTATACAATGCCATGTGATTCTATCATGCATATTACATTTTGTGACTTTGATAATTGTTTTGGGCTATGTTGATGCACACAAACCCTCTAATTTGCATCAACATAAAAGTTATACTTGTTATTTTATGATAGCATTGGGTTTGTTGGTGCCCCAAACCACAATTTTGCATCACATACAAGTTAAAATTGCTAGTCGACTTAGTTGCAATTTAACTATGCCATCTATAGAATTCACATTGCAATATAAATATCTTGTTTATTTTGGATAATTAACACAAGGTAATGGAGTCTATGGTATTGGCTGCGTTTAATCCACTTGTGGATTATCCTGCCCTGAGACCGTACCATAGCAGTGATCAAATCACCTGTTACTAAGAGGTCTACATCTTGTTTCTTTGAAACTTGATGACTACCTACACCGTGTTTTAACCCAAAATAAAGGTTTTGGATTGTAATCTTTATCATATTATTTTGCTAATACACAAGATAGTAGAGTCCTAAGCAAAGGTTGCGTTTAATTCTTTGTGAATTATCCTGCCCAGAGACCGTGCTTAGGCAGCAATATATTTGCCTACTATAAAGATCTACTCTTTATCTATGATATAGAGACTATCTGTCTTGTGTATATCAAAACTTATGATGATTTAGTGTATGGTCTACACAATTTGTGATTACCTACAACAATCCAAAACTATGATAAGATATAAATATAAAGAATATTGCATTTAATATTACAACATTACCACGTTGATTTTAATTTACCAAATGGTAAATTAATTCATCCATGGTTATCCACGTAGGATCATGGCTACTAAGGAGTTCGAGGAACTCGCGTTAGACGGTACCAATTACCCTACTTGGGCGTCTGATATCAAAATAGCGCTTGCCTCTCGTAGTCTTTTGGCTACAATTCAGGAACCCCAACAAGGGGCCGCCATACAAGAGAAGCATACATTTACTGTTCTAGCTTTATTACGGTTTTACATTCATAAGGACCTTAAATCTGAATACCTTATGATTGAAAATCCTCGACAATTATGGGTCGCTCTAAAAGAGCGATATGAACAACAAAAGGAATTAATTTGGCCAGAGGCCAATTATGAATGGAATCACTTACGTCTCCAAGATTTTAAATCTGTGGCAGACTATAATCATGTTGTTCATAGAATTTGTTCTAAATTGAAGTTCTGCGAGAAAGAACCATCAGATGCAGACAAGATAGAGAAAACACTCTCTACTATGCTCCCATCTGATAGAGTATTGCAGCAGCAATACAGGGCTCATAATTACCAACAATATTCCCAGCTTATTCATACATTGTCTCAGGCAGAAAAACATGATGAAGTTCTTATGAAAAATCATCATAAGCGCCCTGTTGGTTCGGTGCCTTTGCCTGAGGTTCACAATGTACAGAAACAGCCTAGGAATAAGAATAAGTTCAATGGATCTGATCCAAAGAACAGAACTGGTAAACGTAAACACAATAAAAGACAAAGACCTAATTTAAATAAGAGGAAGAAGGAAAATGTGAAACCCAAAAATAACAAGTGTCATAGATGTGGGGATTTCACGCATTTTGCCAAGAATTGCCGTACACCTAAGCATTTGGTAGCTTTGTACCAAAAGTCTTTGAAAGAGGCTAAGCCAGCAGGAGACACAAGATATGAGACACACTTCAATCTTGCATCTAAGGCTGTTGTGGAAGAGGGTTGTTCTAATCAAGCCCCTAAAGAACAAGTGAACAAAAAACCTCTAAACTTCGAAAAAGACCTTCCATCGTCGGACAACATGCTCATAGATTTCAGTTCTGGAGACATGTTTGGAGATTTCGAATAATCTCGATCAAAACATTGATATCACTATAGACTATTGTTGTAATAATAATATACGTTATACATCCTTATAGTAGTTTGGATTGTATTAATTAGTGTGTATATAAGTTGTATTGTTTATATTATAGAACTCATAGATTTTGTAATATCATACTCTTGTATTGATAATTAATATATTATATGTATACGTTCTATGTGTTAAATTTGAATATTTATTTTACATTCATTTTTATATAGATGTCTGTTGACCTCAATCCAAAGGAGGAAGAATTATGCCTTGTGGACTCATGTACCACAAACTCTATACTTAGAGAAATAAAATATTTCCAGACTCTTAAGAAAAGAGAAGGAAATATTATGACCATTGCGGGTCGAGATGCGTTAATAGTTGGCTCAGGACGAGCCATTATTACTCTTCCCATGGGTACGCAAATTACGATAGAGGATGCATTGTTGTATCCTGACTCTACTCGTACCCTTCTAAGTTTTAGAGACGTCCATAAGAACGGTCTCCATGTGGAGACACATATGGATAATAAAGATGAATTTCTTCTCTTTACCAAACTTACTGGATATGGCAAACAAATCTGTGAAAAGATTTCTTCACTCCAAACTGGATTGTACTATACATACATCAAGCCCATAGCACATGTTGCTTATAAGATAATTTTCCAAGATGTCGATACATTCCGAAACTGGCATGATCGACTTGGGCACCCTGGAATAGGGATGATGAGGAAAATTATCGGCAATTCCATAGGTCATGATATGGAAAACGCTAAATTTCCCTAAAATAAAGATTTTTGTTGCACTGCTTGTGCAACAGGGAAATTAATTTTAAGACCATCATATCTTAAAATTCGAGATGAACCACTTAAATTCCTTGAAAGGATTCAAGGCGATATTTGTAGTCCGATTCAACCATTATCGGGACCATTCCGGTACTTTATGGTTTTGATAGACGCATCTACTAGATGGTCTCACGTGTCCCTTTTGTCGACACGAAACCATGCTTTTGCCAAAATAATGGCCCAACTTATTAAGTTGAAGGCACACTATCCAGAACATCGGATTCAATCAATCCGGATGGACAATGCCGCTAAATTCTCATCCCGTACTTTTAACGATTATTGTATGGCATTGGGAATTCAGGTTCAGCATTCAGTCCCTTATGTACATACACAAAATGGTTTGGCTGAATCGTTGATTAAAAGAATCAAGCTCATTGCAAGACCTATGTTGACAAATTGCAAATTGCTACGTCGTGTTGGGGTCATGCAGTTCTGCACGCTGCTGACCTAATCCAACTATGACCAACTGCATATCACGAGACCTCCCCATTGCAACTAGTACGTGGGAATCCTCCGAGTATTTCCCATTTGCGTAAGTTTGGGTGCGCTATATACGTACCTATCTCACCACCTAAGCGAACTTCGATGGGTCCTCACAGGAAACTAGGGATCTATGTTGGATGCACATCTCCGTCTATTATTAAGTATTTATAACCTCTTACGGGAGATCTATTTACTGCCCGGTTCGCTGATTGTATTTTTAATGAGGATCATTTCCCGGCATTAGGGGGAGAATTGTACCAAAATGAATGCCAGAAAGTTAATTGAAATGCAGAAGACATTTCATTTACTGATCCACGTACTACAGAAACTGAACTACAAGTTCAAAGAATCATTGATTTGCAAAATATTGCAAACAATCTGCCAGATGCTTTCTCTGATTATAAAGGTGTCACAAAGCCTCTCCATCCTGCAAGGAATGTGCCTGAACGAGTGGAGGTACCTAATAAAACCACTCAACCCCCTATTGGTAAAAAGAGGGGGAGGAACACTTCCAAGATGCAAGATGTGATTGCTGGTAAGCAAAAGAAGATTGTAAATGCAACTCAACCTTTGGTTGAAAGACACCTAGAGGACATACATTGTCCGGTGGATAAAAGTAATCCACAATCCAGCTCAGTTATGCGCATAAATGCTGAGGCTGGAATATCGAAAAACCCTAGATCCATTGTTTTGGAAAATCATGATGAATCTTTAAGGGTAGACGAAATTTCTATAAATTTCACTGAGACTGGAGAGTCTTATAATCGTAAGTCCATAATAGTCGACACATATTTCTCTGAAGAAATTGCAAACATCCTTCTAACCGATTCGGATCCCAAGTCAATGACTGAGTGCAAGAAGCGCTCAGACTGGGATAAGTGGAAGGTTGCAATTGAAACAGAGATTGCCTCGCTTAATAAAAGGAAGGTGTTTTCGGCTGTAATGCCAACACCTCCTGGTATCTTCCCTGTGGGGTACAAGTGGGTTTTCGTCCGTAAAAGGAATGAAAATAACGAAGTGGTGAGATATAAAGCAAGGCTAGTGGCACAAGGTTTTACGCAAAGACCTGGCGTTGATTTCAACGAAACTTACTCTCCAGTAATGAGCGGTATAACATTCTGATACTTAATATCGTTGGCAGTACAAAATCGTCTATCTATGCAGTTGATGGACGTAGTGACCGCATACTTATATGGGTCATTGGATTCTAAGATATACATGAAAGTTCCTGATGGAATCAGTATACCGAATCCTAAGGCAAATCGCAACATGTATTGCGTTAAGTTGCAAAAGTCGTTATACGGCTTGAAACAGTCGGGCCGAATGTGGTACAATCGGTTAAGTGAATTCCTTAAACAAAAGGGATACACAAATAATGATGACTATCCTTGCGTCTTTATTAAGAAATCGTCAACAGGATTTTGTATCATATCAGTGTACGTTGATGATCTTAACATCATCGGCAATGAACCTGATATCAATGAAGCACGTCATCATTTAAAGACGGAGTTTGAGATGAAAGATTTGGGTCAAACCAAATATTGCTTAGGTTTACAACTTGAGCACTTTCACTCAGGTATATTTATATACCAAGCTACCTATGTCCAAAAGGTATTGGAGAAATTCAATATGGACAAGTCATATCCAACAAAAACTCCGATGGTAGTAAGATCCATAGACATTGAGAAGGATCCTTTTAGACCACCGGATGAAGGCAAAGAGATATTAGGGCCTCAAGTCCCTTATCTAAGTGCCATTGGAGCACTAATGTATCTTGCTAATAGCACTCGGCCAGATATTGCATTTGCAGTAAATTTACTAGCAAGACATAGTGCTAAACCTACCAAACGACATTGGGTAGGAATTAAAACGGTATTGAGATACCTCAATGGCACTAGAGATTTTGGATTATTCTATAGCAGAAATCAAGATCCAATTTTGTTAGGATATACAGATGCTGGTTATTTATCAGATCCCCACAATGGCAGATTACAAACAGGTTTTGTTTTCTTGCAAAGTGGAACAGCAATATCTTGGAAATCTTCAAAGCAGACTTTAGTATCTACATCTACCAACCATTCTGAAATAATAGCTTTATATGAAACATCACGCGAATGCGTATGGCTTCGCAGAATGGTAAACCACATAGTACAATCATGTGGTATTGGTGTACTTAATACACCTATGATTATCTTTGAAGATAATTCGGCATGTGTTACTCAAATGGAATCAGGTTATATTAAGAGTAATATGACCAAGCATATTATTCCTAAGTTATTTTACCCTCATGAGCTCCAAAAGAATGGAGAAATAGAAATCTTGCAAACTAAGTCGTGTGATAATCTAGCAGATTTATTCACAAAATCTCTACCATATTCCGCATTTCGTAAATGTGTTGATGGTATTGGTATGAGAAGACTTAGAGACTTGCAAGAATCAGGGGGAGAAACTCTCTAAACATAACCTATTCCAACTTTACATTATACTCTTTTCTTTTATATGAGTTTTATCCTTTAGAGTTTTCTCACATAAAGTTTTTAATGAGGTAATGGTAACACATAATAAATGTCATATTATCTATTTTCCTCATAGAGGTTTTTTCGAAGATAATTATGACATATTAATCTTTGATCAAATTGTTTTAGACTATATCTTGGGAATACTCAAGAGTCTATTAACATTGAGAGTTATATATATATATATCATGGTGTTTCTCCTTATTTTTCCCACTGGGTTTTAAGGAGTTTTACCTGGTATATCGATATACTTTGGTTTTTTCCCACAGGGTTTTCCAAAGCTTCAAGACATTTTCTGATGAACAAGCAAAGGTGCCTACACAAGATCAAATTGATCAAGGGGGAGTGTTGAGATTAATTAGGATTAATTAATTACTGATCAATTATTGTAATTCCCATCATTAGCAACTGCTCATGACGGTTCTAGCATATTCAACCGTTTAGGCCCCTTCGGCACCAATAGGCATCCTTTGGCCATTGGACATCCATTGGCTTGTATATATACATCACTATTTATCAGATTAATACACAGTCATTCATTCGATCCATTCCATCCACATTTTCATATAACAATTATTATACTAAAAAACACTAATTATTATTTCGTTTAAGTTTCTATTTAATTCTTAAAAATTAAGAGAAATTTAAAAGTATTTTATAATAAAGAAAATGTGAAGCGCTTTCTAGATATTGTTTTTATCCATGAGATCCAAACAAACTTTTAAGAGTATTATTTTAGATCCTCAACTTTATAGTTAAATTTTACTTTATATTTGAGCATTAAAAAAAAGGTTACCTGTCTACTTGGCCTCCTAAATTATTGACGGCCTAAAATCTTATTCTTAAATTTAAAATTTAAATTTTTAAAATTGTGTTGTAATAATATGTTAAGTCTATATTGGTTTAAATTATGCATATACAATATTTTTTTGTTTAACTGTGGAGGTAAAATGAATATCATGGAGGATTAACATGATAAAAATTGTAAGAAAATAGAATATGAGCTCTGTTTTAGATTAAACAACCGTAAAATAGGTCTAAAATAGGGGCTATTTAAACAGGCAAGTAGGAAACCTGTTTTAGGTAATCCTACCAAAGATGCTCTAAGTACATCAAAAGCCAGAAATTTTTTTTCTCCCACTACCACTAAAGCAAGCTTATGTTTTGTTGTGGTTTCAAAAAAATTGTGTTATGTAGATAGGGAAGTTATACAAAAAAAATAGTTTTATGATGCAAGCCTTTCAAATAATATTCTATAGGGAACACTAACAGTTATATAATAATTGTCTAATCTCGGTTATAGTTAGTACCACAGGACCACGCCATTGTCTTCCTCTCCTAGCACCATTTTTCTAATTAATTGCACTACCACCTATGGAGTTTTATCCCTTCACTTTCAAATCTTCTACCAAATCCAAATAAAACTAGCAATGGGTACTCTAAATCGACTGCTACAACCCCTAAGTCAGCCATTTGGCATCACAAAATCCACCTTCTTTGCTTTCTTTATGACCAAAGTTGGAGAAACTCGCCTTGATTTCCTCCTCTGTGATCGCCCATGGATGGAGCTCAGTTCGCCGACAATGGACGCCTAGACCTTCCATCCACACGAGGTGCACCATGATGCTAAATTTAAGCTTCATGGCCACCATCTTATTCTTCTCACATGCATTGACGAGTTGTGGTTCCAGAATGAGCAGGGTCATGCTAGAGTTTCTCTTGCCCCAACGAAATACTCCCTCTATAAGAGATAACGTAACAAAGGGGTATGCCTCATACAGAACCACCGCCGCCGCCCCATCTAGGGTCTCTCTCCTTCCTCTCCTGTCCGTCTGCCGGATACAAGAAGGGGAGGTGACCCATCCTTTTTCCTACAGTTTTTCTATCTAGTTGATTAGGGTTTACTCTAATAAATCTTACAGCGAAATCAGATAATTTTCGGTCGGGATCATGTTTCCTATGATGACTTTGGTGATTGCTACGGCGAGATCGCTGTTGCAAGCGTCAGTTTTATCGGCAGGCGGCCCATTTGTGGCCTTTATCTGGAAGGGGAAGGGTGCTTGTGGGAGCCCCATACGAGGACAGCGACTTCGGGTCATCTAGGTGATGATTTCTGCAGCCTATGTTGTACCCGACGATGCAATTGCTGACATTCTTTCAGTGATTTAGATACGTTTTGGGCTGGTTCTGAAGCGTTGGATCTTGTGGCATGTCCAATGTTTTGGGGTTGGTCGTTGGATTCGGCATAAGGACTGCACTTTGGCTCCGGCGTTCGAATCTGGATAGAATATTATGTATTTTTTATTTTAGATTTTTTCTTGTGTAATTTGAAGATGTATTGTGTCAAGATTTAATATAAGTCCCCCTTCCCTTCGCAAAAAAATGAGGTACCCCCTTTGTTTTTTGTCAAACAAAGCTCTCGCTATTTCTGCCGATCTCTCTGGTACCCTATGAGACCACCATTTCAGTCGCGTTGGGGTGGTCTCAACATGTTTTCATCTTTTAGTTCATTTGTTTAAAAACCTAGTTGATCAGCTTTTTAAAAGCTAGCTCAACAGTTGGGTTGTCTGCTTCTTTCTTTCAGTTTCTGATTGGTAGAAGGCAACAAAAATTTGAAACAAACAATCCTGCTCCATCATCTGTGTTGAGTATTCTTTTCAAAACTTGTGATGATTAAAAAGTAACACAAATGCTAAACATATTTTGACCTAATATATACTAGCAAATATGTCTGGAATATACACCTTATTGCACTATTATTTAAATATCCTATGTCTCAAAGATTTATGTATTAGAATCGAACTTCGTGCCATTGTTGCATGCACAACATAAACGGGGTTGGAAAACTCATATGAGCACGGGTTGTGAGTCTGTATCAAATATATAATAACATCTACAATATCAAATTTGTTTGATTAAATTCTTTATGAAACATACTTGGAAGTGCATTTCTTGGAACTTGTCGATGTTATCATATTTCAAAGTGAACTACTACTACGTCCATCTTGAAATATATGGGATATAGAGTTCAAATTTTGTACCAAAATATAAGGTATTATGTGTTCTTAACCCCTCTCTCTTTAGTTTTTTTTGGTAGAAAATACTGAGATTCCTTTTAAACTTTGTGTCACCCAAAATAGACAACTGATAAATAAAGAGAGTAACAACTGAAATAGTCCCTCCCTCCAATTAGTGAGGCGTAAGGTGACTTTTTGTCATGCTCTTTATTTTGTCTAAAAATCACTTGATATATTTCAGGACAGATTGAGTACAATTTTAAACGAAATAAATACTCTACTGGCACATAACATTGGAGCGTGGGCTAGCAGCAATAGGGGGCTAAATTGATTGTTTCTAGTAACAGGAAGCCCAGGAGCTTAGCCCAGGAGCAAGAGATCTATGGGCCTTTAAATTCCTATCAGATAGGGGGAGACCCATTTTCACCTAAATGATAATTTTAGTTTGCACCAACACTAAAGATTTTGAATTTATTCACTATATTGAAGAATTAATTATGAAAGTACTGTAGTTTTATTTTATAAAAAAATAGAGCTAAAAAATAAATTATTTGGTATTGATATGTCATATGCTAGGAATGTTACATCAAAAGGTATAAATAAACTTATCTAAAGTAATAACTTATAAATTTATCAATAATCAATGAAGTATAATATAATTCAAAAATAAATTGCAAGTGTCATTGTACCTGGTTTATAATGATACTTGATTTTTTTAGAAGATATAATGGTACTTGATAAACTATTAAAATGACTTGTTACGGGCTCTGCAACACATCACAACCGAGTCATAATAAGGCATTTAAAAAACTGAGCAAACCAAGGATCGCTGTTACAGGATTCTTAAATTCTCTTATCCTCAAGCCTCTTTCTATCAATAAGAACCAAAAATAATACGAAATATGCCACTATAATAATTAGTAATCATGCCCAAAAGCCATCAGATAAAAGAAGATGTGCTTAGTCAGCAACGCCTGTCGTTGCATTCGAGCATGATATTATATTTACATAAGGGGCAGAATAATGCATCAGCTACACACATTGATTCAGATGCATTTTCCATTCGCGGATGCAGTATTTTGCACTGCCTGGATCATCTGACCGACCTGAACACACGGCCTCCAACCACGAACAGTTTTGAGCAAGAAGGCATCCACCAGCTTGGCCACAATAGGCATGCTCCAAGAAGGTAGTTCAAGCTCTTGCACCATCTCTGTAGCCACCGAAAGACTTGTATCATTCTCCAGGTCAAATGCAAACTCGATGTTCTTACATTTACCTGTACAAGGCCAAAAGAATAAAAACGCAGCGTCAGTGGCATGGTACAAATGGAGATTTGTGCAATCCAAAGATGATATTTTGGTGCTTGTAATTACCATTGGGGACAGGAATCCTTAGTAATAACTTGACAGGGTTGCTACCACTCATATCTCCTTCCAATACAAATCCACCCCTTCGAAGCACTAGGCTGAAAGACCCCTTCCCGTTATCAACAGTTCCATTTGGTATCAAAGATACAAAAATTGGTGTGGCTTCAAGATCCAGATCCAAATTTGGCGGGAATGCTATAGGTTCTTGCACAGGATTAGAGGTTTTATCATTGATGATAATGTCATCTTTCATGAGAAAAGGGCTCTTCAAGAGCTCACTTGCTGGCAATCTATCAGCCGCTGAAGCTAGACAGCTCTCTATGAAACTTCTTACTTCTGCATCTTTGACCTTGGAGAGAGCAACTGGTTTTATACCCTGCAATTATACCATTATAGCACCATTCATATACAACAAAAAGGAACTATCTGGGTACTTCCTAGCGAACTCTTGAAGTAGACAAGTACTATCTAAGTAACAGGTCACTTACTTCAGAAATCTTCTTGTATATATGAACAAAGCCCTGACATTCACTGTAAGGGCACTCACCAGTCACCATCTCAAGCATACACATGCCGAAAGAGTATATATCCACCAACTCATTGTAGTTTTCACCAAAGAGCTCTGGTGCCATGAATTCTAAGGTGCCTGTGTTTCAGGTTAAATGTTACCGATAACCATATCAAGCTCACCACATATCACGTTTGCTTTCATAAATATGTGGCAGTGTGGCCTGTAAAAACCGTACCTTGTATACTCTGTGTTTTCCTCTCTTGCATGACCATTGCCAAACCGAAGTCCCCAATCTTAACTTTCCCATGGTTCCCATTGATGAAAATGTTGTCACACTTCAAGTCCCTGTGTATGATTGGTGGCTTCTGGCTGTGCAGGTAGGCTAGCCCTGTCAGTATTTGTTTGGCCCATCGCCTCATTGCCTTCATGTCAACTTTCTTGTGCTTGGTACGGTACCTAACCACACCACAACAATAGATCATCAAAGGGGATGGTGAAGCTAGCTACTTCTTTACAGCTGTTTCCCTTCTGAATGGAAAGTAAAAGGAACCAACTTTGTATTTCTTTTAGTTCCCTGAAAAGTGAAAACAGAAACTACCAATAAACTATTCAGACTTTAAATTTGAAAAAGAACGAGTGATTCAGATTTTGTTTGCCATTGGTAAGTAACTGAAGTTCAGTTACTGAAGATTCACCATGCCACAAAAGAAGGTACTAGGCACAAAGAATAAATTGAATAAAACTCCATCAGTAGCAGCACATACGAGGAGGGGCTATGTTATATTCACATACTCTCTCAAGTTGCCGGACGTGAACAGCTCAGTGATGAGGTTGACAGTCCTTTTCTTGTTGTCGACCCACGAGGCGTAGAGCTTGAGGATGTGCTTGTGCTGGAGCGACCGTAGCAGCTGGATCTCTGTCTTCAGCCGCTGCAGCTCCTTAGGGGATCCCATGGTCCGGCCGCTTATCTCCACTTTGGCCCATGCCACCTCGATGCCTTCCACCACGTCGAAGCCTTTGTAGCTGCCACCGAATCGATCACGTGAATCAACAAACACAAGCAAGCATTTTCACTTTCTTCAAATTTTTTAAACAAAAATAAGCTGGCATTCAAGGCTGAATCTTTGAGATTTGTCGAATATCCAGTGTGGATTTCAGGAAGCTAGTTACTGTCATTGAATTTGCTACTGAATTACTGCATAAACAGCTGAGTAGAGGGAAGGGAGGTACACTGTCTTGAAGGCCCCTGATCCCACGACCTCCTTGTACTGCAATGCACGCACGAAACCGCAGAAATCAGGTAGAAAGATCTATTTTTTCAAAGGAATTCGCAGCAGCGCAGGATGCAATCAAGATTCAAAATTCAGGAACTGAAAGCCCCCCGCGCTAAAAGGCGATGAACCAACCCGGCAACCCGACGAGACCAAACAACATGTCGACATTAGCAGCAGACGCGAAGGGACGGCGGACGGACCGCGCAGCACTTACCCGGAAGTAGCGGCCGGTGGGGTCAACCTCGTCGACGTCGGGGTCGTCCACCTCGTCGTCGGGCGGCTCCGCCTGCTCGCCGCCGGCCAAATCCGGATCCGGAGCCATCGCGCCGGCGCGCTCCTCCGCCCGCGAGATCAGGAGTCGAGCCGGCGACGGATCGACAAGCAGCGCGAGAGACGGCGTGCGAGCGCGACGAGTCTGAACTCTGAACTACTCTTGTGAACTCGAAACAGTTGTTCCAAGTTCCACGGGCACCGCGCCGCGGGTGTTTAGGAAGCGGGTCACGTGAGGCTGCAGGTGGGCCCGGAGACATGGTGGGAACTGGGAATTGATCATGAACGTGATAAGCATTCACGTGGCAGATCAGATATACTACTCAGATAAGGGTTTCGACTTTCCGTAAAATATTCAAGTAGAAGGGAAACAAGTTTCAGATGAGGATTTACCAAAATGTTCAGATAAATGAACGAAATTTCAGATAAGGATGTCCTTTAATATTCAGAAGATATAAATTTTGCGATGATCGTGTGCATAATTAAGAGCAAAGGATTCACGATAGCGATTTTGTTGAATTTCCTGTGTTATTTTTCTCACCCTAAATCATGTTAATTTGGTCAACGATATACTTGCTGGGCAAGTGGTCGACAATCTCTTGTGAGGAGCGAATCTAGCTGAGAATACAGGATTACTAGCATCAGCTTCATTGCATGATATTAATTTTCTTGAATTACAGTATTATTTTAGTAAAAGATTTACAAGTTGTTGGCAGCCAAAATATTATAAAAAATTAAATTTAATTTGAATTGGACAAAATTTGCAAAGATCCCGGAAAAATCAGCCCAGTTTGATTTGGACAACGGTCGGACAACAGGTCCAGACTGGTTTCATCAGATAAGCAAACCGGCCAGATCAGTTTTTGCAAAGATGCCACGAAAACCCAATAAAAAAACTATAACATTCAGTCCCGGCATACACGGTCCAGGCCCACTCTGCCGAAGAGTGGTCCCACCTGCGTAGGAACCCGCTTGAGCTTTCGTTCTCGCTTCGATCAAAACGGTTAACCGAAGGTTACTACGCGTCCCTAACCCTGGTATTTAAGTTGGTCAAACAGTAATACTAAACATCGGTTGCTACGGTACATCGGCCCATTCCGTGAATTGGGCCCACTTGGCCCATTTTTGGTTGTTACAAAAACGACCCAGGGTACACTAGTAAATCACATTGCATGCTCCCATGCGTTGCAATGGAACTCAATACCTATAGGAATCGGACTTCTATTATCACTAGATGCGAGTTGTCATGAGTACGAGTCACATATGAGATACGTAGGGCACAATCTCATACATATTAGAATCGGACACTATATTCATCATCGCTAGACGCGAGTTGTCCTAACTCGTATGAGTCATGATTCGGGTTCATATACGTAGGGCACGATCCATCGGACTACGTATTTATCATCGCTGGATGCGAATTGTCCTAATTCGTATGAGTATTGGTCATGAGTCCGAGACACCTACGAAATTCTTTACTAAAAGGAAAAATACTACTAGTATTTATGTACACCTTACAACTTTGTTACAACTGGCACTTTCTTTTTCGTGGGCCACTCATAGTATTTTTGATAGGCCACTTGTTTTTCGTGGGCCAGCCTACTTGTATTGTCAATTTCATTCGTGGGCCACTCATTTGTGGACAACCCAATCATAGGCCCAGCCATCCAAGATTCACCGGTTCGTTTCATTATAATTCATGGTTTGGTTTTGGATGGAGATTTGTTGGATCCCCGCAAAGTTATATTCACCTCTTGACTTTTAAACCCTTTCCGCAATACTGGTACGTTCCTATCACCCTCAACTCGGTGGCCTGTACCGAGTCGCAATACTGGTACGTTCCTATCGCCCTCAACTCGGTGGCCTATACCGAGTCGCAATACTGGTACGTTCCTATCGCCCTCACTCGTTGGCCTGTACCGAGTCGCAATACTGGTACGTTCCTATCGCCCTCACTCGGTGGCCTGTACCGAGTCGCAATACTGGTACGTTCCTATCACCCTCAACTTGGTGGCCTGTACCGAGTCACAATACTGGTACGTTCCTATCGCCCTCAACTTGGTGGCCTATACCGATAAAAAAAAAAACTCGATGGCCTGTATCCGCCCATATATTTCTGAAACGAGACAACAATCCCCCATATATTTCGGAGGACCCATTAATTGCAAGGCCAAGACTTTCCGAGTGGCCTCTTGACTTCTAAAGCCACATTGGTGTTCGTGGTTGCTGGCTTTGGATTTGACCAATAATTGTGCTTTTAAAGTACATATTGTACAAATAACTGAAGCTAAAAAAAAACCAATAACTTGTTTATTAATATTAAACAGTGACTAGTTTTATAAAAAAAAGTGGTCAAGTTATGAATTAAGGGGAAAAACAAGTGGGCTGGATAGGTACATGTAACGTAGGTAGGGGGTGGATCGGATAACAGGCCAATTGAATTGGTTTTTTGAGTTTCTTTCTCGAAATTGACATCATTTTGTTTAACATAATCTTGTAAATTGTTTGAAACCTAATTTTAAACTAAAGTTAACAAACCAAGACAAAGTCAAAATCATTCTGCATCCAGTTAGTTTTTATTTTCAAAGAAAAAAACGAGTTTTTGGAGCAATTTGGAAATGAGCCCCATTTGCGCTAGCGTGTCAAAGGTTAATAAGTATGTCGTGTACCATAGCACCACGGGCTTTGGAGCCATCCATATATAGGACCCATTGTTATCATTCAAATCTGCAGGGCGCAAATAGCATTTTTTCTTTTTCAAAATGACTACAAATAAAACAATTTGCTTATGAGTAGATCTTCTTCCTTGACCGTGTCAATGAAGAAGGGCGCGAGCCCATCTCTTATCTGGAAGGCAATACCGTTACAATTCCTCCATCTTTCACTTGCAGCTTGGCCTAAATCCGTAGTGGTGAACCATACGACGAGTGATGGAACTATACTATAAATATATATGATTGTGGTTGGAGTATACATTACGATGTGATATACACACACATATATATATATTTTTTGTGACTGATGCAAAATGTTGTTTTAGTTTTGAAAACTGGATAGTGAAATATACAAATTTCTAAATTTGGTAAAATACATAGCACATAAGGTTGCTTGAGAAGGAAGTTGGCAAAACGCTTGTACGTGAAATGAGTTTACCGCCGGACTACAAACCATTTCCTGTCCTAATACTAGTGTTAGTCTCTTCGGCCGATAAAATTGGAACAATACTAGTGTTAGGACAAAACTGACGCTATGTTCGCTGGTCTTATAAGCCGTAGTTTTTCAGTCAGCGAACAGTATTTTTCTCTCACAATAAATCACCGAACAGTACTTTCAGCCATGGTTTTTCAGCCAAGCGAACAGGCTTGAATCGCTACTTCGAAGACCACGTTGGCACATGTTGGCTACTAGTGCGTGTCTAGGCGTGAGCAACGACGACGTCATCTCCACTACAGCGGCATCTCCGGCCTAACTCGCATCTCACGACGACTAGCGCCTCGTGACTCCGAGTGCCGCCGCCGCCGTCTCCCGCCTCCACCACCGCCGGTCCCCCTCCCTTCCACTTAGACATATAGCCGGAGGCCGGAGGGAGTGGGGATCTATCGTTTTTAATAAGTTTTTCCAGTAGATTGATTCCTTAGGTTTAGGATTTCTCCATGCTAAGTTTCTTAGTTTTGGGGATTTATCTCCTCCTCCTGTCCAGCAATGGTGAGGGGGCAGGGTGGAATTTTTTCTCTATGGCGGCTCTGTTGAAGATAAGGGCGGCAACATGGCGTTAACATCCTCACCGATATGACGACATGGAGACTTTTATTTCTAGATGGCGACATCAAGGGTTCAAGGCAGAGATGGTGTCACTGCCGTGGAATAATTTTCTTCGGTTTTTTTCCGTTTTAATTATGGTTAGATCTGGCCACGATGAAGGACTAGGGAGAATAAATTTCATATCAGTCTTCCTCATTCTTCGATGGCAAAAAGAAGAAAGAATACACTAGAAAGAAGAAGTTTCTTAACTTCGCCTATATGAATGTTGGCCGTTGTTCGTTGGTCATCTGTTCTCATGCCGTTTACCGAGTGTTTGGCTGTACGGTCATCCATACTGCAAAAAGCATCGTACATGTTTGGTTTTGAGCTTCGGAGCTATTCACAGCGTGGGTACAGTTTAGATGAAAATCAGTTTCTAGATATTTATATAATCCAGAGTATTTGTAACGCGCAGCTATTATCTAATACTCCGTAGTATTATTTTTCTTTCATCGAAAAAAAAGAAGCGGCATCTTCGGCCTGACGCTAGACTTTTTAAAGAGATTAGAAAGTACATAGTGCAAACGTCAGATGGCTGTGTCAACTCTCTGCTAGCGTACACACCTTTGTGTTCGGTGAACTGTGATAATCTGTACATGTGTATCTCCAGCTAGCCGAGACCAATCAGGCAATCCTCAGCTTACAAAAACCTATATCACCTCATCAAAAAGTTGGAAAAAAGAAAATATACAAAAGTGATCGATAGTCTTTGTTTTCCTCAGTCAATGAAATAATTTTTTTTTGAAATGAATCGATAAAATAATTTAGCACCACGCTATTCTTGGTGAACGGTGCAAGTACAATACAATCTACTCCCACTGCCCCCGAATAAATAGAATTTTAGAGTTATTTTAAGTCAAACTTTTAAACTTTGACCAAATTTTTAGAAAAAAATGTTAAGATTTATAGTATCAAATTAGTATCATTAGATTTATCATAGAATATATTTTTATAAGCAGTTTATTTTATTTCATAGATGTTGTTATTTTTTCTATAAAGTTAGTCAAATTTAACTGCCACGGATTTTAGGAATTGATTTATTTGGAGATAGAGGAAGTAGTTTTATTATAGCGTGAGATCAGCAAGCACCTCAACAAGTGGGCTCGATGGGTACATGCCTAGCCAATCCATCTATTTAGTTCGATGAGTACATGCCTTGACCAACTGCGTCAACGCCCGTCTCTTCTTTGGGAGGCAGCAGCTTTGCAGCAGCCCCTCCATCTTCCAGGTTAGTGATCCAACGGTTTTACTCCTAATTTTTTACCATCCTACTAGTTAAGAAGCTCTTGTGCATGCTCAATTCTTCAACTCAACTCCAAGGGTCTGCTTATTTGAGCTGCAGCTTTTAGTTCAAAAGCTGGCTTTCTAGCTTTTGATATTATTTCTTACTATTGGCCTTTTGCTATTAGCTTTTATAATAATTTTTTAGCTTCTCAGATGAGCAAGAGATGTACTCCTCTGTGTAGGTTTAACAAATTAGTCCAAGATCTGAACTTCAAGCCATCATGGATACAGCTTTTCGTTCCTAGTTCCATCATCCTTTATAACCTGGTCGTGTGGTGGATAGACTGCTGATGCTTTGGGAGGTGAAGGCGAGAAGCCGTCTCTTCTTTGGGAGGCAGCAGCTTTGCAGCAACCCCTCCATCTTCCAGGTTAGTGCTGTTGTGCTCCCTCACTAAAATTTAGCATAAACCCCAAAGGAGCTGTGTCTTAATTCATTAAAATAGTAGTATTCAGTTTACTTATCGGTTAGATCTGGACCTTCATGAAACTCTTTTTTTTTTTGCAAATTTAAACCCTTGCAATCATGGCCATGGGCAGCGCTACTAGCTGCAAATTGATAAACTCCTATGTTACACCAATAGAGAAAACTTCTTGTCCATAAGGCCCGTGTAATGCTGCCTATGCGCGGGCATATATTCTGAGTTTCGTTTTATTCGTTTTTTCGTGATCCAAATCCTTCTGAGCTCATACTTTTTGTGATTGGCTTGCTTGCTTCTTGAGTCCTTGTGAGCCATATCCACTTTCCTCATTCATCTGGGCTAGTCCAGCCTGCATCTGCATGGGCCATCCTATGTAATCGTCAAACTATGGGCCAGCCTATATTTGTGATGACTTCATTTTTTGCATCGTCAATTTCATTCGTGGGCCACACATTTGTGGGCATTGGACAATGCCAACCCAAATCATATCCCTAAATTCATGGTTTGGTTTGGACCACCACGTGGGATTAGTTGGATCACCAGAATTTGGATCTGCAGTACTCGTATGTTCCTACCGCCCTCATAACTCGGTGACCTGTATCCATCCCTTCCGCGACCTGGAACGATACAACGAACCCGCCCATATATTTCTGAGGAAGCAATGCATTGGGTTTGCCTGGTCAAATCCAAAGCCAACAACCACGAGCACCAATAATTGTGCTTTTAAAGTACACACTGTGCCTCTGTAGGAGCAGCTGTGCAAGTGGGCTATAGTTATCCAAAATAACAAGTGGACCAGTCATCAAGGAAAAAAAAAACAAATGGTGCGATAGGTACATGTAATGTGTGACACCAGCTATATATACAAGACCAATTTGCTTATATTATATGCACTAAAACTAAAACAATTTTCTTATGAATACTAGTAGAGTCCGTTGACCAACTGTTTCAACGACGAAGGCATCCCTTCTCAGGAAGGCAGCAGCTTTGCACCAGCCCTCCACCTTCCACTCCAGCAGTATACTGCCTATAACGACCCTGTTGAACTACATATGTGATGTAACTATGCTATAAATATGATTCTGGAGTGTATATTGTCATGTGATGTATATTGCCTTTGTCTATATGTGGTGAAATGTTGTTTTGATATTGTCTTAGATCAGAAAACTGGAGAAGTAAAATATACAAATTTCTGGATTTTGTAAAATATATACATAGCACGTAAGGTTGCTTAAATTAACCTCACCTGCTAACCAAATCAGGTTGTTGGTTAAATCAATTGCCTATGGAGAAGAATTTAATAGTATGACTTTTCCTATACTCAAATTCAGAATAGAAATTTAAACTAAGCCTTCGATGGTCAGTACGCCACAACAATTTGAATTGTGTCTGTGAGGGTCTCCTTGTGTTCTCATGCACCCACATATGCATATAATATGTCTACATCTAACAAATATAATTATACCCTTAATTGTGCAAACATCAATGTGCTACAACCCACTAGGAGCCTAGATGTTTCAACCGTACGCTCCCAAAAAATTTGATCGTCCCACACACCTGAGCAGATGTTGTGGCGTGGCCCAAGTCGTGCACGCTCACGGCTCGGCTCGGCTAGGCAGCAGGTGCGCGCGTGTGGTGCGCCCTTAAACTTTTTGATAGGAACACACATAGCTCGCCTATTAAGCTGAGTCAATTTAGTCAAAGATCCCATATGAGACTAAATATATTGCAGTATAACATTTAACATGAGCTAAGCTTTATTTGATTTCTTTGAATTAAAAATGGACTAAGGCTAAATAAAATCTAATGATATCAAGCATGCCTGTAAATGAGTCATTATCCCAACGATTCTAGCTAAGCGTTGGATGAGCTCAGCACGATATGATGTAGTAGCTCCCCAATGACATCGAACGCATGTGTTTGAACTGTATATACATCAATAAGCCAAGTTCTCGCATGTAATTAACACTGCACAGGAGACTCGATGTTTGGTAACAGGTTCGGCCGAAGCCTACGTCCCCGGGGCATGCTTACGAGCACTCCTCCTCCAAAAACTGCGACACCGGCCGCTCGGGGCGCCGGCCAAAATCAACGGCACACCCCGCGAGCCTGTCACCTCTGTGTTGCTACTCTCAAGTGGTGGTTACAGATGCAGCCCCCTCCTCCTTATATAGAGGGGGCGGGTTACAAGAGCCAACGTCTAACTCACATAACCCTATACTGTTATTACAACACTGCTCATCTATTTTAACCACTTAACCAGCTCCAGAACTAGCTAGGAAGGAAAAAGACAGATTGCTCACGAGAGGAGGGCGGTACTCGTCGTGGCAGGGTGCAGATGGACAGAAGAAAATTATGCGCGAGGGACCGGGCCGCATGATTCTGGAGCGCACGAGGCGCGGGGATCTGGCAGCGCATGCATCTGCAGCAATTGGAGGTACACAGATCTGAGTGGTGTCAGCTAGAAAGCAGGCCACCCTTCCCCGCAGTGCGAATAGTTTCTCTGTGCTTGGAAGAATGCAAATACTCGGTTTGTTTTATAAGAAATGGTTTCTATGTTTTTTCCTCCATCACTTCAATAAATCTTCGGTCACATTAGCAAATTGCTTAGCTAGCAAGGTAATTAATATAGATAGAAACTAGATTAGTTTCTATATTGGGAGTGCCCTGAGTAGAATATAGAGCATCTTCAAGAGCTTTTTGTAACGGAACCGTCCAAATTATAAGAGCACAAGTACAAAAACAATCACCGAAGTGATCAAATTCTCGCACTTGAGCCCATATAACTCCGGTAGTCCAATGAAATCACGAGGGATTTCAAACCAACCAACATACCAGCCAAGATCGTAGTGATTCAACATAACAAGTCACATGTTACAACCATTTCACAAGTAGTTTAATATACATCGGAGGTCAACAAAGTTATTACAACTTAAGTTCAAAAGTAGCGGAAGCAAAGTAATTTGAAACTAACAACACCTTTATTTCAAATATATGCCAGTACTAAGGTCGACTTCCAACAAAAGCATTAGAGAGAAGATAACTCAGAAGGATCATGCCCGTGATCACACTCCGCCTCTACGGCAGGAGCCAACCAACTCTTGCAGTCGCCATGATACATCACAACCTGCAACAAGTGGGGATAAAACCCTGAGTACGACAATGTACTCAGCTAGACTTACCCGTCAAAAACCAGAAATAAGGTGACACCAAGGATCATGCAAGGTTGATATAAAGTGGGCTAGCTTGACACCATTTTGCATAAAAGCTTAATATGGATAAGTAATCATTAATGCTTAGCATCAAGTTAATTATCATTAACCTGTCCTCTATATTAGAACCTGTACTAGAGCACTCACTTTATTAGGAGCAAACAATATTAACCATAGCAGGTATAAATTGAGGCAACCTTTCCATCGTTATCCAATTAACCATCTGTTCAATTTAATGGAATCTACGTTGCCGCTGCTCAAGTCAAGTGCTCACTAACCGGGAGCGACGGCGATTCGAATCGAATTCCTATCCAGCTGGAGGGTATTTCTAACACTCACCGCGCAGGCCCCTGCCAGGGTCGCACAAGCCACCTTTCGTACGATTCAGGAATCGCGGGTCCGAATGATGTCGCAACCCCAAGGGCGACACTCTGCCAGGTGATAGGGACTCTAACCCCCCCTTGGTCTCACGCCAATGTCCCCAAGCACATCCTTTCTCTCCTCCAAGAAGCAACCTACCATTCGATTCCCGGCCTGAACCATATTACTCGGCTTCGCGGTCGGAACGACTTATCCGGCCAACTAAGTGTTAGACTGCGTTCAACATGACTCAAGGACGTACAGCGAATCGGTCCTTAAACGACTCAGACGGGGATAGATCCACACCCAAGACCTCCATGCCTTGTTGCTTCACTATCGTCATCCCGCCCGGTCTCATTTCATTTTATTAACACATGGTTTCATTCCACGATAGCAATATAGCCAACCGTGCCATATATGGATATCCCTATATCTCGCAGGTGACAGGAAATCACCTGACTTCTACCGCTTAAAGCAGGGCTAAGCATCTATTCGATCCTAGTCTATGTAGGATTCAGGGATTCATATATCTGGACAAGGAATGATATAATGCAGCAAGGTTTTCAACCAACTCCTACCACTTAATGCAACAATACTTATAACATATATATAATTAATTGCTTTTTGAAGGTAGGAGGCTTATAATGCTCCGGGGCTTGCCTGGGATCCGACTCAAGTCAGAGTTTGTCAGATGAAACTCGCTTGGCGAGCATTCCCTCAATCTACCACTTGTCCGGTCCTTCTTTCTTCGGGATGGATCCACCAAACACCGTCTTCGGGTTTGGCTCCACATCAGGTCCTTTACGTGCTTCAGCTAGCGTACCTAATTGAGGTGCAATAATGCATGTGTATGAATGCATAGAAGTGCAATAAACAGAGTAATCAAACAAGCACACTAAGTTCTCATCAACACCTAGAGCTAATTAACTTAATCCACACTAGGGCATAACATAGAAGATTGCAAGCACATAAATCAAGACACAAGTCTTATAAGATTACAGGGTATCAACCTAAGTACCATCAAAGATATTAGTCACACTTTAACACACAAGCATAGCAAAGTGAAACAAGGCACTAAAACTAAAACCTGTCACTTTCTAGACATACAAGCCGTAGCTCCGTAAATCAATCATAACTAGAGATCTACAACTCCAAATGACTTGCAAGAAGACATTATGGAAAGCTTATGAAATTATCTATATTTCATTTATAAACATCTAAACCTGATTCTAACATTTACCAGATCAAAATACAGAAGGTACAGAATCTGTCCTGGAAGGACAGAGAGCAACCTAAATCTGAACCCAAATTAGAACAGCTGTAGTTTCTAAACCATATGGCCAAATGCCACCAAAATTTAACCACAGCTGGATCATGAAATTCACAACAACTTTGTTATAGCACACAAGACATGAAAACATCATTTACATAGGGTAATTAACAATATTCTCAAATCTGTTCAGAAACCAATAATTGCAAGAAATAATTATTAACTCATGTTGCAAACATATAATTGCATAAAACCAACTTTACCAACATTTCATACATGACTAATGAACACCAGAAAACATAGTGTCCATTACTAAATAAATTCTTTTAATACATTTTATTAATTTATTTAGATAATTAGGTGGAATTATGACCACATCATAAGGGTGCTCCATAAATTCTACCAAAATTACAGGGGTCCACAAATGCTCTCAAAAGTCTACTGTACAAATTTCAAGCCATTTAGATACGTACATCAACCTCTATGAAAAAGACAAATTGCTATAGCAATAAATCATGTAAGAGCAAATTAAACCTAAAACTCAATATTTTCTGTGAACACAAGGCCATATTATAAATCAATATGATAGAGAAACATCATACTAAGGTAATGGAACAACATTTTCTATTTTATCATATATATATTATTTATAAGCTATTTATCAAGCTATAAACAAGTTAAATCAATAACTAGATCATCCCATAAGTAGTGACCAAAAAATTTATACCATAGTACATATATATCATGACAAGACTACCATAAAATTTTCACATCATTTGGAGCATCACAACTCAAGATATAAAATGACAAGTAATAAAATGAGATTTTCCTTATTTAACAAGGTCAAATCAAAACCCTAAGAAAACAGTGAACAACTAGGGTGTTTACTATTTTTACTAGCAATTACATGTCCTCACAAAATTAACAAAACAAGAATCATCATTTTTGGAGTTCTAAAACTCTAGATATGGCTCTGCTCAAGTTGGTAAGCATTTTTGGAGCATTTTTAAGGCTTGAATAAAGACATCAAAAAAAACTCTACAAACATGTAACATTTTATGACTCTATTACATAGATCTCTTCTTAAGGTTTCCAAAAAGTCCACTCTTGCTATTTTTGGAATTACCTATCATGAGATATGATTTTTATAAGATTCACAAATTTTCTGAAATTCAAAAACAGAATTAGAACAACCCTAATTTAATTTGCTAGCTCCACCCGAATACATACCCAGACAACTGCTTTCTTAAACCGACAAGTGGGACCCGCTGGACGGTTGGGCCCGCTTGCCAGACAAAGAGGCACGTACACCAAATCCCCTTTTCTTCTACCTCCCGTCGGCATTGAGCAGGGGAGAACGGCTCCTGCCGCTCCCGGCGGCGAGGTGGACGCCGGCGGCCGTAGTGGTGATGCGCGGGACAGGAAAGGTCAGGCGCATGCCGGGGCGGTGTTGCTCGACCACGCGCAGCCGGTGGCGGCTCGGTTCTGCTCGCGGCGGCCCCCGACGGGATGGAGCAGAGGACTTCGAAAAAGTTTGATTTCCGGCACGGTGGTCCATGACGACGGGTGAGCAGTGGCAGTGAGTATCCCCGGGCCCGGGCGCATCTTCAAGCAGCCACAGCTCGGCCGGAGGTGGCCCCTGGCCCCCTGACCACGTGCTACCCCCACGGCGGCAGACATGGCGTCGGTGGCCGGATGACCCGGTGGCGATGAGCGGTCGGGGATAGGCGCGGTGGTTACAGCAAGGAGAGGTAGAGGTGGTGGTGCGGCCGGCGGTGGGAGAAGGAAAAGGAATGGGGCGCGACCATGCTGTGCCGGCGGCCATGGAGCTCGGCGGGCGCCCATGGCTCCGACGGCTGTGCTCTGGGGCTGAGATAGGGAAAGAGAGGGCTAAGGGAGCGAGCAAGGCGAGGGGGACAGCGAGAGCAGCGCTCTGTTTCTCCAGAATCACAAGCGAAGGCGCAGGGCACGCGGCAGCTCAACCCAGCCATGGTGGGGCGTGGCGTCGGGCATGGTCGCCACGTCCAGAGCACGTGTCGGCGTTTCAGACAATTCGTCGAATACGTGTCACGTGTTGATGTGCCCGACTTGGAGACCATTTTTGGGCCTGCTCGGGTCTGAATTTGGACATGGGCCAATTATGAAAGTTGTTCATTTCATGATGCCCTACAAATTTTATTTAAGCACCATGGTCATAAGACCCACAGATTAGGAGATAATCAGCCCCCAAATCACTAGTGTCAACACGTTAAACTAGGGCTCGGTTTCAGGATTTTGCAATGCCAAACTTGGTCAAATTGATCCCAACTTTTTACATGTTGTTCTCCAACAAATTATTTCCAACTTTCATTTTTGGACCAATTTAAGTTACTTAGTAAAAACTTGAGAACGCGGGATGTCAATGTCGAAGACACTGAAATCGGGGCTTTAAAATTGTTAAGTGTTGGAAACAGTCCCAAAACTGACTTGTGGGTCCTTTTTGATCATGTTCCACACATTTTCATGACTTGACTCTTAAACAAAGTTTGTTCCTTATAAAATTCTCTACGACTTTGTCAAAGGGTGCACAGTCATGCAAAGCTTCTAGGTTACACTTTTGAAACGGTCAAACAAAAGTGTTCCAGGGTCCATACATGGTCAACCATCACTTAGAAGCATATTTAGGCAAAATGATCAACATGAACATTGTTCCATGGAGTGTCCTAAGTGTAGTTAAGGTATTGTAGAGGCCAAACATACCCACCATGCATAGATTGCACAAAAGTGCAGGCCTCTCATGCCTTGAAACATAGAACTCGAGTGAAATGCTATAGTCATTTCATGTGGTTGTTTTCAAGATACGTGCTACACATGTTCCACTAGGGTGTTCCACGTGTGTCCAAGATGTGTTGCACATATTGCATTTGTATGTTGCACAACACTAGCGCCCATGGAATGTAAGGCAAGTTTTAGTCATAATCCAAACAAGCATATAACTTATCATTTCATGTGACTTTTTGATTCCAAACTTCATGAAACTTTTCCAAGGATCAATATAGATAGGTACCAAGGTGAGACACATGAAGATATGGCAATAACACCATCCGAACATATATCTTTGAACATGGCCTATATGTAAAGCAAAGGAGTAACATCCAAGTTTAAATTAGGCTCTTCTTCGTAGGTTGACCTTGACACTGTCATCTCCATTTAATCTATCATGTTTGAGCTCAAACCCACTGCTTAATTGGTGATAAACACCTGGGGTGTTACAGCCCTCCCCCCTTAAAAGAATCGCGTCCCGAGATTCGGAATGGAAGATCTTTTAAGGAAGAGAGACATGTTATCAAGTTCCCAACGTTTGCTATAGCATTCAGCTACAAAGCTTCAACATCGGTGAATAATTTGGCCAAAGGCACTTTCTGATACTTACTCTTCATGGTAAAGTTTGTCTGAAGAATTTCCTTCATTGACTTCCATGAAGCATTGTTACTTTGGGAGGAACCCAAGATAGCACGTACTGCATTCTCAGTGTACGGAGATCATTCGGTCCGTGAGCTGACCACTCACAAGTATCTGATTCTTAAGTGAGCACAGCATAGTCCGTATGAACTTTACATTAGACCAAAAATTTTTAGAAGGATACTCATTGTAATGACTTGATGTTCACAAAGTTTGAAAAGCAGTACTCTACCAAAATGGCTTGAGCACAACCTTCCAAAAGGGTGAGATCATAGACGACAAATATACTCTGAAGCTATAGGATACTGACTAACCAATGGCCAGGGTCTATGTTGGTCGTAAATGTTCCTTCATTTAGACACCAACTAATGGAAAACTACTTGCGGTTCCATGCGTGCAGTTCTCTTTCTCTGACGACAACACTGTATTATCTGAGTCCATCGATGGTCAGTGAATGTGATAGCTGACTTGTCGGCTTCCTATTTCTGCCAACAGTTATCTAAGAAGATTCTTCTATCCAAAGGCAACAGTTATCTGAGTTGAATCAGATGCAACCTTTTGGGTAAGAACACCTTAAGGTACCAAAGATCAGTGAGTATTAGCAATTATTGCTAAAGAAAGATATAGCAAGGTCTGGTAGACAGCAAAAATTGCAAGTATTTACCAACTTCGGTAATTAACTCACTACCGAGCAAGTTGAGTACAATCCCCTTCGTGAGGTAGTTGCACAGTAAGTTGAGTTTGACTTGCAACATAGTGAAACTAGCTTTGTCAGGCTAACTTTTCACCGTGAGGCTTCCTCTTTAGGATCAACATCAACTCTAAGCTGGGAAATCTGTTGTTTGACTCTTTTCAATTTGTTTTTGATTTGCAAATTTACTCGGAGAACCCTTGATTGTCCCAATAATTATTGATGAGAGGACATAAAATCAAGGCGAAAGGGTGTACAACAGGATCCTTAAGACCACTCAAGAGATCGTCCAACAGAGTGATGAACAAACTATTTGTGGCACCTAAGGGCACAAGGATGTTGATCGAAACTAGGGCATGCATTTCTCTAATTCTTCACCGCAGCTGATTGAACACCTTGCACAATCTGTGTGATTGTCCAAGACGGAATTGACTTGATCACAATGGCTCTAGAAGATAGAATATTACTTAAGTTGTTGGCCAGTTGATTAACTTATTTTTGGTTATTGCTCTGTAAGACATAGCCTTCGTAGCTACCAAAGAGTCGTTACCTAGCTGGAGATCAACCTTCCTATTGGTAACTAATCAGTTGTCTCTCAACACTAAAAGTTCCAAATCTTCACTCTTGACCACAACAACTGTGGTTGATGCAGAATAGATGGTTGCCATCGAAGTTAGCAAATACGAAGTTATTCTAGAGATGGTTGATTTCGATTGTAAGGTCATTATGCATACAAAGGTTAAAACTTGCATAATGTGACGATCGGGTCTTATCCAACAGATGAATTGTCCAACAGTAAATGCGGTGTGTCCTTTTTATCCATTAGAGATGAGAAACGTTGCTCCCTAGATAGTGGTCGTCAATACTTGGGACAACTAAGTAGAGTCACATGTCTACCACTTCTTGCGGTCTGTTAATGTTTATGTCGGTGACCTGTTCTTCAAAGGTTATCCTCTTAGCAACTTCAGGAGTAAGCTCTACTACTTTCGGTCTAAGATGTGGATCTTACGATATGATATGGAGAGATAATCAAGAAAAGGAACACAGGAAATAACACCCTGACTGTCGTTTCATAGTGGATCATGACTAGAAACCGTGATACCAGCGCGTGCCAAGTAGCCAGCCATGTGTCTGCAGCCACAGGAGGCCCTTGGTTTCGTCGCGGCACCATCAGCGGCTACTCATAACACCATTACTAAACGCACAACGAAAGTGAAATTTCAAGTGGCACCAATGGGCTGTAAGAGCAAGCGCCATACAAGGAGGGATAGCAAGCAAAGGTAGTCACAAGGTTTAAATTCAACACGAAAATGATCCGAAGATCAAAATATAGCACAAGAGAACATCACACAATTGCCAAGGATAACTGAGCAAGAGACTCTTGCTTAAATTCTACGTACGACTTGTGCCCACCGAGATGAGTTCTAAATAAAAGATTAATAGGAGATTCATTCATGTTGGGCAACAACATGAGATCAAGACTGAGAAACATCTCGAGATTGAGAAGGTTGGGGACAGATTAACCAACTTTTAAGGGCAAAAACCGACACGTAGTCATAGATTGAGTTGATAAGGTAGATGCATGAATTTGCAAGCACACGATTTAGAGGCCATAGCAGAGATACATTGCGTCATACTAGCTAACCTTTGGGAGAGGTAACTGGAAGGTCCAACATGGATTTGGGTACGGTCTCCACAATTGGCAACGTACGAACCATGGTCAAAGGCTAGCGTTGATGAAAGTTAACTTGGTTGGTCAGTCGACAAGGGTCTTCACAAAAATAGTTGGAAAACATCCACGGCTTAGACAAACATATAGGAGAACAAAACTTTGGACTTTCGGTCAAGCAACGGTATGGATACAAACATTCAAGGGATAACCACCAAGTCTACAGGCTCAGGCTCCTAAGAGAGAGAACCTAATTGAAGACAACAACCATACAATTACGTAATGTGAACGTTGTTCTAGGATAAAGCTATGCGACACTCGTATGCTCACCGAGAACAAACGAGATGACAACTAGGGCACTACCTAGATAACAAGCATACATACAACATCATAGTCAAGCAGACATTGGAGAAAATTCAAATGAATGGGCTTAAGCAACCAATACAAAGCACAAGGCTCACTCAAAACAAGCATTTATCTAAAGCAAGAACTAACTACAAGTTTAGTCCAAAACAAACGCTAGCTAAGGAAGCCAACTTAGCATGTGCCCAGAATCTGGACAGCAACGCAGTAGTTACTTGTTTCAACCATAATTTAGGTTGTAGACATCCCATAAAGGTGATCCTAGACTTTCTAGAAAGCTTAGGAAGATGACTACACTTTAGTTATTCATACCAACAGCTAATTCATAGATTAACATGACCAAAAATGCTAATGTTTTAGATCTGTACCAATATGGACAGAAAACTGACAAGAACTTCGAAAATGCGTAACTGGAGTTCTAGGGACCTAACAAGGCTGAGCCTTAACTTTATGTAAAGCTTATTAAGTTGTCTATAACTTTCTTAATATCATATTAATATGATTCTACAGCTAACAAGGTTAATCAACACAAAGAAGACATTTCTGTCCAAGTTTGGACAGATTCTGTCATTCAACTTCACAAGCTCATAACTGGTGACTCACACCATCAAAAGTAGTGATCTTTAGCATTTTGGAAAGATTAGAAAAATTACTACACTTCTTCTATTATCTCCAAGACATGATTCCATATGCACGTAGGATAAACAAACCAAACATTCAGATCTGTTCTGAACATAAACAAAACCTGATAGTAAACTTTTAAAATTCGTAACTCTCAAACCATAAGACTTAGGGTCATGAAATTTTAGGAAAAGCTAGATAAGTAAGTTAGCTACAACTTTGGTATTCTCCATAACTACAGAAAGCACAATGATGGCCACGAAAGCATCACTACAACAGAAATCGCTCTAGTAGCCAACGTTTAATAAGCAAAACAAAGTTTACCTTTGTTCTACTTAACAAGAGAGCACACAAAACATGTTATTCTAGTAGCTCTAAACATTGTTACCTTAGACCAACACCAATTTAATTCATTCATGAGAATCCACAATTACTTACGTGAGGTCTAAAGCATTGGTAAACGCTTGGGTGAATAACATATCCACCACTTGGCTAAGCTAGAGGATATCTCTAAGTTCAAGCATGTAACCACACTTATTTCTAGTAAGGCTAAGCACATATTTTTCTCAAGCAACATGGAACAAGGCATTCTTGTTTTACTTCACTCAAGAAAGATAGTGTAACACATTGATCACAAGTTACACACTATAGAACAAGGGTGAGAGGAGTATAGCTATGCATACAGCAACAATCATGAAGATGCATGCTTCGTCCTATTCGTCCTCACAAGATTGCCAATCCTGAGGTGGCGATCACGTTTTATGTCGGTGGCATAACACGCACTCTCTCGATATATATCTAGTCGTCAGCTACATTCGACTTACGCATTCGTGGTTAGCGTACCTGCAGAAAAGTTTTATTGCAGCCCAACATTTCCCAATATAGCACACAATGAAAGCAGAGAAGTAAAATTCTAAGTACTCCCATGTACATATACCCCTGTATATATACATGTAGCACCAAAACTACCCGAATCATTAATCACCCACAATTAAGTACCTTCATATATACATGTGTGTAACATGTAAATAATCCAGTAACCAAAACTAGCTCTCCCCTAGACCGCAGGTTGTACGGTCATGCTCTCACAACTCACACTTACCTGAGCGTAGGTGCGATGTTGCATAAAAGTAAACTAGCGACATATATGGCTATTTCATATATGAAGGCTACCACCAATCTAACACACCGGGAAGCATAGTGTGGGAGAGTCATCACACATACATACCTTGGCCTGGGCGTAGATGCATAAATGAAAAACCTCCAAGTTAGTACTTATATAAGCCACCTAATAATCCTTATATGGGCATAAGGAAATTGACCACTGGCATATTAGGTTTAGAATTCAGATTTCACAAACCTATATATAGCTATAAGTTGATAAAACTGATTTTATAAAACAAAACCTTTGTTTTAAATACACATACGACAAGTTTAATGTTGAATCTTGCTCCGATACCAGCTGTAACGGAACCGTCCAAATTATAAGAGCACAAGTACAAAAACAATCACCGAAGTGATCAAATTCTCGCACTTGAGCCCATATAACTCCGGTAGTCCAATGAAATCACGAGGGATTTCAAACCAACCAACATACCAGCCAAGATCGTAGTGATTCAACATAACAAGTCACATGTTACAACCATTTCACAAGTAGTTTAATATACATCGGAGGTCAACAAAGTTATTACAACTTAAGTTCAAAAGTAGCGGAAGCAAAGTAATTTGAAACTAACAACACCTTTATTTCAAATATATGCCAGTACTAAGGTCGACTTCCAACAAAAGCATTAGAGAGAAGATAACTCAGAAGGATCATGCCCGTGATCACACTCCGCCTCTACGGCAGGAGCCAACCAACTCTTGCAGTCGCCATGATACATCACAACCTGCAACAAGTGGGGATAAAACCCTGAGTACGACAATGTACTCAGCTAGACTTACCCGTCAAAAACCAGAAATAAGGTGACACCAAGGATCATGCAAGGCTGATATAAAGTGGGCTAGCTTGACACCATTTTGCATAAAAGCTTAATATGGATAAGTAATCATTAATGCTTAGCATCAAGTTAATTATCATTAACCTGTCCTCTATATTAGAACCTGTACTAGAGCACTCACTTTATTAGGAGCAAACAATATTAACCATAGCAGGTATAAATTGAGGCAACCTTTCCATCGTTATCCAATTAACCATCTGTTCAATTTAATGGAATCTACGTTGCCGCTGCTCAAGTCAAGTGCTCACTAACCGGGAGCGACGGCGATTCGAATCGAATTCCTATCCAGCTGGAGGGTATTTCTAACACTCACCGCGCAGGCCCCTGCCAGGGTCGCACAAGCCACCTTTCATACGATTCAGGAATCGCGGGTCCGAATGATGTCGCAACCCCAAGGGCGACACTCTGCCAGGTGATAGGGACTCTAACCCCCCCCTTGGTCTCACGCCAATGTCCCCAAGCACATCCTTTCTCTCCTCCAAGAAGCAACCTACCATTCGATTCCCGGCCTGAACCATATTACTCGGCTTCGCGGTCGGAACGACTTATCCGGCCAACTAAGTGTTAGACTGCGTTCAACATGACTCAAGGACGTACAGCGAATCGGTCCTTAAACGACTCAGACGGGGATAGATCCACACCCAAGACCTCCATGCCTTGTTGCTTCACTATCGTCATCCCGCCCGGTCTCATTTCATTTTATTAACACATGGTTTCATTCCACGATAGCAATATAGCCAACCGTGCCATATATGGATATCCCTATATCTCGCAGGTGACAGGAAATCACCTGACTTCTACCGCTTAAAGCAGGGCTAAGCATCTATTCGATCCTAGTCTATGTAGGATTCAGGGATTCATATATCTGGACAAGGAATGATATAATGCAGCAAGGTTTTCAACCAACTCCTACCACTTAATGCAACAATACTTATAACATATATATAATTAATTGCTTTTTGAAGGTAGGAGGCTTATAATGCTCCGGGGCTTGCCTGGGATCCGACTCAAGTCAGAGTTTGTCAGATGAAACTCGCTTGGCGAGCATTCCCTCAATCTACCACTTGTCCGGTCCTTCTTTCTTCGGGATGGATCCACCAAACACCGTCTTCGGGTTTGGCTCCACATCAGGTCCTTTACGTGCTTCAGCTAGCGTACCTAATTGAGGTGCAATAATGCATGTGTATGAATGCATAGAAGTGCAATAAACAGAGTAATCAAACAAGCACACTAAGTTCTCATCAACACCTAGAGCTAATTAACTTAATCCACACTAGGGCATAACATAGAAGATTGCAAGCACATAAATCAAGACACAAGTCTTATAAGATTACAGGGTATCAACCTAAGTACCATCAAAGATATTAGTCACACTTTAACACACAAGCATAGCAAAGTGAAACAAGGCACTAAAACTAAAACCTGTCACTTTCTAGACATACAAGCCGTAGCTCCGTAAATCAATCATAACTAGAGATCTACAACTCCAAATGACTTGCAAGAAGACATTATGGAAAGCTTATGAAATTATCTATATTTCATTTATAAACATCTAAACCTGATTCTAACATTTACCAGATCAAAATACAGAAGGTACAGAATCTGTCCTGGAAGGACAGAGAGCAACCTAAATCTGAACCCAAATTAGAACAGCTGTAGTTTCTAAACCATATGGCCAAATGCCACCAAAATTTAACCACAGCTGGATCATGAAATTCACAACAACTTTGTTATAGCACACAAGACATGAAAACATCATTTACATAGGGTAATTAACAATATTCTCAAATCTGTTCAGAAACCAATAATTGCAAGAAATAATTATTAACTCATGTTGCAAACATATAATTGCATAAAACCAACTTTACCAACATTTCATACATGACTAATGAACACCAGAAAACATAGTGTCCATTACTAAATAAATTCTTTTAATACATTTTATTAATTTATTTAGATAATTAGGTGGAATTATGACCACATCATAAGGGTGCTCCATAAATTCTACCAAAATTACAGGGGTCCACAAATGCTCTCAAAAGTCTACTGTACAAATTTCAAGCCATTTAGATACGTACATCAACCTCTATGAAAAAGACAAATTGCTATAGCAATAAATCATGTAAGAGCAAATTAAACCTAAAACTCAATATTTTCTGTGAACACAAGGCCATATTATAAATCAATATGATAGAGAAACATCATACTAAGGTAATGGAACAACATTTTCTATGTTATCATATATATATTATTTATAAGCTATTTATCAAGCTATAAACAAGTTAAATCAATAACTAGATCATCCCATAAGTAGTGACCAAAAAATTTATACCATAGTACATATATATCATGACAAGACTACCATAAAATTTTCACATCATTTGGAGCATCACAACTCAAGATATAAAATGACAAGTAATAAAATGAGATTTTCCTTATTTAACAAGGTCAAATCAAAACCCTAAGAAAACAGTGAACAACTAGGGTGTTTACTATTTTTACTAGCAATTACATGTCCTCACAAAATTAACAAAACAAGAATCATCATTTTTGGAGTTCTAAAACTCTAGATATGGCTCTGCTCAAGTTGGTAAGCATTTTTGGAGCATTTTTAAGGCTTGAATAAAGACATAAAAAAAAACTCTACAAACATGTAACATTTTATGACTCTATTACATAGATCTCTTCTTAAGGTTTCCAAAAAGTCCACTCTTGCTATTTTTGGAATTACCTATCATGAGATATGATTTTTATAAGATTCACAAATTTTCTGAAATTCAAAAACAGAATTAGAACAACCCTAATTTAATTTGCTAGCTCCACCCGAATACATACCCAGACAACTGCTTTCTTAAACCGACAAGTGGGACCCGCTGGACGGTTGGGCCCGCTTGCCAGACAAAGAGGCACGTACACCAAATCCCCTTTTCTTCTACCTCCCGTCGGCATTGAGCAGGGGAGAACGGCTCCTGCCGCTCCCGGCGGCGAGGTGGACGCCGGCGGCCGTAGTGGTGATGCGCGGGACAGGAAAGGTCAGGCGCATGCCGGGGCGGTGTTGCTCGACCACGCGCAGCCGGTGGCGGCTCGGTTCTGCTCGCGGCGGCCCCCGACGGGATGGAGCAGAGGACTTCGAAAAAGTTTGATTTCCGGCACGGTGGTCCATGACGACGGGTGAGCAGTGGCAGTGAGTATCCCCGGGCCCGGGCGCATCTTCAAGCAGCCACAGCTCGGCCGGAGGTGGCCCCTGGCCCCCTGACCACGTGCTACCCCCACGGCGGCAGACATGGCGTCGGTGGCCGGATGACCCGGTGGCGATGAGCGGTCGGGGATAGGCGCGGTGGTTACAGCAAGGAGAGGTAGAGGTGGTGGTGCGGCCGGCGGTGGGAGAAGGAAAAGGAATGGGGCGCGACCATGCTGTGCCGGCGGCCATGGAGCTCGGCGGGCGCCCATGGCTCCGACGGCTGTGCTCTGGGGCTGAGATAGGGAAAGAGAGGGCTAAGGGAGCGAGCAAGGCGAGGGGGACAGCGAGAGCAGCGCTCTGTTTCTCCAGAATCACAAGCGAAGGCGCAGGGCACGCGGCAGCTCAACCCAGCCATGGTGGGGCGTGGCGTCGGGCATGGTCGCCACGTCCAGAGCACGTGTCGGCGTTTCAGACAATTCGTCGAATACGTGTCACGTGTTGATGTGCCCGACTTGGAGACCATTTTTGGGCCTGCTCGGGTCTGAATTTGGACATGGGCCAATTATGAAAGTTGTTCATTTCATGATGCCCTACAAATTTTATTTAAGCACCATGGTCATAAGACCCACAGATTAGGAGATAATCAGCCCCCAAATCACTAGTGTCAACACGTTAAACTAGGGCTCGGTTTCAGGATTTTGCAATGCCAAACTTGGTCAAATTGATCCCAACTTTTTACATGTTGTTCTCCAACAAATTATTTCCAACTTTCATTTTTGGACCAATTTAAGTTACTTAGTAAAAACTTGAGAACACGGGATGTCAATGTCGAAGACACTGAAATCGGGGCTTTAAAATTGTTAAGTGTTGGAAACAGTCCCAAAACTGACTTGTGGGTCCTTTTTGATCATGTTCCACACATTTTCATGACTTGACTCTTAAACAAAGTTTGTTCCTTATAAAATTCTCTACGACTTTGTCAAAGGGTGCACAGTCATGCAAAGCTTCTAGGTTACACTTTTGAAACGGTCAAACAAAAGTGTTCCAGGGTCCATACATGGTCAACCATCACTTAGAAGCATATTTAGGCAAAATGATCAACATGAACATTGTTCCATGGAGTGTCCTAAGTGTAGTTAAGGTATTGTAGAGGCCAAACATACCCACCATGCATAGATTGCACAAAAGTGCAGGCCTCTCATGCCTTGAAACATAGAACTCGAGTGAAATGCTATAGTCATTTCATGTGGTTGTTTTCAAGATACGTGCTACACATGTTCCACTAGGGTGTTCCACATGTGTCCAAGATGTGTTGCACATATTGCATTTGTATGTTGCACAACACTAGCGCCCATGGAATGTAAGGCAAGTTTTAGTCATAATCCAAACAAGCATATAACTTATCATTTCATGTGACTTTTTGATTCCAAACTTCATGAAACTTTTCCAAGGATCAATATAGATAGGTACCAAGGTGAGACACATGAAGATATGGCAATAACACCATCCGAACATATATCTTTGAACATGGCCTATATGTAAAGCAAAGGAGTAACATCCAAGTTTAAATTAGGCTCTTCTTCGTAGGTTGACCTTGACACTGTCATCTCCATTTAATCTATCATGTTTGAGCTCAAACCCACTGCTTAATTGGTGATAAACACCTGGGGTGTTACACTTTTAAAATCACTTGCTAAATCATTGATTATTCCATGTGGATAAAAGGAGCAGAGAGCTCTAGTTTTGCCTTTCAGCCTTCAATAGTTTGCAATAGTTACTTCCTAAATAAATAAAAAAACAAGTACTAGGAGAAAAAAGCGCACCAGGAGAGAAAAACCTGAACTGGGTGCGATTAAGGAGCGAAGAAATCACGCACATCTATGCGGGGACTCAGAGCGAAGTTTTACCATGTGTGGATCTTTAGTAAGGCCCTGTTTGGTTTGAGTCTGTTAAAGTTTAACTCCCATCACATCAATGTTCCTTCAAATGCATGGAGTACTAAATGTAGACTAATTGCATACATGTCAGCACAGATTAGGAGTAATTTAAGAGACTAATCTATTAAGCCTAATTAGTCCAAGATTAGAAACTTTTTGTCAAATAAGACGAAAGTGCTACAGTATTTGTTAAACTTTAACTCCTCCAACCAAACACCTCCTAAGTTTGGATACAGAACTGCTAGAGGGCCGATTTTCTTAGGGAGTATGGATACAAAACTTTTGGAGATGCTCTTAATAGGCATGGTCACACATTCCGTCGGGCCTGGAATTTTCACATTCCGGCTATATGCTCTTATTAATATCACCCTCTCATCTTCTCTTAGATTCAACCAGGAACCTGGCAAACAAAAATTTCGTCTGTCTCCTCTTGTGCCTGAATCACAGAGAAGATTTGAGGTTCATATATAGTAGATTAGCAGTACATATGCAAGGATTTTGGAGGTTTTTTTTACTGCTCTGTTTTGTTATATATACTTGCATAACTAGACTACGTCGCAATGTTTGGGTTTTTTTTTGACAAGACGTCGCCATGTTTGGTTGATACGGTAGCTTCCAGTTTCAGACCCTCGTATCGGGTGATGGTGGAGCCCAGGTCCTGCAATGGGCCGGTCATTTCCGAGCTCCCAGAAAGTAGCCCACAAAATGGTGACCAGGAAATTGTTAACGTTGCTGCTGCTCTAGAACCAAGTCAGCCAGTGGAGGTATACATTGAAAGCATTATTGGCAACCACAAGTTGTGCGCCAAACATTAAAGACATTCATTATCACTTCCCTAACTAACTTCTCATACTGCAGACCGGAATGGCTGGGCCTCAACCTGTTGAAGTGTCATACACCATCGGAGATGAACTGTCATTCACTGACTTCATAAAGCGTCTACGTGGCATCCTCGCTGAGCACGAAAACAGCGAGGATATCTGTGATCCCTGGACAGACCAAAAGCACCCACTGCTTGCGAAGCCGCGTTCTGATCAACAGCCGGCGAGGTGGATTCACATCAAGCTGCAAGCGGTGGTGAACAAGAAAACGTCATCAGCAACCCTAGTCATGCGGGACGACAACGTGGACGTTGTGGGCTTCATCAACCAGAATGGAGCGTACGAGATTGGGTATCGGCGGACGATGCTCCCAGCAGAACCCAACTCAGTACTTCTAGGCTGGGGCAACAGCTACAAAACTATACTAGGCGTCAGAAAGGAGGAGGAAGTCATGGATAGACTCATGTCCGCAAGCCTGGGCAAGACCTTCGCGGCGCAAGCCGTTTGCTTGCTGTCGCGCTTCAGCCAAGATGTAGTGGCAGATGTTTACAACCACAAGCTGGCACTGGTGGGCCTGATGTTCATGGTCTCCGAGTCGGCAAAGATGAATCCTGTGCACGATGCCATTGCACGTGGCTGGGACACCGGGACGGGGTTCACCAAGCAATTGATGACAGATTACGTGTGGAAATATGTAGAGATGTCAAGGCGTCTAAGGCATTGGAAGAAAGGAAGCTATGCGGAGGAACAGTGCCCAAATTTGGAGCTGCGTGCCATTTGCCTCGTGCTCAACGGTACGGTGATCCTTTTTCTTTGAATATAATAAATACATTCAATATTTTTAAAGTATTGCATTTTTATAATGAAAAAAGATATTTTTTTGGAAACGGAAGATTTTATTGCATTCCAGTAGCAATACATCGAGATGATACACGACTTTGGAACGAAAAGCTTCCAACCTCTGCCTAAAGGATAGGCACACAGCTAAAATAAAGAAGAAAGACTGAGCATACTCTAGTGACATTCAATCCTAAGACTAGATCGCCACCCATATGCCCGGTTAAAGATATCCTTCGCCACCTGCTCCAAACGTCGCGATGCTGCCATAACTATATCCTGGAACTCCGAATTCTGAAGGATAGCCCACGAAAGGAGCCTGTGGGAGATTGCATAGATAACCTACAAAGGAGAATTAAATTTTTTCTTTTCAAAAACAAGATCATTCCTGTGTAACCAAATAGACCAACAAGTCATAGCTGCCCCAAGCAGAACTATAGATCTTAGATGTTTTGTAACACCATTTAGCCAGCTGCCGAACATATGTTCTACACTTTGGGGTTTCGTTAGGTTAAAGGCTACTTGAGAAAAACTCCAAATGAAGCGCGTGGAACGACAATCAAAAAATAAGTGCTGAATTGTCTCCTCTTCATGACAAAAGCAACAAGTTTTGTTACCATGCCAATTACGCTTAATTAGATTGTCCTTTGTTAGCACTACCCCTCCTAAGATACCACAAAAAATCTTTAGCTTAAGAGGTGCTTTTAGTTTCCATAACCGTTTATTCAGATTAGGAACTGGGGTTTGTATCAATGCTTTATAATGCGATTTCACCGAGAATTGCCCATTCGGATGCAAAGACCAGTAAAATTCATCATGACCTTGTGACAACGAAAAATTGGCCAGGCGTGCCAACAAATGATTCCACTCCACTAATTTAGGACCTATTAGATCTCGTCTCCAGGAAAAATTAGGTGAATAGGAGCTCAGTGCTTCTGAAATTGTGACAAATTTTGGCCTAACAATGTTGTATAAACTAGGGTATTGGTTCATCAAACTCTCATTGCCTAGCCATTTGTCTTCCCAGAATTTGACCTGTGATCCATCTTTAATAATAAAAGATCCAAAGCGGAGGAAATCATATTTCACCTTCAACAAGCTAGCCCAAAAATGAGAATCACCTTGTTTACATTCCACTTGCACCAAAGGTTTAGAACCTAGATATTTATTTCGTAGCAATTGTTGCCAAATACCATCTGTTGTTAGGAGATTGAAGAGCCATTTACTCAGCAAAGCGATGTTCTTAAGATTTAAATCAGCTATTCCTAAACCACCTTGATCTTTTAGCTGGCATAGAATAGACCACTTAGCGAGTCTATATTTTCTCTTATGTTCATCACCTTGTCAATAAAACCTAGATCTAAAATAATCCAGTTTCTTAAGGACCCCTTTTGGAATTGTAAAAAAGGACATCATATACATTGGGAGACTACTCAAGACAGAATTGATCAACGTCAATCTACCCCCAATTGATAAATGTTTGCTTTTCCAACTGCTGAGTCTTTTCTCAAAACGTTCCTCTACCATTCTCCAGTCGACATTTCTTAAAGTTCTATAATGTATTGGGATGTCCAAATACTTGATTGGGAACTCTCCGGATTTGCAACAAAAAAGATCCACATAATCTAGTCTAGCGTCTTCAGCATCCCCGAAACAAAAGATTTCACTTCTGTGGAAGTTAATCTTTAGTCTAGAGAGCTGCTCAAATGCACATAGTAATAGTTTGAGATTTTTCGCCTTGTCAAGATCATGATCTAGAAACAAAACAGTATCATCCGTGTACTGTAGAATTGAAAGGCCACCATCCACCAAATGAGGTATAATGCCATCGAACTGACCCTCCTCTTTCGCTCTATTAATAAGTATAGAAAACATATCCGCAACAATGTTAAATAAAATTGGTGATAAAGGATCTCCCTGTCGGAGTCCCTTCCTGGTTTGGAAGAAATGACCAATTTCATCGTTCACATTGACAGCAACACTACCCCCGAGATAAAGGATTTAATCCAAGATATCCACTTGGTCGAAAAACCTTTCATCCGTAAGGATTGTAAAAGGAAAGGTCATTTTACTTTGTCATATGCCTTTTCGAAATCGATCTTAAGAATTACCCCATTCAATTTCTTGCGATGTAACTCATGGATGGTTTCATGCAATATGACGACCCCTTCTAGGATATTTCGTCCACGTATAAAAGCCGTTTGAGTAGGGATAATAAATTTGTCAGCAATTAGATTAATTCTCAATGTTGCCACTTTGGTGAAAATCTTGAAGCTCACGTTAAGTAAACAAATAGGTCTATATTGCTGGATGACGTTTGCTTCCTGGACTTTTGGTAGTAAAGTAATCACCCCAAAGTTAAGACTAAAAATTGGCAGTTCTCCTCTATAAAGATCATGGAACATTTGCATAAGGTCTCCCTTTATGGTTTCCTAGAATTTCTGATAGAATTCCGCAGGAAAGCCATCGGGCCCCGGTGCTTTGTTATGCTCCATGTTGAAAACTGCATTCTTGACCTCCTCCTCTGTGAAAGGGGTAGTCAAAAGGTCATTTTCAGACTCGGTCACCTGAGTAATGTCCTCCGTCCGATCATCCAGACTAAAAGGACTCTCTTCAGGTTCACTGAAAAGATCTTTGTAGAAGTTCGTAATATATTCCATTAGGTTTGCCTGCCCCTCAATTTTTCCATTGACGTCATCCAGGGAGAAAATCCTCTTTTTCCTATGCCTACCATTTGCGATCATTTGAAAGTATTTGGTGTTATTATCTCCATATAAAATATCCTTGACCTTGGCACGCTGATAATATTTTATTTCCTCCTCTCTAAGTAGTTTGGTAAGGTTTTCTCGGGACTGAGCGAGAAGGGTGCGCTCAGTCTCGGTCAACTCCCTTATCTCAGCTGCAGTATCAAGATCTGTGACTGAGGCTTGCAATCCGGCCTTCTGCTGCTTAAAACCTCCATTTCTGTTGGAGGCCCAACCACGCAGATGCCGGCGCAAGGCCCTTAGCTTATTATTCCAACGTTGCACTGAATTATTCCCTTTTACTGGCTTATTCCATAGATCCACAACTCGGTCAAAAAAGTCCTCATGTGTGAACCAGCTCAGCTCAAACCTAAAAGGTTTTGCTCCCCATGAGTATGCGGGTTGTCCGGTGTCTAGGAGAAGCGGTGTATGATCAGAAACCCCTCTGTCTAGAGCTTGAACTAACACTAGGGGATATTTGAATTCCCATTCCGTAGACATTAGGATTCTATCTAGTTTTTCGTATGTCGGAATAGGCAAAGAATTAGCCCAAGTGAATTGACGACCGGTAAGCTCTATTTCCCTCAAATCAAAGCTGTCAATTACAGCATTGAATAGAAACGGCCACCAATCACTAAATCTTGTGTTATTCTTTTCTCCACTATGCCTTAGAATGTTGAAATCACCTCCAACCAAGGTGGGTAAATGATTCTGTTGGCAGGCACGAACTAGTTCAGCCAAGAAACTTGATTTAAAATCATCTTGCGCTGGACCGTACACTGCCATCAAGATCCATTTAAACTTATCTGTTTTGTTCATTAGGTGAAACTTAACATAGAATTCCCCTTCGACTATCACCGATAAGTCTAGAATAGTAGCATTAATCCCAAGGAGGATGCCACCTGATCGACCTTTCGGGGGAAGGCAATGCCAAACAAAGTCGTCATCGTTGGTTAGTTGTGCCAGATTTGTTCTTGACATATCTTGTTTTCTAGTTTCCATTATTGCTATGAAGTCTAGTTTGTGTTCTTTTGCAGCATCAGCAATGTATTTAAATTTAGCCAAGTCTGATAGACCTCTGCTATTCCAAAAGAAGCCCTTCATTTTAAAACTTTAATTTTTTTCCTTTTATCTTTCTTGCTCTTTGATTTACGAGGGCAGACCTTAAGATCACAAATCCTTGTGTCCAAGTCTTCCTCATCAAAGTCCACCTCGGATACTTCCTGAATCAAATGTGATAGTAAATCGCCTGTAGATTCGGTAACATCATCATCACTAATTTCCTCCAATTCGACTATCCCACTGTTAGCTTTTTCTTTTTGGGTCAACTGTAATTTCTTCCTATCAATCTCAATACGTTTTAGTGCATTAATGGAAACATTTACACTACTAGTACATCCCTCTCCTAATTTAAACCCAACACTATGTAAATTTTTTGCACACAAATCAGACGACATGCCTACAAAAGAGATGGAAGAAGTCGGAGTGGGGTTACCATTCATTTGTAGTGTAGGAATGAAAGGCGATTGTGGCAACCCACATTCAGTTGCCACCGTCTTGTTTCCCATCGGGCCGTCCAAATTTCGCTTCGCAGCTCTTAACATGGCTTTGGACAACAAATTCTCATCAGCTGCATTGATACCATTAACCTGAGAACTATTGGAACGAAGACTGCGACGAAAGTCGTCCACATAATGAAAATTCTCAGACTTAGCATCAAAATTATTTAAAATAAAAAAATTACCGTCAAAGTGAGACTTAAATGTTGAATTTTCAGGTGCAGTCTGCTCGCCCCAGTCTCCTCCCCACCCACTGATCTGGCATATACATGAAAATATATCATTGCTACAACAGTGGTCCCTTTCCTTCATCGTATTCCTTATAAGTTAGTCCAACCCAGTTCTCTTTTCCAGACCCGTCGGGGATGAAGGGACCATGACACTAGGGTTTGATGAATTACGCAACTTAAAAACTATTTAGCCTTTCTTTATTGTTATATCAAAACTTCTGCAAGTTATCTATCTAGATATGCACTACGACTTTGCTATGTGTTGCTATCTCTACCATAAAAGAGTTGTACACCTTAGGTTCCATTCCTACCACTAACCTAACAAGTTAGACTCTGAATATAAAGCACACAACCAAAAAATGCAACTAAGTGTAGAAACGTAAATGAGATAGAGAATACAAACTCCTATTGACGATGGTGTTTTCTACGTGTCGGATATATGGGACCGGGATAGTTCACCGCCTATATCCACCTAATAGGCCGAAGACGATGAGGAATGAGGTCCACATAAACCAGGCGTATTATCAGATGTGGAGATCAAGCCATCACGTGGATATCTGGCGCCGTCATATCTAGGCGATAGGGTAGAATTATTTTGTTATGCTTTCCATGCAACAAACTAGGAAACACATTTATGAACCGATCGAATCTACTATAACCCTATCCCCAAACTATATAAGGGGGGTTAGGGGCTCCCCGATCTGGATCCAATCCTTTACATTATAGCACATAGCTACAATCAGCTACCCCTATAACCGAGCACACGAATACAAAGAGAGCTACTTTAAGCTGGACGTAGGGCACCACATGCCTCTACTAGTATAGATCCATGTGTCTTGTGTGCTACCCATCTGATTACCTGTACGTGAATACGCTGATCATTATTGCCGGTGCAAACTCTTCCGACACTAAGGTATCGAAAAGCTCATGTCGTCCTTGTCCTTGTTGGAACCCCTCGGAAGGGCCAAGCTCCCACTCAGGTAATTCCATGGAGCCCACGGTCTTCCCCACACGCAAGATAAGAATGTCTTTATATGGCCTCCTTCTAAGCTGCTCCCCACCTTCTTCACTATCAAGCTTCTGATTCAAATGTCCTTCTCTATGGTACATCATAGGTGGCCACACCACATACTCGGTTGGTATGATCTCACAAGATTGCAAGAGGTATATGCAAACTTCACTAAATACTAAGCCTAATCCTAGAGCGAAGCGCTAATATGGTGGTGTAACTAGCCTAAGCACTGCACAAAGCACTACACTAATACTTGTAGGGACAATGAAGCCTAAGAGGGTGATGGTGAATTAGCCAACTTTAAAACTGAAGGCCCTCATTTCTAATTATAAAACCTTCCATCTCTACCGAAAAGAGCTTTACACCCTAATCCAGGAAAATGCCAGTACAACTGTCAAGTTGAGGAATTGAACCCACGTGGGCAGATTCCACTACAAGGAACCTAACCAATTGAGTTACGCTTGGTTTGCAAAGTGTTAATTTATATTAAATATGTAGGTAATTTAGAAGTGAACATAGCTATTATTTAGCCAACCCCCTTTTTAAGGTTCCACATGCAAATTATAAGATGCACATTGCAATATTTGGCAAGAGGTGTGATAATTAAATTCATGTGCTGCAGAGGAATATGGTTTATTGTCATTCACTTGCCCGGAGATGCTCAAAGTGAGTTTTCCGGATATGTTCTAGGTGATGTCCATGGCCACGGTCGTGGTCAACCTGTCGCCACCCAAAGAAGGGTGGCAGCACATGGAAAGAGTCTGCGGTAAAATTGCTGCGCTCATTAGAGACAAGCACAGGAACAGCGTCTACTTTCGAGTTGGGAGCATGCTCTTCACATGTATTGAGGGGAAGCGGTTGTGCCCCAACCTGCCGCTCCTTGAGGTGGCGAAGTCTGTTGTTGCAGTGCCATCTGGTTGGGTACTTCACATAGAGGTGGACCTGCATATTAAAACTTCCAACAGCAACACAGAGATGAAGCATCTGAATGTTATTACTTTCAACTTCGACAACGACAATGAAAGTGAAACTAAGAGGAGGGAAACATATGAAGGCGTCCAAGTTGAAGTGAAGATCACCCGGAATGATGAGCAGACGAATTTTCCTCTACAATTGACTTGCCCAGTGGAGGTAAACATTAAGTAGATTTGGCCACCACTTTTTATTGGGTAGAACATTAAATATATTTACTATATATCATCATTATAACTAAATTCCCATAATGCAGGTCAAAATGGAGTCTGGGTATCTAACATTAGTGTACACCATCGGAGATGAAATGTCGTTCACTGAATTCATAATGGCACTACGTCGCATTGTTGCTGACCACCCATACCGCGAGGAGATATTGGATGGCCATGATTTGTTAAATCTCTCCTCCAGCAGAGAACACCCGGTGCTTGCCAAGCAGCGTCCTGTACAGCCATCGAGGTGGCTTCACATCAAGCTGCAAGTGGTGGAGGGCAAGGAAAGGTCGTGGACAACCCTAATCATGCGGGATGACAACTTGTACGTCCATGGCTTCATGAACCAGCAAGGAGTTTGTTACGAGCTGCATGAGGCGCGGCGGAATGCATCCACCAGCATATTCCCAAGTACTTACAATCCCCATCAGCTATACTGGGGCGTCAGTTACAAATCCATACTGGGAACCAGAACAAGTGATGATGCCGTGCACAGACTGGCGGGTGAGCATCTGGGGCGCAACTTCGCTAGGGAGGCCGTCCGCAGGCTGTCGGGCCCTTACCAACCAGATGATGCGGTGGCCAGTAGGATTTGCGCTGGGGTGGCACTGGCGGGCCTGATCCTCATGGTCTGTGAGTCCGCAAGGATGAATCCTCTCCTCGACTTCTTTGTGCGAGGGTGGAGTGAAGGCACAAGATTCACAAAGGAGTTGATGGATGATTACGTGTGGAGATATGGGTATATGTCGTCAAAGTTGCTGGCGTGGAAGAGTGGATGGTACGCCGAATCACACCCCATTAAGGAGCTACAAGCCATTTACCTCGTGCTCAACACCATGAGAATAGGGCCTGACAAAAGAGATCGACTCCATCAACGTCAGAAGCCTGGCAACGCTGGTAGAGATGGTGGTTCTTCTAAGAAGCCCGGCAACGCTGGCAGCGGTGAGGGGCCTCCTAGCCACCGCAGAGGTTGTAGCAGCAATGCGGGCAGAGGTGGAGGCAAGAGTAAGAGGTCCTTCAACGACGGCAACAGTGGGGGCCCACAAAGACACCAACGCAAGAAGACGTACAATGCCGGCAGCAGTGGCGACCCTAGCGAAGCTGGCAGCGGTGGTGGCCGTGATAGCAAATCAGAGGAGTCTAGGGATAGCCCTGATAGCCAATCCGAGGAGTCCAGTGATGCCGGTAGCCCTGGTGGGTCTGACTCTGAGTCTGAGGAGACCAGTGACGACTCCGGCTCTAGTGGAGGCAACAGCAGTGGCCAACCTAGGGACGGGCAAGCTGACGACGACGCTCAGTGCTTTGGTCGCCCTAGTGTGGAGTTGTTGTCCATGCGTGCAAACCTTGGGGTCATAGGCACCAAAATCATCGTCTTTGACGGGAAACGTGGCCAGATCGTCTACACGAAGGAGGAGCTAGGAGAACAGGTTTACATGTATATCTCATGTATAATGATGTCTGTTATCAATCCATATTATTAATCTATCAGTGCATGAATGCAGGGCGGAATGGTGGATCTGGTGCTGACTGGACCCTACAAAGGCATCTCGGCCTACGGGTGCTTTGCCATTAGTATTGACATCCCAGCCCCTGCTGCGGGTAGCAGCGGTGATCGTATCCAATGGGAATGGGACTGCTACGACCCGAAGTACGCCACCCAAGTTGATAAACCACCCGTGAGACACACCATCGGTGACGTAGCAGAGGTGACGTACGCGGTGATGTCCAATGCCCGGGAGGCCAATGTGCAGGTCATGCTGCGGCTCAAAGATGGGCACAGCCCTGGTGGCATCTGTGGTGAAGTCACTGCACTCATCGATGGCTTCAAAAACGAACACAAGAGCGTCCTCTTCAGGCGTGCAAGGGAAAAGGGACAGCGTTTCTCCACTACCAACGACAACAACTCATGGTTCCTTCTTGAGCTGGCGAGAAATGTGGTTGCTGTGCCATGCGGTAGTGTGCTTCACATAGTAGTGAACCTGCAGATTGAAACTGACGATGGCAAGGAAGCTAAAGTGAAAGTTCCTCTCAGCTTCGACAATGGAATTTGTTCGACTAAAACTGACAACGGCAATGAAGTCCAAGTGGAAGTCACCTGGTACCCAGAGGTACACATTTTATTACTCGTTAGAAGAGATTTGCGAGCACTAGGCAAGCTGCTGCATGCAACCAACATTGAAGACATTTGTTAACTTTTCTTGTTCTTTTAATGAAAATAATCATGTTGTCTACTGACTGATTATTACAATATATACTACTACTCCATCCTGAAATATAGTGCATTGTGACTTCTAAAATTTATACTAAAATATAGTGCATTCTACAGGTGTTAATGTCTAGATTTGACATAGTTTATTAAAAAAACCTTAATTGGTATTAATGTATGGGTATATGCGTCATTTAAATATTCTCTTAAGTTGTCTTAAAATTTTTTTATGCACTATATATTACAGGAAAGAGGGAGTAATCCATTGCAGATTGCACGACCAAGTCACCCACCAGAGCAAATAACCATCAAAGAGGCTAAGGAGGAGAAATTTATTACTACTCCATCTGAACAAAGTGGTCCAGTAGAGGTAAGAGCAAGACTGATAATATAGCCTTCACCTGACTATATGGGTCCTTATAGCTTATTATTAACCAACACATATAGTAGTTGGTTTACTTATAGCTCATCTCTTCCTCTCACAGAGTTTTTTTGGTTCATGTGCTTCAGCTGGCTGCAAACTTATTTTTCTTCTCTCTCCTCCTTTTTCACATCCTATACTTGCTCTAACGGAGCACTAGCTACCCCTACAGTATAGTGCTTACGCTAAACATTGAAGATATTTATTATCACTTATTTTTCTTCTTTTAACCAAACTCTCGGGTAATGCATGCAGGTCAAAATGGTGCCTGGGCATCAAACTATAGTGTACACCATCGGGGATGAACTATCGTTCACTGAATTTATAGTGGCTCTCCGTCGCATCCTCGCTGAGCACCCAGATCGCGAGGATTCTTTGATAAACACCCAAAATTCTTTAGTGTTTCTTCCACCGGAGAACACCCAGTGCTCGCCAAGCAGCGTGCTGAACAGCCGGCGAGGTGGATTCACGTCAAGCTGCAAGCAGAGAGAGGGAAAATGTTTTCGACAACCCTAATCATGCGGTCCGACAACTTGTATGTCTGTGGATTCACGAACCAGCAAGGAGATTCATTTAAGCTCATCGAGAACCCAGATAGATCCGCCGAAATATTCCCAGTTGATGAATGCAGTCCCCAACCTCGACGCCTAAGCTGGGGTGTCAGGTACAGGTCCTTACTGGACGCTGACACCGAAGTTGATCTCGTGAGAAGACTGGCGTGCATGAATATGGGACGTCAATTCGCCAAGAAAGCTGTGCACGTGCTGTCGAGCTTCCCTGATTGGGTGGATGAGGATCTTACGGTGCACATAAGTAGATCTTCTACTCCTGTTAAAAGAATATTGAACCCAAGGATGGCACTAGTGGGGCTGATCGTCATGGTCTGCGAGTCTGCAAGGTTGAGTCCTATCTACAACTTCATTGCACGTTGGTGGAGTAGTAACATGGAATTCACCAAGGATCTGATGCGTGATTACGTGTTGAATCATGGGAGGATGTCACGTGAACTGTTGACATGGAAGAGTTCTGGATACACCGATCCGTACCCTATTTCACAGCTGCAGGACATTTACCTCGTGCTCAACTACCGTTTGGATCCACCTCAGGACAGATCCATGGCTCGTCGACGTCAACCCCGGGTGGAGCCCCGTTTGGATCCACTTCAGGCCAGATTGATGGCTCGTGGTCGACCCTGGGAGGAGCCCCGTTACGATCCACCTCAGGCCAGTTCCATGGGTCGTGGTCGACCCAGGGTGGAGCTGTTGGCCATGCGTGCCGACCTTGGAGTTGTTGCCACGACCATCACGGTCTTCGATGGGAAACGAGGCCATATCATCTACAGGAAGGAAGAAGAAGAAGAAGAAAAGGTATGTAATACAACATGTATAATCCAATCCATACAAATGTTTTCGCATCAAAGCAATAATATTAACCAAGCAATGCATGGTTGTAGGGAATGGTTGATTTGGTGTTGACTGGACCCAACACCCCTAGCATCTCGGCGTACGGGTGCTTTGCCATCAGAATTGACATCCCACCCGCAGCTGCAGGCAGCAGCAGTAGCGATGCTGGTGGTTCCATCGAATGGGAATGGGATCGCTATGACCCCAAGTACGTTGAAGAAGTTGACAAAGAACCTCTGACTCGCAAAATCTCTTCAGGCCCTGGCCGCAACATAGAGGTCACTTATGCGGTAATGTCTGACGCCTCGGAAGCCACGGTGCAGGTGAAGATGCTGCACAAAGATGGTAACAGACCTGGTAGCGTTCATGGTAATATCATCGCACGCACTAGTGACTTCAAAGAGGGCATCGTCCTCTTTAGGCGTGAACCAGGGATGGGCCAGCGTTTCTCTCCTACCGACTCGCTGATGCTTAAGCTATCACGCTGTGTCGTTGCAGTGCCATGTGACAAGGTCCTTCACATTGAGGTGGACCTGCAGATTGAAACTTCTGACAACCAAGGCGTGAAGCTGCGGCATTTCAATACTACTGTCGACTTCGAAAATGAAAGTCGGAGTCAACATCATCCCAAAGTTGATGACAATGAAGTCGAAGTGCAAGTCACCTGGTACCCGGACTTTGCACATCCAACGCAGGTAAACAATGAAGACATTAGAATTATACTGCCAAGCCAAGTACTAGTTAATTTCTGCAGAAAAAAGTTGAAGACATTTATTTACTATTATCTCTTTTCCTTCTGTTTTTACTTTGACTAATGATGAACATTTATGCCTTCCAATGATTCATCATTTTATATATTCCTCCAACTGCAGTTCAAAATCAATCCAAGGCGGGAACCCGACATATCGTACTGCATCGTTGGGGATAGTGGAGAAGGTTCCTTCGATTGTTCTTTTTTATCAGGCCATCCATTTTTTACCTGAGTGGATTCAAAAAATGTGGGACTACATATTGATATGTGTTGTTTGCATCTACAATCAAACACTCATTTCATCATATTTTGCTTTGGTAAATATAACAGCAGGTGTAATAAACTGACGCATTAAGATGCAAATATTCTGAATTACTTTGTGGCCTATTTTCAAGGTTAAAGAAAAATAGAAGTGTTCTTACCCGAAAAAACACATGCGGACAGTCCACCTGGTGGGGTTGCTGCAGGCTGACTTGGATTAGTAATACAGTTGAGGCCAGTAGAAAAAGTTGATTCTGATCTAGATGTGAGGGTACTGCAGGTGACTCAACTCCATAAGAAGCTGTGTTTGACATGTAAGGCAAAAGTTAAGAAGCAGAGCAAGCCTAGAACCTTGTCCATGAAGGAAAAAACATTATGAGCTACATGGTATCGCCATGTTTTTTGGTGCTGCCTAATCCCCCCATTTGACCCCACACATACACATAAAACAGGAGAAAGCAAATGAGGCCTGGTTCGTTCAGAATCCATAGCTTCTCTATGCTATAAAACTGAAACCCAGGAGCAGACTGAACCTTGCCTACATAACTGTACATAGCATACATCTAATTTGAAGAATGCAGTAGCCAATACACCAGGTAACTAATGTAAAAAGACTGATGGAAGACATACCAATTTCCATCCTTCTGGATGAAAACAAAAGAGGTGATAAGACTGATGGAAGACATACTAATTTCCATCCTTCTGGATGAAAAGAAAAGAGGTGATGTATTGATCTTTATCTTCAAAAATCCTGATGGAAGGCATACCAATTTCCTTCTTTTTGGATGAATAAGGCAGACAGAGGTTGACCGGTTTAAACAAATTACCGAATGTTAGGAAATCGCATGCTTCCTGATAAATAGCTAAATTCCTTGTGAACTCACCCAAAAAAAAAAAGGTAGCACAAGAATACCTAGAAGGATATTTTAGAGCTGTAACCAACAGCATAAAACAAAGATGCAGTATATATGAGGATCTACAAAAGGTAGGCAATATGTGGATCTTTAATGGAGGTAAGAGGTAGCATCCGAGGTTTTTTTACCTCCTCATTTCCAACTGGTCTGTACCCAACATATTTAATTTGGTGTAGGTTTTTTTTTGGAACAGTAGGAAATCGTAGGTGCACTATATTAGTGTGCTTTATTGCTTTTAACAAAGCTAAAACCAAAGGTAGATACATGACCACCTACGCCGATGGTCTATAGTGATAATTAACCCATCTCACTTAAGCACAAGATCCTAATCATTTTTAAGGTGAGGATGATAATATAATTCTATATAAAAACAAGAAGTCAAATATTTCAATAAACATGATATCAGTTATTTGAGAACAAACCCTGGATATCAATAATTGAGTTGCTTCAATCTATCGTTCTGTATATCAACTTTCTTTAGTAAGACATCTCTAGGATAGAAGCGGGCCTCACGCTTACTTTTTTTATTTCTGCAAGAAAAAAAACCAAACTGAATAAAAATCCTCCCGAAACAATACACCAGGATGTAGTCTGTATTGACTATAGCTGTATAACTCAAACAACTTAAAATGACTTTGTCTAAATAAATGGCAGTTAAACTTTTGATATCTTCAGTTCGAAAGAACAAGAAAGAGATACACTTACATGAAAGCCAATAAGTTTGAGGATTTAAAAAAGGGGATATATACAGCGAAAGATATAAGATTTAGGTGTACAGCGAGGTAAGACTCAGAATCCGGACATTCACATGCATATGTCATCAACTGTCACCCTTTCCATTGATGGGGGTAGGGCCGAACCAATGTAGCAATCATCTCTATCATATTACGAACTCATGTTGTTAAGAAAACGAATTCATCTTGTTGTCCAAAAACGGATTCATTCTCAGATGCCCAATGAGAAGTATGGGATCATATGCTATCAAAAAAAGTATGGGATCATAGGAAAGCAGTACATACCCAATTTGATAGCAGACATACGTGAACCACGGGGTATCATGAGAACATAATAAGCATCAAAGCATTAGTAAATCTGAGCAAAGCAAACACCACGTTTAGTACAAGGAAAAGTATGTAAAGCAGCTGATTCAGTAAAGACAGTTTGAGGCGGTTCCATGTGGAGCAGGTGACTGACGTGGAAACCAAGAAGTCTGGGTAAGCCTTTAAACAGCAAAAGGAATCAATTGATATCTGATGAACCAAAAGGAATGTAACTGCTATTTGATGAACCAAAAGTAATATATCTGATGAAGGGCTACCCTTTGCTACCTTTTGGCTAGCCCTCCATTTGTGTAAACCACGGGGTAATGCGGAAGCAACAGAAGAGCAGTTCACAGCAGCAAGGGTCAATGCACAGTTGTGTAACCCTCAGCATGGATATCCATATGAACTAAAACTTACATTTCCTATCACCTCTAACCCTAATGGTCTGTAGGTAAACTAAACAACCTTTTTTCCCCTCTGAAAACAAAAGGGTTACTGAACCACAGTGAAGAACCTTTAAAAACTCATGTTTCTATAATCATAGGAATTTGTAAAATTTTCCTTATAGCCTGTAGATCCACACCTTCAGTTAATAGAACTAAGATAGAACTGAAATAGGCTGCACCACGACGCCAATTCTAGCACAGCATTGCTGCAAAAGATGGAGACAAAATTAATATATTTGAAACAGAGACCAGAGGGATTCAGTAATAGAACTGAAATGAGTATCATTACGATATTTAGAGCAAAGATAGTTGTTTAATTAGGTAATTTATTAACTCATCATGTCAATTATCAACATAGGCTTTTAGAACTAAGAGATAATTAACTGCAGCAGGATATTCGGGCTTCCTAATCTAGAGAATGTGCTACAAAATATATGAGCACTCTTCCTATAGTATTGCTATTCTGTAGGAAGGATCAGCGTTTAGGACAACTACCTATGTCAAAGAGCGACATATTATAAGTAATGATGAGGTGTTAAATGCAGAGGCCAACCACCATGCTATGCATTCAGTAGATCGTGTTTACATTTCAGATTTTTTTGTCACCAACATGTGTTACTACTCACGTCAAAAGAGCGGCATATTATAAGATACGATGAAAGCTACCAAACGGACTATATGACAAAACTATGAAATAATAAATCTCCCAGGAAAAATAAGAGGAACCATCAAAATCCATGGCTGCATGTTTCTGATGCCTAGGACCATATATCTATATATGTGGTATTCATGAAGTCTATAACTAAAATAACCATCTTATCTGCAAATACATATATGTACCCAAAATTAATTTAAAGACCAATGTGATAAGATGCAAAATTTAAGGAGCAATACGGTCAGGTCCTGTCCTGCTGAAGTTTCACATAACAGTACTCCCTAGTATTAAAATGACACATTAGTCAGAAAATAGAAAGAGAGGTTGACTCACTCAAATTTCAGAAATCTTACCGGGATGAATCAGAGACATAATGAGTGGAAAATTATTGAGTAAAGCTGATGGTTTTGGTAGTGCTTAAATGTCATGGAATAAACCTGTAAATACATAGAGAAACTATGAGTAAGCAATAGATCCACCCAAAATGAAGCTCATTTGAGGGAAAATAATATTGCAGGAGTATAATGGCTGTTATTAACAAAATAATATTGCAGGAGTATAATGGCTGTTATTAACAAAGAAGCTATGAGTAAGCAATAGATACAGCAAGGAGCCAAGTCTGCTACACAAACATGGAGACCTTGATGAAGCCAACGTCCTTGGCATTGGTGCGGAAGCACTGGCTACAGCACATAAAGCCCACACTTGCAGATAAGACCATGACAGACCCGATTGCCTAAAAAAAACCATGAGAGACCTGGTTTGGAAAACAGAAGCATATTTAGAGAAGCAAGGCTGTGATGATGAAGTTGCTGGTTTTAAAAATATTTGGGCATGAAGTATCAACCATGAGCAACAACCACTTAAAAGGACGAGGAAGTTGTGACAATCCACATGCTGTTTAGCACAACAAAAATAGGAGGAAGATGTATGTATTAATTGATAATCCACACCTCAGTTACTGGAACTAAAAGAGCATCTCCCATGAACCTGCGTCAAATTAGAGAATAGTGAGGACAAAATCTAGAGCTATTTTCGCCGAACAAATAGTAGTGCAAATCAATATAGGAAGCCGTTAGATAACCATGCATCACAACGAAAGATGAAATGATATTTTGAGAAACATTTTTTTTACTTTATAAGGTGGGTAAGGAAACTCTGAGCATATTCAAGTAGTTCGATTTCGTAACAATGATACCAACAGTGTAAATTGGCCGGCGCTAATTCAGGAATAACAGAAATATTTCTTAACCTGGTTCGTACGGATATCGGTTCTTTTTTAACTAAGTGCATCATGGCACTCAAATTCATGTCGAGGCTAACCAAACAGGATGGGCAATAAATAAAAACGATAGATTCAAGCAGGGCGACAGTACCCTGCAAATCATAGTAACCATGTTTTTTTTTGTAGCAACTTCTTCAAACAATATCAACAACCATCATTACTTTAAGACAAACTCCACGCTGCATAAGAATTGCGCAGCTGGTTTGAACGTAATAAGGGGCACACTGTAGGCGAACTAACAGTGGAGACTATGAACACAGAGGAACCACTACTATGTTGACTAACCTTGATAATAAGGTTGAAACAAGAGGACAATAATAAGTTTCTGAATTATTGTGTGAAAAGAGAAGAGGAGGGTGTGTGAACTTACGTTGGCTCCAGAGCCAAGGAACTCCCAAGTACTGTGCAAACCCTAGGCAGGGCGGGCACGGACGAGCAGCCGGGACCAGGACGCGCCATAGGAGGAGGCGGCGGCCACCAGCGGTGCCCGCTGCCGCCGCACCGTGGCTGGGGACGGCGACTGCCAGGGGCAAGGCAGGGCCTGCATCCGTACGACGCCAAACCCTAGGCACGCAAGGCACGAACAAGCAGCCGGGACCAGGAGGAGGCGGCGGCCAGCAGCGGCGGCCGCTACCACCGCGCCGTGGCCGGAGACGGCGACCGCCAGGGCGGACGCAGGGCTGCGCCCGCGCGGTCGCCGCCGTCGCATCGGCCGCGTCAGGAGGGAGAGAGGGAGAAAAGAAGAGAGAGGAAGCGGAGAGGGGAGGCGGAGGTGGAAGCGCCGGCGGTGGCCTCCCGCGACGGCGCGGCCTGGGGCGAGGCGGAGGCGGAGGCGTCGCGACCCGCGGGCTCTGGAGAGACACAGAGAGCGAGTTTTTTTTCTGAGGCGTGGGGCTGGCTGCTTATATTTGGAGCTGGCCTTGCTGAGGTGGACCAATGGAACAAGGCAAAGATGACGCGGCTCCGAGCTGGCCCAATCACCGAATTCGGGGAGACGTGGCCGGCTGAACGCGCGGGGGACGACTGCCAATTCTAGGGGTTAATTTAGAAATTTGTATATTTCGCTATCCAGTTTTCAAAACTAAAACAACATTTTTTATCAGTCACAAAGAAAATATATATAGTAACGGTATGGTTCACCACTCGTCGTAACATTTTGCATCAGTCACAAAGAAAATATATAGCAACCCACAATCATATATATTTATAGTATAGTTCCATCACTCGTCGTATGGTTCACCACTACGGATTTAGGCCAAGCTGCAAGTGAAAGATGGAGGAATTGTAACGGTATTGCCTTCCAGATAAGAGATGGGCTCGCGCCCTTCTTCATTGACACGGTCAAGGAAGAAGGTCTACTCATAAGCAAATTGTTTTATTTATAGTCATTTTGAAAAGAGAAAAAAATGCTATTTGCGCCCTGCAGATTTGAATGATAAAAAAGGGTCCTATATATGGATGGCGCCAAAGCCCGTGGTGCTATGGTACAGGACATACTTTGGTGCTTATTAAACTTTGACACGCTAGCGCGTATGTGGCTCATTTCCAATTCCTCCAAAAACTAATTTTTTTTCTTTGAAAATAAAGATAACTGGATTCTGAATGGTTTTGACTTTGTCTTGGTTTGTTAAACTTTAGTTTAAAATTAGGTTTCAAACAATTTAGAAGGTTATGTTAAACAAAACGATGTCAATTTCAAGAAAGAAACTCAAAAAACTAATTCAATTGGCCTGTAATCCGATCCACCCCCTAGTACGTTACATGTACCTATCGAACCCACTTGTTTTTCCCCCTTGATTCATAACTTGTCCACTTGTTTTTTTATAAAACTAGTCACTGTTTAATACTAATAAACAAGTTATTGGTACGATATGTACTTCAAAAGCACAATTATTGGTGTTCCTGGTTGTTGGCATTGGATTTGACCAGGCAAGCCCAAGACACCTAGGGGTATTTGGATGCAGGGACTAAAGCATATCGGATGTTATATGGGGTGATCGGATACTAATAAGGAAACAAATTACAGATTCCGTTAGTAAAGTGCTAGATAAATTTATTAAGACTAATTAATCCATCATTAACACATGTTTACTGTAACACCATATTGTCAAATCATGGACTAATTAAGCTTAAAAAATTCATCTCGTAAATTAGTCTCAATCTGTATATTTAGTTCCGTAAATAGTCTATATTTAATACTCCAAGTATGTGTCTAAACATTCGATATGATAGGGATTAAAGTTTAGTGAGGTAAACAAAACCTCCTTATAGTACTATAGTACAGCAGTACGCCCAATTAATGCGATTTAGAAATATATGGGTTGAGGGCGGTAGGAACGTACTAGTATCGCGGAAAGGGTTTAGAAGTCAATAGGAGAATAGATCTTTGCGTGGATCCAATTAATCTCAATCCAAAACCAAACCATGAATTTAGGTACTACCTCCAGTCCTGAAGAATGCAACTATGAGTTACGTGCCACGAAATATAATTCACGTTTGACAAGTTTGTTAGTGAATAATATTCACAGTTGTGTTTTTTAAATTAATTTGTCATGAAAATACATTTTGTAATTAATTTGATAGTATTTATTTTGTATTTTAAACATGAATACTTTTTTATCTATGATCGGTCAAACTTAAGGTACTAAAATATGATGAATTGCACGAAAGTAGTATATAATGTAATAAATCGAACCAGCGGTGAATCTTGGAGGCTGGGCGTATGATTGGGTTGTCCACAAATGAGTGGCCCACGAATGAAAAGTAGGCTGGTCCACGGCAAACAAGTGGCCCACAAAAAATACTATATATGAGTGGCCCACGAAAAAAAGTGCCAGTTGTAACAAAGTTGTAAGGTGTACATAAATACTAGTAGTATTTTTCCTTGTAGTAAAAAAATTTCATAGGTGTCTCGGACTCATGAGCCATACTCATACGAATTAAGACAACTCGCATCTAGCGATGATAAATACGTAGTCCGATGATCGTGCCCTATGTGTATGAACCAGAATCATGATTCATACGAGTATGGACAACTCACGTCTAGCGATGATAAATATGGTGTCCGATTCTACTATGAATTATATTGTGCTCTACTGTCTCATATGTGACTCGTACTCATGACAACTTGCATCTAGCGAGAATAGAAGTCCGATTCCTATACATATTGAGTTCCATTGCAACGCACAGGAGCACACAATGTGATTTACTAGTGTACCCTGAGCCGTCTTTTAATGGGCTTTCGTGGCGTCTTTGCAAAAACTGATCCGGCCGGTTTGCTTATCTGATGAAACCTCCGTCACTCGCATGGTTCATCTCTACCGATTTAGGCAAAGCTGGAAGTGGAAGACGGAGGAATGGTAACGGTACTACTTTCCAGAGAAGAGATGGGCTCGCCCTTCTTCATTGACACGGCCAAGGAAGAAGGTCTACTCATAAGCAAATTGTTTTATTTTAGTCATTTTATTTTTTTAAAAAATGCTATTTGCACCCTTCTGATTTGAATGGTAAAAATGGCTCCTATGGATGGCACCAAAGCCCGTGGTGCTATGGTACATGACATACATTGGTGCTTAACCTTTGACACGCTTGCGCATACGTGGCTCATTTCCAAATTGCTCCGAAAACTCATTTTTTTAAAAAAATAAAAATAACTTTATTTTGAATGATTTTTTTACTTCAACTCGGCTTGTTTAACTTAGTTTAAAATTGTGTCTCGAAAGGCTATGTTAAATAAAATGATATCAACTTCAAGAAAAGAAACTAAAAGAACAGCTCAATTGGTCTGTTATCCACCCTAGCTACGTTACATGTACCTACTGAGCCCACTTGTTTTTTTTTCCCTTCATAACTAGCCCACTTGTGTTTTTTTTTCTTTTGGTTTCTCAGAAAAAAACTTGTGTTCTTTTTTTTATAAAACTAGTCCACTGGTTTAATAATAAGGTGCACATCTGCTGCTACAAGGTATACAATGTGTACCTTAAAAGCACAATTATTGGTGCTCGTGGTTGTTGGCATCGGATTTGACCAAGCAAGCCCAAGACTTCTACAGTAGTAGGTAAGTATGGGCTACGCAGCAACTACCAACAGCAATGCTTCCTCAGAAATATACAGGGTGGTTGTCTCGTTCCTGGTCGTCGCGGGAAGTGATGGATATATATAGGTCACCGAGATACGAGAGCAGTACGAAACGAACTTAGGAGTATTGGAGATCCAAACTCCATAATCGAGAGGAGAATATAATTTACTGGCTCGCTCTATAGGCCCCTTCTGTGAGGGCATATCTATTAAACCGGTCAGCATATCCAAACTCCAACTGGGAAGGTTGAAGTGAAGGTTCTAGTCTGTACGGTGTTTATCTGGTTGTGTTTAGCCTCTCTTTTAAGTTTTCAGGTTTCAGTTGTTCAAGTCCAGGGAGTCGGTGTCAAAAAAAAAAAAAAGTCCAGGGAGTCTGCACCCTGGTGTTTTACCAGCAATGTACAGAGTCGGGTAGGTATAGCCTGCGAGCAGTAGTGTAGGAGAGTGTAGAGTCGTGGGGGTAATTTGTATTCCTGTTTTTTCTTTTTCTCTTGTCTAATAAAAAACCGGCAAAATCTTTTGCCGCCTTTTGAAAAAAGAAAATACGCCAACTGTTTCCGGTCCGGTTTTTATTAAGCAGCTCCTGGTTTGGTGCGTCCTGACTCTTGAGAAAATGGAATACGAGTGGAAAAATATGGCAATGGCATCGGTAGGAGCAGGATATTTCAGTGCTATTTTCATCCCTAATTGGATGCAGATGAGTGAAGATCGAGGATCAGCAGAGGATTTTATACTTTTGCTGAAAACTGAAAGCGGAAACTATAACTGACGACTGTAAGCTAGGCAGTCACAAATGAAAAAGAAAAATCGAAGTATCCAAATAGGCCCTAAGGCCTGCGACGCTGCTTCAGGTAAACAAATGCAACCTTGAGATGACACTAGGGACCAAAGAAATGATATACATAGCCTAGATTTGGACAGCTAGCTAGGACAAAAATGACAAGCAGTATTATATATTATGATTCCAAACCATTACCTGCTGAAACAAATAGTGTTTACATTTGCATATATATAGTTTCATGATAGAGGTACTGTTGGGTTTACAGGATGAAATCAAGCAGTAGCTCAAATGGTCACACGCATCACATCTGGACGACATGATTTATCTTTATCTAGTACTAAAGAGGCAAACTTTCTAGCTCAATAATTTTTGTCCAGCTTAACACCACTTTAATCAATATTCGTTCACAGTTGCGCACCCTCATTCCAAAACTAACTAGAGTCAGAACCGGATCCATAACCACCAGAGCAAAGTCAGAACACACGTCCAACCTCTAACAGAGGCCGCAAGACACTCCAACAACAAAGTTCCCATACAATCCCAAAAAAAACTCTCAACCAATCTCCGAAACCTAAACGAGAAAGGGGGGACAGAAGTCACAAGCATAGAACAAATCGATATATAGTTCGAGACCTAAACGAGAAAGGCAAGATAACTACCAAATAGAATCAGATCCAGACACTATGGAACAAAATCGATGCCACCAGACCAAAATCGGGCCAAATAAAAAAAGCTCGCAGCCGTGCCTACGCCGTGGCGCCGCGGCAGAGCTCGGCCGCCGCGTGGCCGAACGGCGGCAACGTCGCGCGACATGCGCCCCTATGGCCCCCGTAGCCCCGCGCTTACCCCCACCCGAACTCGCCTGCTCCCGCTCACTTGCCTCACTCCGCTCCCACTCGCTCTCGCGTGCCTCGCCAGCGCTGCAGCACGCCGAGCCGCCGCCGCGCCATTGCCGCGCCTCACCTCGCCATCGCGGCTCCTCCGCCAAATTCCGCCCGCCCTAGCATTCCCCTCTTCCTGACCGACCTCGTCGAGTCACTGGACGCGCACCTCGGCAAGGTAAGCGGCCGAATTGGCCGTCTTCTCCCCCGCCGGTGAGCCCGCCGCCGCGGCTCCCGTCGGTCCCACCTTCCCGCCATCACATTCCCCTCCTCCCCGTGCGCACCATGATCGCCTGCTCCCGCCTAGCGCCGGCAAGCCGCGCCACCGCCTCCGCCATGGCCGCTTCGGCCCGTGCTCCGCTCTTCCTCTCGCCCCGATAACCACCTCGTTGGGATCGCGCGGTTGCGGGGAGTCGCCTGGTACTGACCTCGTCGCCGGCGACCTCGCCGACGGCGAGATTCCCCCGGTCAGCGCCATCCCCGGTGGGGTCAGCTGACCCGTGGGACCCATCTGTCTGTCTCTCTGTGGGAGTTGGGGGTGAAACCGCGGTGTGCGCGTAGCGTTGAAGGCCGGTTAAATTTTCGGATTTAAAGAAATTGATTTTCCAGAAAATTTGAAAAGGCTTCTAAAAATCATATCTCAAGATTTATAGCTCCAAAAATTATGAAAAAAGTTTGAAATGTTCCTCTTGAATAGATCTATAGTTTAAAAATATTTCATGTTAATTTTGTGACACTTTGCTGTGCAAATTTATTTAATTGCTATAAATGCTGATATATTAAAAAATGTGGAGTAAATAAAATAATAATGAGAAAAATGCGATTCTTGTTGCATTAATCTTTCTTAGTGATGTACTTTCTAGGAAAAATACTTGTGAAGCATGTTCTGTGAGAAAATTTTGAAGTGTAGTTCTAATGCTTTTAATTGATAATCTTTGTTATTTTTAGTAGTAAGATTTGGTAATTTAGTAGCTAAATTTTTAGTAGCTAAATTTGTATAGAACATGCATGTGAAATTTTTGTAGTATGTTAGTTTACTGTAAGTAACATAGGAAAAATGTGAAATCTGTTGTTTGATACTTTTTCTAGTACAAAATAATTTCGTGCTCATATTTATGCTATAACTTGTTTATTTTGTACAGGCAGTTTTACATATTCAATTCTCATGAAAATTTAGTAGTAGGTTAGTTAGGGTAAGAGTAAGCTACTATAATTTTTGTAGATTTTTGTCTACACCAGAAGTAGGTGTTGCTGTGTAACCCTAGATAAATAGGGAATAAAAAATTATTCTTTATGAGAAATTAAGAGTAATAAAATATGTTTGGTGTATCTTTGAAGCATCAATATGCCTTGCTGATGTTGTGGATGAGTTAGGTTGGTAAGATTTGGTAATTTAGGATCACTTGTATGTGTAAGTTATGTGCTAATTAGTAGAATAACAAGGTGCATGTTTAGGGTACATGTTCTTGGATGACGTGGACTACCTTGTAGAAGATGTAGTTATATCTAAACTGCTCATTCCATGTGCTCATCTGCATGTCATGTCATCAAAGCATTCCTCCATAATCCGATGCATCAGTCGCATGTTTACTTATGCACTTGCATCATACAGGATCGTAGGAGGAGTCGCAGGTAGCAGTACCGGAGGAGCAAGCTTGGATCGATCAGCAGAGTGAAACCGTTATAGGAGTTGAGTGAAACCGTTGTTGCATTATTACCCTTGGCCACCGGTTTACCTTTTACCCTGTTAGGTCAGGATCGAGTTAATTGCTTAGCCATGCGTAGACCGGTAGAAGTCGGGTGATTTCCTGTCACCTGCGAGCTATAGGTGGATACCTGATTTTGGTTAGCTGTAATTGTGATCATGGAAAGTAACCAAGTGTTGGTGGATAAACGGAGACCGGGCGGAGTCTTATAGGGTTTTGGACTATAGTGATTCCGTCTATGTCGGTTAAGGACCGATCGTTGCTCGTCCCTCTTGTCATGTTGAACGCATGCCTCACATTTAGCTGGCCGAATAAAGTACCTTTCGACCGCGAAGCTAGTGACACTATTTCGAGCTGGGATAAACTCGGATTGGCAGACTGGTGCTGAAGGGGGTGTAACGGGGACGCGAAGAGTGAGCCCAAGGTGCGTCCTGGCAGTCGGGCGGTCCCTGGGTAGTGCGATCCATGATTGTTATCCCGCGGCTTCTTGGAAAGTGTCATTGGTGATCTACGCGACCCTGATGGGGGAAGCATGGTTTGTGTGAGGAATAAATCTCCAGCTGGATAGGAATTCGATTCGAATCACCGTCGCTCCCGGTTAGTGAGCACTTGACTCGAGCTATGGCATCGTAGTAACATTAATGGAACACTGATGGTTAAGTGAATGATGTTGGAAACGCTAAACCTGATATGGTAATCTAGATGTTAATGCTGTATCAAGTGAATGCTTTACCAATAGGTGCTTACCTAGCTTGAATAGGTTATCATAAAAATGATGCAAAAAGTACTTAATATAGTTATTCATAATAACTTATGCTTTTTGTAAAAGAGTCAAGCCAGTCCACTGTATACGAGCCTTGCATACTCCTTAGTGTCATGTTATTTCTGGTTTATGATGGGTAAGTTTAGCTGAGTACATTCTCATACTCAGGGCGTTGTTCCCATTGTTGTTGCAGATGGTCGGATGTACTATGGTGTTGACGGTCCTTAAGTACCAAATATAGCTATCAAATAAATAAAGAAAAGGATCCAAATGCAACCAACACCTAGACTTAGGGTTTATCTGACAGAATTCCATGAGTTTTGGTGTTTGTCTGTTTCTGCAGGGGGTTATCAGAAAATACGGAGGAAAGGCCCACACGTCGGGTTTACATAGAGATAGTAACGTGTTCACCGATTTTCTATCATCTAGAAGACTCAGAAGCCACGAGATCGAACGGGAGGCCGAACGGGCCCGGAGGCAGGGCGCCCGCCCTGCTCCCTAGGGCGCCCGCCCTGGTCTGAGAGCCAGGCTCCGTCTCGCGGATTATGCTCCACCGACCTAAGGGATCAAGGAAAACCGTGCGATTAATGTCGGTTTAATCCGACGGCCCACGTTCACTTGAGGGGGCTATATAAGCAGGACCCCTGGCCCCTGGAGGAGGCACTCCCTCATTCTCATTCTTCAAACCCTAATCTCAGGAGAAGAGTCTCTGATCAAGCCCTAGAGCCACCACATCAACTAGATCTCTAGTATAGCATAGCTACATAGGATTAGAACTAGAAGGAGTCAATCTTCGATTGGTTTTCGGATCTGTCAAGAGGATTCTTGGTAATTCCTTTACTGTTCTTCATTGTACATCTTTGTTCTTCAATATTATGAATACAACTTTGTTCTATTTCAATATATTGATTATGACTATGCTCTACTTGTTTATGTTTGCGATTATATTGTTCTTAGTTTATCGTAGTTATACGCTTGGCTTAGTTAGATTGGAATTATATACATGTTTAGGATCATATAGCGTTTATCCATCGGATCCATGGGTAAATGATAAAATATTGTGTAGGCGTGGTGCTTAGACCATATTTATCTGCGATTGCACCTTATATGCCGGATCGTGGGGTGGTCCGCGATGGTGACAGCTTCGTTGGTTCTTATATAGTCCCCCTCCCGTGTGTAAGGCAGGCAGAGCAACATTATTACGGGGGAGTGATTGCTATGTTTCTCATCTTCCTTGATAATATCACTATGCATGGGCGTAGTCCTTTCTCGCAATGATTGCCAAGTGTACTTGCACTAACTATGATATGCTAGACTTTATAGTTAAGAATAATTTAGGAAATATCCTTGTAGTTCGTCCTAATACCATGCTAATGACTTGCTAGAATATCTGTTGAGGTGCTTATCATTATTATATGTGGCTAGCTGATCAGATTAATTATCTTTGTCACCATTCATACTTTATCTATATTTTATGTGACACTTACCCCTGTATGCAAGAGATAGATGAATGCTCTCACTTATACATGCAATGATTGATACTCATTCCTATATTCCATTCCATAATCAACATTGATGTTAGTAATCCCTTCCCAGTGGTAAAAATATAAATAACGATACCTGGAATACTTCCCGGTTAAAATGCTACATCGGTATTAATCTGTGCGCTTGCAGATCTTATTTATTATTTATTTAGAAGAGCAATTGCATATTTCAATACCGTGTCTCTCATGTCATGCTGGGGATGACAACTTGGCTTAAGTGGCATGAGGGATAGGTTCGGCATTTTTGGCACCGTTATCAGAATTAGAAAACTAAGTCTACTTTTGGTAATGACGTTAAGAATGCCCAACAAGCATTTTTGGCGCCGTTGCCGGGAAAGGTTGATTTACTAACAAGGAATGAATACGGAATTTGAGTCATCATTCGCATCATTAAGTGATTGAGATCATCAATTCTCCCATACAGATTTACCCCTGTATTTTTCCATTCTTATTGTTTTGCAGGGTGATGTATGAATAGAGGACATCTTCTAGAAAATTTTGTTGACAACCCCGAAGCATTAATCAGAGGGGCAAGAGCCAAGCTCAAGAAGTCAACACTTCGACGCAACACTTCATCCAATTCAGAAGACCGCCGAAGTTTCATCCGGAATTTGTCAACAGAGTTCGCAACCATGGTGAACAAGACGATCCGTGAGTTCTCAGCTCCCACTACGGACAACATCCGCACTGGACCTGCCGCGGCCATCGACAAGAACTTTGAGCTCAAGCCAGGGCCCATCAACATGGTACAAGCCAACCAGTTTTGTGGGAAGCCGCACGAAGATGCAAGTGCTCATCTCCAACACTTCCTAGAGATTTGCAGCACATTCACTATATTAGATGTTCCCAGAGACGCCATACTACTTCGCCTTTTCCCATTCTCACTATTGGGGAGAGCGAAGCAGTGGTTCTACGCGACGAAGGATAAGAACACTACGTGGGCACTCTTCTCTACGAACTTTCTGGCTAAGTTCTTTCCCATGGGCAAGACCAATGCTCTCCGTGGGAAGATTACAAGTTTTCAGCAACAACATGATGAATCCGTTCCAGAAGCATGGGAGCGCTTTCAAGATTACATCCTAGAATGTCCCCATCATGGAATGGAGAGCTGGCTACTTATGCAGACTTTCTATCATGGGCTCATCACTAGTGCTCGTGAGACCATGGATGCTGCAGGTGGAGGCGCATTTCTATCACTCACCATACCACAAGCTACAGCCCTTGTGGAGAAGATGGCGTCCAACCAAGGTTGCAACGAAGAGAGGACTCAAACACGCGAGAAGGGTGGAGGTATGCACCAGCTCAAGGAGGTAGACATGCTGTCTGCAAAGTTAGACCTACTCATAAAAAAGCTCGATGACAAAGCTGGAGACAAAAGAGAAGTCATGAACGTCTACGACTCTCACATGACTTGTGAGGAATGTGGAGACACTGGACACTCAGGCAATCACTGCCCTGAGATGCTTGAGGATGCAAGGTACATCAACAACAACAACAACTACAACCGTCCTCAACAAAATCAAGATTGGAATCAACAGAGGCCTAACTACTCAGGTAACTACTCAGGTAATTATCAAGGTAATAACTCTTACAACAACAATAATAATTTTCCACCCCTGAGAGAGTTAGTGTCTAATCAAGGAAAGCTAATGGATAACTTGTCTAAGAAATTGGCATCCAATGATAAAATACTAGAAAACATAAATAATAGAATGGATAATTTCTCTACTGCCATCAAAAACCAAATTAGCTTTAATAAAATGATTGAATCTCAGTTAAATCAAATAGCTGCTGCTGTTCCTGCTACTAACCCCGGTATACCATCACAACCGGAAGGATTAGAATCTGCAAATCTTGTAGACATGTTCGATGCAGGTAACTATTGGAGTAATCTCGCTGTCGGAGTACATAATGACCTTCTACCAGTCAAGAGAGGCGATCCAGGACGCCCCGTCATCCCGATCTCCATCGGCATGGTGGACTTCCCAGAAGCACTCTGTGACTTTGGCTCCAGCGTCAACATTATGCCCAGGGTACTCTATGAAAAATTCTTTACATATCCTTTATCAGAAACAACTATGTGTTTGCATCTTGCAGATCGGACACTAAGCTTTCCTAAAGGAATATTAAAGAACATGTGTATCCGAGTTGGTACCTCGTATGCTCCAGCTGACTTCGTGGTGATAGAGACCGGGTCCGATGAGAGGTCACCAGTTATTCTGGGAAGGCCATTCCTGAACACCTCGGGAGCTGTCATCTACGCCAGCGCTGCGAAGATCAACTTCAACATCAAGGGGAGGAAGGAGACGTTTTCCTTCAAGAACAAGATTACACAAATCCCAGAGCAACCCCAACATGAACTAAGGAAGAGGACCAACAGGAGGAACAAGCAGAACAAGAACAACCAAGGATGGACCGAATCAGCTAAGATGGTCACTGCAGTTCAAGGAGGTCAAGACCAACGACCTAAGTCGCTGTTCCTAATCAAGAAGGACGACCCAGGTATGCCAAGCATTGAGTGCTCAATCAATGGATACTCCTTTCAGAAGGCGCTCTGCGACACTGGATCAGGCGTCAACATAATGGCCACAGTCACCTATCAGCTCTTGTACGGGACCATGCCCTTAAAACTAACATACACTCAGCTTCAGATGGCAGATCAGACATCCCGAAAGGTCGAAGGTATAGTAACCGATGTCCCTATTAAAATTAACGATCATTTTTTCCATACAAACTTTCAGGTCATTGACATGGGAGACGACGAGTACGAGCCACCCATCATCCTAGGAAGACCGTTCCTAGGCACCGTCAAAGCAATCATCTACATTGGAACCGGAGAAGTCCATATGCATTTCCCCTCTGAGAAGATACGCCGCTACTTTAATGACCCTAACTATATAGTTGAAGATTCTAAGCAGGTCAGGACAAGAAGAAGGCGACGTAACCGTAACCAAAGGAGGCAAATCATCAAGGACGTATGGGCAGACTATGAAGGAGAGGTCATAAGGCCCGAGGATACACAACAGGAGACCGAAGCACCAAGTCGGGTATGGAATGTGAAGACAGTTACACAAGAAGAGGAGGCGCTGCCGGAACCACCGTCTACGCCACCCAAATCCCAGGACAACTAAGAAGAAAAGAAATCCTGTTCGAAGGACTTAAAAACACCGAACGCCGTGCCAAGAGGTAAACTTGGTAGTTATCATTTTCTCTTCAATTATTGCTCAGTTAATTATGTTCATTCTGTCTAAAAAAAATGTTGAAAACAGTAAGCCCCATGTGAGTATGTGAGTGGCATAAAACCCATAAGTACATTCACTGTGGTGGCATAAAAAAAATAAATAATATATATTTTTTCTGTTCTATAAAAATGAAAATAAAAATAGAGAGTGACATTTATCAAGGAAGCTCAAACATGATAAAGGCTAGATATTTATGCTAACGCTTAATCAAGTTCCACGAAGCTTTGTTGTCTATTTGAGCTCCACAGAATTCAGGAAGACTAGCAGATGGAGGATATCCTAATCGTTGTCAGGGTGCTGCCGACATTCAAATACACCTCTACACCTGCTAGCTACATCAGAAGAAATTACGTCAAGATCCAGCTTGGGGGAGAGCACCCCCATTTATCCCGATAAGTATTTTTATCTACATTTATACCTATGCTTTATTAAAATAAAAAGATGCATAATCATGAAAACCCAAATAAATATTTTGTGTTTATATATATTTGCTTAGTTTAATAAATAAATAAAGTAGCTATGCTAAACTGAATCTTGAAAATAAAACTCTAGCATGGATATGATGAATAGTTGCTCTGCCTAATTTTCAAATTTGTTCTCTCTCTAGTTTAGACATAACTGTTATAATTTAAAACTGGCTCTAAACCTGAACTAGTAGGAAGAGAACTTGATCTGAAGTTTAAGTTGTTAGCGGATATGATATGGGAAGGTTGAGCTGCTATTTATCTGTTCCTAGAGATGCTAGAATTCTGGAGAATTTTATCTTTGAAAATCTTTAAAATGTTGCATGATGAGTTCCTGTATGATGAGAGTTTAAATTCCTACCACAGCCATATATACATGCTTGTTAGATTAAGAGCCGCACTTTTACTACTTACTGCTTATGGGCATTGAGTGTGGTCAAGCTGTGTAGATCCTTAGGAACTTGTCATGTGGTTAAAATCAAGATTCACTTGCACGTTCACTCATACATGCTGCTTCTACTCCGGAAGTACGCATCCACATATATCCACTCATTTCCATCTCCAGATTCACCCAAAATTATTCTACTCCTGACCCGGGAGAGAATAGCCAAAAACATTATCCCATTCCTGTTATTCCCTGTGAAGTTAATGCTCAAGTCATTTCTACTACCACTTGCTATATTTTCAAAAGAGGGAGATTGCTCTAAAAAAACGAGGAAATAAAAAGGATTAAGTGCTCGGAACCTCGAAGAAAGAAAAAGTGAGATGAGAGGTAAAAATGGACAAGTGTCCGACAGTAGAATTAGGGGTACAATACCCACCTGAGAAAAAAAATAGAGCATCTCATTCCCCTCAAAAGTTTCAAAAAGCAAGAAAGGTATGTATTTCCTCAAAAAGAGCATTAGACTTTTGTTATCACCATACACCACTCATTCACCACACATGCACATCTTGATTTGACTTATTGACTTGTTTCTCTGAATCCATGGTTTGACTATGCAATAAATGTTCTATGAGTATGTATACTGTATCTCCCACCTATGAGCTCCAGATATCAAAGCCTTATTAGAGTAGGGTGAGAGAGAAGGCAATGTCACTACGCCTTATACCATAAATACCACATACTTTGAGAGAGAAGGCATATACCATTACTGCCTTGGTAAGGATCCAGAAATACCACAAAAGAGAGACCCGAGAGAGTCATACAAGGAATCTCTGAGTTTTATTTGAAAAATTTGCAAAAACTCCAGAGCTATAGCTGATCAAGAATAAGAGACATGGCGTTTGACTAGACCGTTCTATCTTTTAACCACTCAAGATGCAGGTGACGGTTGCAAGCCCCATGGTGAAAGGTAAAATGAGTAAGTTTTAAGTCTTGACAGTTTACTCTAACTCAGGGATGAGACCTTATTTGAAAGCATATGTACCGTCAACGTTCAAAGGCGTTGCAGCAACTTCTGATCCATAATGAGTCTATCCTTACTCAGGGACGAGCAAGAGGTAAGCTTGGGGGAGTTTGTTGACGGTCCTTAAGTACCAAATATAGCTATCAAATAAATAAAGAAAAGGATCCAAATGCAACCAGCACCTAGACTTAGGGTTTTATCTGACAGAATTCCATGAGTTTTGGTGTTTGTCTGTTTCTGCAGGGGGTTATCAGAAAATATGGAGGAAAGGCCCACACGTCGGGTTTACATAGAGATAATAACGTGTTCACCGATTTTCTATCATCTAGAAGACTCCAGAAGCCACGAGATCGAACGGGAGGCCGAACAGGCCCGGAGGCAGGGCGCCCGCCCTGGCCTGAGAGCCAATCAGGCTCCGTCTCGCGGATTATGCTCCACCGACCTAAGGGATCAAGGAAAACCGTGCGATTAATGTTGGTTTGATCCGACGGCCCACGTTCACTTGAGGAGGCTATATAAGCAGGACCCCTGGCCCCTGGAGGAGGCACTCCCTCATTCTCATTCTTCAAACCCTAATCTCAGGAGGAGAGTCTCTGATCAAGCCCTAGAGCCACCACATCAACTAGATCTCTAGTATAGCATAGCTATATAGGATTATAACTAGAAGGAGTCAATCTTCGATTGGTTTCCGGATCTGTCAAGAGGATTCTTGGTAATTCCTTTACTGTTCTTCATTGTTCATCTTTATTCTTCAATATTATGAATACAACTTTGTTCTATTTCAATATATTGATTATGACTATGCTCTACTTGTTTATGTTTGCGATTATATTGTTCTTAGTTTATCGTAGTTATACGCTTGGCTTAGTTAGATTGGAATTATATACATGTTTAGGATCGTATAGCGTTTATCCATCGTATCCATGGGTAAATGATAAATATTGTGTAGGTGTGGTGCTTAGACCATATTTATCTGCGATTGCACCTTATGTGCCGGATCGTGGGGTGGTCCGCGATGGTGACAACTTCGTTTGTTCTTATATAGTCCCCCTCCCGTGTGTAAGGCAGGCAGAGCAACATTATTACGGGGGAGTGATTGTTATGTTTCTCATCTTCCTTGATAATATCACTATGCATGGGCGTAGTCCTTTCTCGCAATGATTGCCAAGTGTACTTGCACTAACTATGATATGCTAGACTTTATAGTTAAGAATAACTTAGGAAATATCCTTGTAGTTCGTCCTAATACCATGCTAATGACTTGCTAGAATATCTGTTGAGGTGCTTATCATTATTATATGTGGCTAGCTGATCAGATTAATTATCTTTGTCACCATTCATACTTTATCTATATTTTATGTGACACTTACCCCTGTATGCAAGAGATAGATGAATGCTCTCACTTATACATGCAATGATTGATACTCATTCCTATATTCCATTCCATAATCAACATTGATGTTAGTAATCCCTTCCCAGTGGTAAAAATATAAATAACGATACCTGGAATACTTCCCGGTTAAAATGCTACATCGGTATTAATCTGTGCGCTTGCAGATCTTATTTATTATTTATTTAGAAGAGCAGTTGCATATTTCAATACCGCGTCTCTCATGTCATGCTGGGGATGACAACTTGGCTTAAGTGGCATGAGGGATAGGTTCGGCATTTTTGACGCCGTTATCAGAATTAGAAAACTAAGTCTACTTTTGGTAATGATGTTAAGAATGCCCAACATATGGGTACTGCTCCAACTGTCTGTATCCGGCGATGGGCGACAACTAGGACCTTGGGCAATGGCCACTCTGTTCGTCTTATCTAATACTTTTGTAGACCATGACTATCTACTGGCACTGTATTTGAACTAAGTGTGTGTGTTTAAAACTGCTTGCTTCCGCTATGTTATCTGAAACTATGTTGTAATAACTTTTATTCCGAACTCCGATGTATTCCAGTTTTATTGTGAACTCTATGTATCATGTGAATTGTGGTTGCTAAATCAGTACGATCTTGGTTGTATGTTGGTTGGTTTGAAATCCCTCGTGATTTCACGGAATCGCGGGTTATACGGGTTTAAGTTGGGTAAATTATCAGCCTCGGTGGAAGATTTTCTTACTTAATCTCGTATAATTACGTTGATCCGTTACAGTCACTTTTGATGAAACCTTGCCTTGTTCTTCTCCTGTCTTTGAATCTGCAGGTGATCAGGAGATAGGTAAGAGCATCTTTATGGAGGAGGAGCAGAAAGATGTCGATTGGGGTGATCCCAAGCTGACTCCACCGGCTGCCTCTCTTGAGCCTACGATGTCCACTTTAGCCCACGGCCCCGATCCTTCTTCTTCTACTACTTGGGGTCTATGCGAGCAGCCTCCTCAGCCTACGCTGGCTGCACTTGAGGAGGCCCAGCTGCTATTGAGGGGAAGGTGACTTCTTTGAGAGAAGCACCCCGGCACATTCAACGTCGCCACCTGCCTTAGACTATGATCAGCGATATAGACCAGTGAGTCATGTTGTCTTGGTCATATCACATTTCACACTTGGCTCATTCTGCTTTCGTAGCATCTTTTGAGCCTCGAGATATTGGACATGCTCTATCGAATGCCGATTGGGTCAATGCTATACACGAGGAGTTAGAGAACTTTGAGCGAAACCAAGTGTGGGTTTTAGTTCCATGTCCACCAAATTGCCACCCCATAGGTACAAAATGAGTTTACAAGAACAAACAGAGTGAGGATGGGGTGGTAGTAAGAAACAAGGCTAGGCTAGTAGCTCAGGGGTTTTGCCAAAAAGATGGAATTTACTATGAAGAAACCTTTGCTCCTATTGCCCGTCTAGAAGCCATTAGGGTCATTTTAGCGTTTGCAGCATTGAAAGGGTTGAAGCTGTATTAGATGGATGTGAAGAGTGCCTTCTTGAATGAGTACATAGAGAAAGAGGTTTATTTGAGGCGACCCCCGGGCTTTGAAAATCCTAAATTCCCCAACCATGTTTTTAAACTCCACAAAACCTTGTATGGTTTGAAAGAAGCCCCGAGAGCCTGGTATGAGCGTTTGAAAGCCTTCTTGCCTGATAATGGTTTTAGGATGGGTTCCATAGATAAGACTTTGTTCCTCCTGAAGCAAGGTACTAACACCCTTTTCGTTCAGATATACATGGATGATATAATCTTCGGTGGCTCTTCTCATGCTCTTGTTGCCAAGTTTTCAGATACTATGAGCAGGGAATTTGAGATGAGCATTATGGGTGAATTGACTTTCTTCCTCGGGCTACAAATCAAGCAAACTCACGAGGGGACGTTTGTGCACCAAAGCAAGAACACCAAGGACATGCTCAAGAAATTCGATATGGGCGAGGCCAAGCCTCTTTTGACGCCCATGTCGACCACGATAGTCCTAGACGAGGACAAGGAAGGAGAAGCCGTGGACCAGAAGGAATACCAAAGCATGATCAGATCCTGGCTATACTTGACGGTGACGAGACTAGACATCCAGTTCGTGGTTTGCTTGTGCACGCGCTTTCAGTCCTCGCCGCGCACATCTCATCGTCAAGCCGTCAAACGGATTTTTAGGTACCTTCGTTTCACACCTGAGTTTGGTCTTTGGTTTTTGGCTTCCTCCTCTCTTTCTCTTTGCTGGTATTCCGATATGGATTATACTGGTTGTTGTGTTGAGAGAAAGTCCACTTTAGGGACTTGTCAGTTTCTTGGATCTTCTCGCAAGCAGTCTAGCGTCGCCCAATTCATCACAGAAGCTGAGTATGTTGCTGTTGTTGCTTGTTGTTCCCATTTGCTTTGGATGATAGCTACTCTGAGATATTTTGGGTTAGAGTTTAGGCGAGTGCCTTTGTTTTGTGACGCACCAGCGCCATAAGCGTAGCCAAAAACCCAGTCCTCCACTCAAAAACAAAGCATATAGAAGTTTGCTTTCACTTCTTGCGTGACCACTATGAGAAAGGTGATATTGATCTTCACCACATTGATACCCAAAATTAGCTTGCAGATATCTTCAACAAACCACTTGACCAAGCCCAGTTTGCTCGCTTGCGAGGAGAGTTTGGAGTTTGTTTCCCTTTTTAGAGAAGGGGAACTTTGGTTGTTGTATTCTAGTTTTGCTTTTCTTTATAGCTTAGTTTTTGCTTTGTTTTCTATATCATATTGCATATTGTATTTCACTTCATCATGTATTATAGTGCATTCTGAGCTTCATGACTATAGTGATTAGATTGAAGTTATGCTCTATTTGGGATGTTATGCTTGTATATGATGGTGCCTTTGGTTTAGGCTCCTTTTGATCAATTGATGCATGTTATGAGCTAAGCTTATTTTCAAACTGTGAACTTGATTAAAACTTATTGAAACATGAAAATTGTTTACCACTGAGTTGGCACCAAGCATGTGTAGGACTTGTTGAGATCCCCGATGCTATCACTTATATGCTAGGTTGCTATGTCTCATGCTTTGAATTACTCACTTGCTTGGACAACTTAGAGATTTTGGTGCTAAAATTTGAAAATCAAGCTAAGTTATGAGAAAAGATCGAGATGGGTCTGTACTGTCCTACGTCAAGGTATCGAGACTACTTTCAATTGCACATTTAGATGAACTTGAGCCTTGTAGTGGATGCTGAAACCATTGTCTTAAGCTTCTAATTGTCTATGACATAAGTTTGGCATAGTTGCTAAGTTAGGCCTGATGGTATAGGTAATCTCTTGCACACACATGTTTTGACTAATTCTTGGTTTACACTGCAAAGTCCAACAAAATTAAAATTTGATGAAAACACAAGTCTTAGGTTCGTCTTTGACATGATGTGTGACCGTTGTTTGGGGTAGCTCACCTTGTATACACTTGTTAGCACTAGGTTGATTTCCAGCTTATACCTGCTATGTCCTACTTTCATTGGTAAATCCTTTCTTGAATTACTTAAAATTGATCCAAAATGCCTAAATGCCATATTCTGTTTCACTTGATCAATTTGAGCATTTGCTAGCACTTGTAATTGTTGCTATACACACATGACAACACCAGCTAGAGCCTCTTTTCAATCCGATTGAGCCTCTTTTCAATCTGATTGCTATATGCTCCTGGAGCTTTTGCATTTCTGCATCCTTTGCACTCATGGCATGTTTCAACGGGGAGTTGCAGTCTTTAGTCTTAGCTTGATGTGTGCATGTGTCAACAAGGGGGAGAGATAGCACACAACTCCAAGGGGGAGAGACACACAAAAGGGGAGAGATACCAAATCTACCTCATATTGCGTGTATGCATTCATCTGGGAGATTGCATTTATTCAGGGGGAGGTGCATTTGAGTTGCTTCTGCTAGATGTGTTGAGCCTGTGCCTTTTCTGGAGGGTCTAGCTGTTTTCTGGCTTTGTTTACTTCCCATTGGAGATACATATGCTGATGACCTGATCTTTGTTTCACTTTTTTCAAACTGATCTTTGTTTGTCAAGATAGGATATGAGGTCATGGTCTCATGGATCACAAATATTGAAACATATTCGGTTATATAGGCAAACAAACTTTTGATCAATTCATTTCCCCTTTCTCACAGTTCCTTTTGTGAAGTCTAAAATGCCGGATCCCCAATCTTACCAACTAATCTATTTTATATCGTCTATTCAGACATTCCACTTAGATATTGTGCCACTTTAATGTTTCTGCTTATTGTTCTGCAAACATTGGGTGCTGTAAATTTCAGCCAGGCGTGCAGGGTGCCCCCTTTCTACTAGTTTGGTAAAATACATAGCACATAAGGTTGCTTGAGAAGGAAGTTGGCAAAACGCTTGTACGTGAAATGAGTTTACCGCCGGACTACAAACCATTTCCTGTCCTAATACTAGTGTTAGTCTCTTCGGCCGATAATTGGAACAATACTAGTGTTAGGACAAAACTGACGCTACGTTCGTTTGTCTTATAAGCCGTAGTTTTTTAGTCAACGAACAGTATTTTTATCTCACAACAAATCAGCGAACAGTACTTTTAGTCATGGCTTTTCAACCAAGCGAACAGGCTTGAATCGCTACTTCGAAGACCACGTTGGCACATGTTGGCTACTAGTGTGTGTCTAGGCATGAGCAACGACGACGTCATCTCCACTACAGCAGCATCTCTGGCCCAACTCGCATCTCACGACGACTAGCGCCTCATGACTCCGAGCGCCGCCGCCGCCGCCGTCTCCCGCCTCCACCACCGCCGGTGCCCCTCCCTTCCACTCAGACATATAGCTGGAGGCCGGAGGGAGTGGGGATCTATCATTTTTAATAAGTTTTTCCAGTAGATTGAATCCTTAGGGTTAGGATTTCTCCATGCTAAGTTTCTTGGTTTTGGGGATTTATCTCCTCCTCTCTCCAGCGATGGTGAGGGGGCAGGGTGAAATTATTTTCTCCATGGCGGCTCTGTTGAAGATGAGGGCGGCAACATGGTGTCAACATCCTCACCGATATGATGACATGGAGACTTTATTTTCGGATGGCGACATCAAGGGTTCAAGGCAGAGATGGTGTCACTGCCGTGGAATAATTTTCTTCAGTCTTTTTTCCGTTTTATTATGGTTAGATCTGGCCATGATGAAGGACTAGGAAGAATAAATTTCACATCAGTCTTCCTCATTCTTCGATGGCAAAAAGAAGGAATACACCAGAAAGAAGAAGTTTCTTAACTCCGTCTACATAAATGTTGGCCGTTGTTTGTTGGTCATATGTTCTCATGGTGTTTGCTGAGTGTTTGGTTGTACGGTCATCCATACTGCAAAAAGCATCATACAGGTTTGGTTTGAGCTCCGGAGTTATTCACAGCGTGGGTACAATTTAGATGAAAATCAGTTTCTAGATATTTATGTAATCCAGAGTGTTTGTAACGCATCGATGAATCCAGTTATTATCTAATACTCCGTAGTATTATTTTTCTTTCATGGAAAAAAAAAGCGGCATCTTCGGCCTGCCGCTAGACTTTTTAAAGAGATTATAAAGTACATAGTGCAAACGTCAGAAGGCTGTGTCAACTCTCTGCTAGCGTACACACCTTTGGTTCGGTGAACTGTGATAATCTGTAGATGTGTATCTCCAGCTAGCCGAGACCAATCAGGCAATCCTCAGCTTACAAAAACCTATATCACCTCATCAAAAAGTTGGAAAAAAGAAAATATACAAAAGTGATCGATAGTCTTTGTTTTCCTCAGTCAATGAAATATTTTTTAAATGAATCGATAAAATAATTTAGCACCACGCAATTCTTGGTGAACGGTGCAAGTACAATACAATCTACTCCCACTGCCCCTGAATAAATAGATTTTTAGAGTTATTTTAAGTTAAAATTTTAAACTTTGACAAAATTTTTAGAAAAAAACGTTAAGATTTATAGTATCAAATTAGTATCATTAGATTTATCATAGAATATATTCTCATAAGTGGTTTATTTTATTTCATAGATGTTGTTATTTTTCTATAAAGTTAGTCAAATTTAACTGTCACGGATTTTAGGAATTGATTTACTTGAAGACGGAGGAAGTAGTTTTATTATAGCGTGAGATCAGCAAGCACCTCAACAAGTGGGCTCGATGGGTACAAGCCTAGCCAATCCATCTATTTAGTTCGATGAGTACATGCCTTGACCAACTGCGTCAACGCCCGTCTCTTCTTTGGGAGGCAGCAGCTTTGCAGCAGCCCCTCCATCTTCCAGGTTAGTGATCCAACGGTTTTACTCCTAATTTTTTTACCATCCTACTAGTTAAGAAGCTCTTGTGCATGCTCAATTCATCAACTCAACTCCAAGGGCCTGTTTATTTGAGCTGCAGCTTTTAATTCAAAAGCTGGCTTTCTAGCTTTTGATATTATTTCTTACTATTGGACTTTTGCTATTAGCTTTTATAATAATTTTTTAGCTTCTCAGATGAGCAAGAGCTGTAGTCCTCTGTGTAGGTTTAACAAATTAATCCAAGATCTGAACTTCAAGCCATCATGGATACAGCTTTTCGTTCCTAGTTCCATCATCCTTTATAACCTGGTCGTGTGGTGGATAGACTGCTGATGCTTTGGGAGGTGAAGGCGAGAAGCCGTCTCTTCTTTGGGAGGCAGCAGCTTTGCAGCAACCCCTCCATCTTCCAGGTTAGTGCTGTTGTGCTCCCTCACTAAAATTTAGCATAAATCCCAAAGGAGCTGTGTCTTAATTCATTAAAATAGTAGTATTCAGTTTAGTTATCGGTTAGGTCTGGACCTTCATGAAACTCTTTTTTTTTTTTGCAAATTTAAACCCTTGCAATCATGGCCATGGGCAGCGCTACTAGCTGCAAATTGATAGACTCCTATGTTACACCAATAGAGAAAACTTCTTGTTCATAAGGCCCGTGTAATGCTGCCTATGCGCGGGCATATATTCTGAGTTTCGTTTTATTCGTTTTTTCGTGATCCAAATCCTTCTGAGCTCATACTTTTTGTGATTGGCTTGCTTGCTTCTTGAGTCCTTGTGAGCCATATCCACTTTCCTCATTCATCTGGGCTACTCCAGCCTGCATCTGCATGGGCCATCCTATGTAATCGTCAAACTATGGGCCAACCTATATTTGTGATGACTTCATTTTTGCATCGTCAATTTCATTCTTGGGCCACTCATTTGTGGACATTGGACAATGCCAACCCAATCATATCCCTAAATTCAAGGTTTGGTTTGGACCACCACGTGGGATTAGTTGGATCACCAGAATTTGGATCTGCAGTACTCGTATGTTCCTACCGCCCTCATAACTCGGTGACCTGTATCCATCCCTTCCGCGACCTGGAACGATACAACGAACCCGCCCATATATTTCTGAGGAAGCAATGCATTGGGTTTGCCTGGTCAAATCCAAAGCCAACAACCACGAGCACCAATAATTGTGCTTTTAAAGTACACACTGTGCCTCTGTAGGAGCAGCTATGCAAGTGGGCTATAGTTATCCAAAATAACAAGTGGACCAGTCATCAAGGAAAAAAAAACAAATGGTGCGATAGGTACATGTAATGTGTGACACCAGCTATATATACAAGACCAATTTGCTTATATTATATGCACTAAAACTAAAACAATTTTCTTATGAATACTAGTAGAGTCCGTTGACCAACTGTTTCAACGACGAAGGCATCCCTTCTCAGGAAGGCAGCAGCTTTGCACCAGCCCTCCACCTTCCACTCCAGCAGTATACTGCCTATAACGACCCTGTTGAACTACATATGTGATGTAACTATGCTATAAATATGATTCTGGAGTGTATATTGTCATGTGATGTATATTGCCTTTGTCTATATGTGGTGAAATGTTGTTTTGATATTGTCTTAGATCAGAAAACTGGAGAAGTAAAATATACAAATTTCTGGATTTTGTAAAATATATACATAGCACGTAAGGTTGCTTAAATTAACCTCTCCTGCTAACCAAATCAGGTTGTTGGTTAAATCAATTGCCTATGGAGAAGAATTTAATAGTATGACTTTTCCTATACTCAAATTCAGAATAGAAATTTAAACTAAGCCTTCCATGGTCAATACGCCACAACAATTTGAATTGTGTCTGTGGGGGTCTCCGTGTGTTCTCATGCACCCACATATGCATATAATATGTCTACATCTCACAAATATAATTATACCCTTAATTGTGCAAACATCAATGTGCTACAACCCACTAGGAGCCTAGATGTTTCAACCGTACGCTCCCAAAAAATTTGATCGTCCCACACACCTGAGCAGATGTTGTGGCGTGGCCCAAGTCGTGCACGCTCACGGCTCGGCTTGGCTAGGCAGCAGGTGCACGCGTGTGGTGCGCCCTTAAACTTTTTGATAGGAACACACATAGCTCGCCTATTAAGCTGAGTCAATTTAGTCAAAGATCCCATATGAGACTAAATATATTGCAGTATAACATTTAACATAAGCTAAGCTTTATTTGATTTCTTTGAATTAAAAATGGACTAAGGCTAAATAAAATCTAATGATATCAAGCATGCCTGTAAATGAGTCATTATCCCAACGATTCTAGCTAAGCGTTGGATGAGCTCAGCACGATATGATGTAGTAGCTCCCCAATGACATCGAACGCATGTGTTTGAACTGTATATACATCAATAAGCCAAGTTCTCGCATGTAATTAACACTGCACAGGAGACTCGATGTTTGGTAACGGGTTCGGCCGAAGCCTACGTCCCCGGGGCATGCTTACGGGCACTCCTCCTCCAAAAACTGCGACACCGGCCGCTCGGGGCGCCGGCCAAAATCAACGGCACACCCCGCGAGCCTGTCACCTTTGTGTTGCTACTCTCAAGTGGTGGTTACAGATGCAGCCCCCTCCTCCTTGTATAGAGGGGGCGGGTTACAAGAGCCAACGTCTAACTCACATAACCCTATACTGTTATTACAACACTGCTCATCTATTTTAACCACTTAACCAGCTCCAGAACTAGCTAGGAAGGAAAAAGACAGATTGCTCACGGGAGGAGGGCGGTACTCGTCGTGGCAGGGTGCAGATGGACAGAAGAAAATTATGCGCGAGGGACCGGGCCGCATGATTCTGGAGCGCACGAGGCGCGGGGATCTGGCAGCACATGCATCTGCAGCAATTGGAGGTACACAAGATCTGAGTGGTGTCAGCTAGAAAGCAGGCCACCCTTCCCCGCAGTGCGAATAGTTTCTCTGTGCTTGGAAGAATGCAAATACTTGGTTTGTTTTATAAGAAATGGTTTCTATGTTTTTTCCTCCATCACTTCAATAAATCTTCGGTCACATTAGCAAATTGCTTAGCTAGCAAGGTAATTAATATAGATAGAAACTAGATTAGTTTCTATATTTGGAGTGCCCTGAGTAGAATCTAGAGCATCTTCAAGAGCTTTTAAAATCACTTGCTAAATCATTGATTATTCCATGTGGATAAAAGGAGCAGAGAGCTCTAGTTTTGCCTTTCAGCCTTCAATAGTTTGCAATAGTTACTTCCTAAATAAATAAAAAAACAAGTACTAGGAGAAAAAAAAGCACCAGGAGAGAAAAACCTGACTGGGTGCGATTAAGGAGCGAAGAAATCACGCACATCTATGCAGGGACTCAGAGCGAAGTTTTACCATGTGCGGATCTTTAGTAAGGCCCTGTTTGGTTTGAGTCTGTTAAATTTTAACTCCCATCACATCAATGTTTCTTCAAATGTATGGAGTACTAAATGTAGACTAATTGCATGCATGTCAGCACAGATTAGGAGTAATTTACGAGACTAATCTATTAAGCCTAATTAGTCCAAGATTAGAAACTTTTTGTCAAATAAGACGAAAGTGTACAGTATTTGTTAAATTTTAACTCCTCCAACCAAACACCCCCTAAGTTTGGATACAGAACTGCTAGAGGGCCGATTTTCTTAGGGAGTATGGATACAAAACTTTTGGAGATGCTCTTAATAGGCATGGTCACACATTCCGTCGGGCCTGGAATTTTCACATTCCGGCTATATGCTCTTATTAATATCACCCTCTCATCTTCTCTGAGATTCAACCAGGAACCTGGCAAACAAAAATTTCGTCTGTCTCCTCTTGTGCCTGAATCACAGAGAAGATTTGAGGTTCATATATAGTAGATTAGCAGTACATATGCAAGGATTTTGGAGGTTTTTTTACTGCTCTGTTTTGTTATATATACTTGCATAACTAGACTACGTCGCAATGTTTGGTTTTTTTTGACAAGACGTCGCCATGTTTGGTTGATACGGTAGCTTCCAGTTTCAGACCCTCGTATCGGGTGATGGTGGAGCCCAGGTCCTGCAATGGGCCGGTCATTTCCGAGCTCCCAGAAAGTAGCCCACAAAATGGTGACCAGGAAATTGTTGCTGCTGCTCTAGAACCAAGTCAGCCAGTGGAGGTAAACATTGAAAGCATTATTGGCAACCACAAGTTGTGCGCCAAACATTAAAGACATTCATTATCACTTCCCTAACTAACTTCTCATACTGCAGACTGGAATGGCTGGGCCTCAACCTGTTGAAGTGTCATACACCATCGGAGATGAACTGTCATTCACTGACTTCATAAAGCGTCTACGTGGCATCCTCGCTGAGCACGAAAACAGCGAGGATATCTGTGATGGTATCCAGACAGACCAAAAGCGCCCACTGCTTGCGAAGCCGCGTTCTGATCAACAACCGGCGAGGTGGATTCACATCAAGCTGCAAGCGGTGGTGAACAAGAAAACGTCATCAGCAACCCTAGTCATGCGGGACGACAACGTGGACGTTATGGGCTTCATCAACCAGAATGGAGATCGGTACGAGCTTGGGTATCGGCAGACGATGCTCGCAGCACAACCCAACTCAGTACTTCTAGGCTGGGGCAACAGCTACAAAACTATCCTAGGCGTCAGAAAGGAGGAGGAAGTCATGGATAGACTCGCGTCCGCGAGGCTGGGCAAGAACTTCGCCACGGACGCTGTGCACTTGCTGTCGTGCTTCGACCCAAATGTAGTGACGGATGTTTACAACCTCAGGCTGCAAGTGGTGGGCTTGATGTTCATGGTCTCTGAGTCAGCAAAGATGAATCCTGTGCACAACGACATTACAAGTGGCTGGGACACCGGGAAAGGATTCACCAAAGAATCGATGACCAATTACGTGTGGAAATATGCAGAGATGTCAAGGCGGCTCAGGCACTGGAAGAAAGGAGACTATGCGCAACCGAAACCCAAGTCGGAGCTAGATGCCATTTACCTCGTGCTCAACGGTACGGTGATCCCTTTTCTTTGAGCAAGTACATTCAATCTTTTTAAATCTTGAAACTATTGCATTTTGAATAACGAAAAAGATATATCATTGCTACGACGGTGAGGGTGATCCCTTTCCTTCCTCGTATTCCATATGAATTAGTCCAACCCAGTTCTTATGCGCACGAGCCCAATCTTATATAAAACATAAACCAAGTTTATAGATAAATTAATTACCTAAATTAACCTAATAATTAAAAATTACTTATCTCGGTGCCCATTCTCTATATTTTTTTTACGATGCCCTATTTATTTTGTAACACAATACCCTACTACCTAAAGGATTTGTAGAGGTGGCTGGCCCAGCCGCCTCTATCTGCGATCTCTACAAGGAAGTCTAAAATACGATTTTTAGAGGTGGCTCGCAATCTATCTATCTCTTTTAATTGTTTTTCTAAAATCATAAATCGAACCCAAGAAGCCCTCACTAGGTAAGTCTGATCGTCACACCAAGTTGTAAACCACAAGATTTAATTTTTCACGTGAAACAAGCGCGCGTGTGGCCGATGTGATTCAAAACCGCAATCTTAAGTCTTATATGTAGCTCCATTAACCACTTCATCAAAAGTCACTTGTAAGGGTAGATAAATTCCTTTTGTATTCACCTTAGTAGACTTTGAAGTGAATATTTGAGAACATAAACGAATGCAAATAAAAAATGTTTCAACTGATAAGCTGTAGATATCATCGCAAATTTGGTTTTATTCATTTCTCCATCGAAGATCGTTTGAAAATTTTGAATTTCAAAATATGGGAATTCCAAACAGAACTTTCCTTGATAAATGATTTAAAATGTAACAGTTGTCAACTACAACGTTGTATATCTCTTTAAGATCTACTCCCTCCATCCCAAATTATAAGACGTTTGACTTTTTTGTTCCCAAGTTTGACCACTCGTCTTATTCAAAAAATTTGTACAAACATAGTCAAATTTAAGTCATTCTTGAGGAACTTTTATTAATATACCAAGCCATAATAAAAGAATTGATATTTTGCACAAATTTTTGAATAAGACGAGTGGTCAAACTTGGTGTCAAAAAAGTCAAACGTCTTATAATTTGGGATGGAGGGAGTACAACTTTTGGTTTTGGTCATTTCTCCATTCGATATTGTATGAAAATTTTGAATTTCATATTATGAGGAATTCGAACTAAGTTTTCGGACCATGGATTATTTCAAATGAAAAAGTTATCAACTTTTGTTTGGTCCTTACTCCATCCAAGGTTGTTTGAAAATATAAAAAAAGATGAATTTTAAAACGTGAGAGCTTCTAACAAAATTTGTGGGATCTAAATTATTTAAAATGAACAGGTCTTGACCTATGAAGTTATAGATCTCGAAAATTATATAAGCTCTTGTTGCATCAGTTCTTGTGACATCATGAACTATAGCTCAACTTTTAATCTTAGTAGTTGTTGTAATTTTTTTATGTGCATGTTACATTTGAGGTGCTTATTGTATCTATTATTCTAAATTTTCATTTTTATATTGTATTAAAAAAGGGTCCAAGTCCTATGCTATATTCTTAGTTACTACAGTAGCATAAATAGTTATATGAGTCTGCACCGTGATACCTAAGATGTTGAACTAATTATGCAATATCAAAGAATTATATGTGCAGTAGTATTGTTTTATAAAAAGTAGAGTAGTTAAAATTAACTTAGTAGTTTTTATATGGAAAAATATTTCAACTAAATGCCAAAACTGATTTGAAATAAATAATTATAATTTTTGTTGTCATCATGTACTAATACAGTTTAAAGATTTTGACACTAAATCCAGTCAACACACTGGCAAGGGCTAGATTGCCTGGGCAGAACATGACGATATACACAGAGGAAGGACTTGTTTAGTTTGCACCCTGTCAAGCAGATTGTTGCTAGGCATCTGATCCTGGCCTCAGGTGTCCAAAATCGGACGCCTAGCAACGCTGCCTCGCCTAGGCAGCTTCGGCGGGGAGCAAACCAAATAGGCCTGAAGTAGGTCTAAAATAGCGACCCGTTGGGAATTGGCAAGAGCAAGACCGATTTGACGCTCGTTCTTTACCTTAAGCACCCATGAACGCCTTCCAGAAAGACCTGTCGAGGATGAAGTGACCATGACGCTAGGGGATTTGATGAATTTGGCAACTTTAAAACTATTTAGCCTCTATTTTATAGTTATCAAAACCTATGCAAGATAGCTATCTAGATATGCACTACGATTTTGTGGTGTGTTGCTATCTCTAACGCAAAAGAGTTGTACACCTTATGTTCCATTCATACCACTAACCTAACAAGTTAAACTATGAATATAAAGCACACAACCAAGTAATGCAACTAAGTGTGGAAATGTAAATGAGATAGAGAATGCAAACTCCTATTGACTACGATTTTCCTATGGTTCTGAGAAGCTCATGCTGTCGTTAGTCCTTGTTGGAACCACTCACAAGGGCTGAGCTCCCAGTCAAGTAACTCCGTGGAGCCCACGATCTTCCCCACACACAAGCTAATAAAGAGTGTGTTTGTAGGGCCTTCTTCTAGACCGCTCCCCACTGTCACAATGTTAAGCCACTACTGTAGGAATCTTTTGTGAGGCGGTCAAAAAGGGTTTTTCGAGGCGGGCAAAACAAACGCCTCAGAGCTAACGTCATGGTAAATGGTGGGTTTTCCCAGGCATGCAAACTGCCCGCCTCGGTAAATGAAATTTGCAAAATAAAAAAACAAATCCGGCCCGCGAGCCCAGTGACCCACCGAGCCCGCCCGTCGGGATCAGCCGGCGCCGCCAGGATCTGCCGCCGCCGCCGGGAGCGCCGCCGCCAGATCCAGAAGGCCTCCCAAAGCCAGATTCAGGCGCACGCCAAGAGGTCGCCCTCCACCGGATCTGGCGAAGGGAGGTGGCGTCCTTGGGGAAGAAGGGGTCACCCTCCACCGGATCTGGCGCAAGGAGGTGGCGTCCTTGGGGAAGAAGGGGAAGGCCACCGGATCTGGGGTGGTGGAGGTGCGTCGTGCTTGGGGAATAAGGGGGAAGGCCGCCATCTCCACCTCGCCACCGGTGGGGGAGGAGGGCGTGTCCGCATCCGCGTCGGCAGTGCCCATGCCGCCTCGGTTGCGCCCGCGTCGCGCGGGATCTGCCGTGCTGCCTCAGTTGCGCCAGCGTCGGCCGTGTCGTCGCCTCGGCCAGGCCACCGCACCCGTGAGCCTCAGTTGGTGAGGGAGAGAGAGGGAGTGAGAGGAGAGAGGAGGGGTGGTGAAGGGCCGAGGAGAGGGGATGGGGCAGTGAAGTGCTCGGTGAAAGGGAGGAGCCGAGGAACAGGAGGAGAGGAAGCGGCACTTGATGGGGAAGTGGGGTGAACCCTAACACTTGCTCTGTATTTATATAGGAACCTGACAGCTGATGGATTTGGGCTTCCTATTGGACCTCAGAATATTAACCAAGGCGAGGCCCGCCTCGAAAAATAGAGGTATTTTTGGAGGCAGGCCTCTTATAATGCCGACCTTGGTTAATAGATTTTAGGAGGCGGTTGTTTGTGACTGCCTCGGTTAATAAAAAAATGACCGCCTCGGTTAATCTAGGCATTAACCAAGGCGGTTTATGTGGCTGCCCGCCTCCGAGGCTGTTTTGAAAAGGTCACGAAAAATGTTTTGTGTAGTAGTGAGCTCGTGGCTCAAGCATCATTAGCCTCGTTCTCTCTGGTACATCATAGACGGCCACACCATAAACTCGGTTGGTATGATCTCGCAAGATTAAAACAATGGTGCACGCAAGCTCCAAGTGGTGGCAAGAGGTATATGCAAACCTCATTAAACACTAAGCCTAATCCTAGACCAAATTAGCAGCAGTGTAGAGGGAATGTTCCCCTGCCACAAGGTAGGGTCTCTGTGTCCTCCGATGGCGCAGCTGACGAAGTCCACTTTTTTCCCTTCAATCGGCAAGATTGAAAGCATCAAGCCTAGAAGCAGGAGGTGATCCCTCGCGAGCAGGCATGGGTAGGCATCACCCTCATGGCCTCTTCTCCTAGGACGAAGGAGGCAAAAGATGACCAGGCACATGTTTCAATCCCTTACATTGAAGAACACCTTGAAAGCATGAATTTGGTGGGAGAGGATGAGGAAGATCTTGACTTCTTAGAAGAATTGGATGAGTAAATCAAGGTGGTTCGTTGGTTGGGCCTGTTTACGTTTCAACCACCAAACCCTATAGCCATGCGGCCTTGTTCAGTTCTATGCACTTCGCTTGGGCTGCGACAAAGGATATGACCTTGAAGGTGCCAGAATCAAATCTATTTTCAGTGCAATTTCAGTGTCTGGGAGACTGGAATCAGGTGGAGGGTGGACCGTGGTTGTTCAGGGGTGCACCAGTTATCCTCACTGAGTATGATGGGTTCTCAAGTGTAAGAGATTACAAACTTGATAAGGTTACCATTTGGATGCAAGTGCAAGGAGTCCCTGATGGGCTAATGAAGAGGAGAGATCTGGTAGAGAAGGTGGCAAAGAAAGTGGGAGAACCCCCAATATCGGTGATGGTAACGAAAGGAAAAATTAATCCAACTATGTACCTTCATGCTAGGGTGTTCTTGGACATTGGGAAGCCCCTGGTACTGGTTGTGCTAATAACCCTAAAGGAGAAGAGGAAGTTCCTTGTTTAGTATGAGAAGCTACCAAATTTTCCACTTCTATGTCTTGATGGGTCATGATGTGACTTAATGCGGGGATGGCCTGCTGTCGTAGGGTCAAAACCACGGTAAGATGTTGTTTGAGTCGGTGTGAGAGCGTGAGGTCTCCGGTGGCTCAAGTGGACTGAAGAACATGAGAAACACGCAGAGAAGATGCAACAGTTTATCCTGGTTCGGGCCAATTTGGTCCCTACGTCGAGTAACTGATGATCCTCGTACTCAAGAGCACCCAAAATCTAGGGGGTTACAACAGAGTGTAAAGGAATAAGAGGTTTGGTAGGGGTTTAGCTCAGTGCTAATCCTATGGTTTGCCTCGCCGGCAGTGGAGTCTCCCCCTCGTCAGAGAGAAAGGAGACGACGGGATAGAGGAAGAACTCTCGGTGCCCCTTGGTGGGTTGCCTTGCTCTTGGTGCAGAGCAGAGGTGAATAGAATGGAGTCTGGTGATCGATCTCGGATTCTCTCCCCTCTAGGTCCAATCTTATCCCTAATATATAATTAGATTGGTCAAGTACAAGGTGGTTTGAGGGTTCTAGTCTATGGTCTATGTGCGCCGGAGTCTAGGACGGTCTTGCCGCAGTGCGTCGTGGACCATCGAGGTGTCTTGGAGCCGAACATCGTCCGACTGCTCTGTTCTGACACTCTGCATGTTAGGCTTTAACATCTTGGATCGGCCTCCCCCAGGTGAGACTTTCTAGAGTCTTCTTGGTGGCGAAGGAGGTCGGCTCTAAGGGCTAACGCGCGGGCCTGAAAGCCCTTGAGCCCCTGGAGGCCGTTGGGAAGCTTTATCTTCTTGTGTCATGCCCCGGACGTGACCCTATCGGAGGAGTAGCTGGCAGGGGCACGCCTCATGAGAGTCACCGGGGCGTCCCCGGGCATCGGTAGCCCGGGGCTTGCTTCTTGTGCCCGGGCCTTGGCTGGCGTCGTTAGTCGGACAGGAGCCAAGGGCCAGCGTGGAGATGTCATAGATCAGGTGCCCAAGGCTCGGGGGAGCCCCCAAGCCCTGGACGGAAGCTGCGGTCAAGTCAGGCTCGGCCAGGTTTCTTTGCCAGAGGATGCGCGTGAGCGTGCCCGATGGGCTTAGCCCCCAGTCGATCCTGGGGGGATAGGTTGGGGAGTCTTCTTCGATCGGGAATCATTGGACCTGAGTTTTAACGTACCCATATGTTTGGATTTCGACACCTGCATAAGAAAGAAGATTGTCAGTGGGGTGACTGGTTCCTGGTCAAGTTTGGCCTAGCATTCGGTGGCAGAGGTGATGGGAGATATGTTAAATCAAGGGGAGATTTGAAAGTCCATGGGTGCGGTAGAAGTAGAGGCCATTGGGGCATACCAGAGGATGGTGTGGATGAAATGGATGTTCATGACGAAGAGAAGGTGGACCTAAGCAAAGATGTTTTGGTCAGGAAATGTGATGAAGTGGAATCATCTGTCCAAGCCGCTGGGGATGTAGTGATGGTTGATGGTAAGATGATAATGCTGGAGAATGGGGCGTACCAGTCGGTTCTAGTGAGCTTGCCGAAGGAAAATAGGACAAGAAAAGAGGCTAAGGAAAATTGTGGATGGTACTGTTGAAGCAACAATCGCCCATCCTAGAGAAGGGTGACCGAGCATAGTGAAATTTTTTGCTTGGAACTGTCACGGACTTAAAAGCACCCATGCAGTTCGGGCACTTTGGGAAATCCAGAAGTGTGAGAAAGTGGATGTGTTTTTTTTCTGTCTGAGACACATTTTGGAAAAGTTAAGGCAGAAATTTTAAGAGGAGGTCAGGCTTCGACCATCTCATTTTGCATGAATGTTATGGGTAGAGCGGGGTTTTAATAATTATGTGGAGGAAGGAGATGTGAATTAGGGAACTGGGTGCTACAGAGAACTACATTGATATTATAATCAATGATGGCATCAAATGGACTTGACTGGGATGTCTAGCAAGCCCATATGCGAGCACAAAGTTCAGACCTGGGAGATGATGAGATCTTTGAAGGGTGTTGTGTCAACACCATGGTTAGCGCTAAGGGTCTTTAATGAAATAGTTTTCAATTATGAGAAGGAGGGAGGTCGTCCAAAACCTCAGCGGCAATTGCAAGCGTTCCATGACGCCTTAGCTGACTGTGATCTCTCAGACATGGGCTTCAAACGTGATATTTTCACCTAGCAGAGGGGGAAGATTTGGGAGCGTTTGGACAGAGGAGTTACAAAAGCGCAATGGAATGATCTATTTCCTACGGCGTGGCTGGTGTATGGAGAGATGACAAAGTTGGATCACAAGCCTCTGAATGTGGACATGGAGTGTCTCTTGGCGTTGGACCTAGGGGCAGGTGGACACCCAAAAAGGTTCGAGGCCAGATGGCTACATGAGGAAACGGTGGAGGAAATAGTTAAGACGGCATGGGTACAGGCCTGTGCATGGGGTGAAGGGCCTACATTCATGCAAAAAGCAAATCACATACATGAGGAACTTCATGTATGGGATAGAGAAGAGCTAAAGGGGCCGAGCTATCAAATAAAGGAGCCAAAAAGAGAATTGGAAAAGTGTAGGAATGGGGATCTGATAGATGAAAACATTGCTTCACAAAAGGAGCTATTGGTGAGGATTGACTCCTTCTGGAACAGGAAGAAATTGTTTGGGTTCAACATGCATGGCTAGATTGGCTCAAATGCGGTAATTGTAATACTACAACCCGGTAAATGTGAAACACTATTAGGGTCCTAGTGGATGATCAGGGGGTGAGGCATGATGATAGAGAGACAATGGGCTCTATGGTGAAGGAGTATTTTGTTAATCTATTTCATGTGGAGGTTCAGGAGATGGATGACTCGGTCCTAAACGATGTTCAGCGGAGTGACACAGAGGGGATGAATCAGATGTTGCTCGATCCTTTCTCTCATGAGGAAGTGAAATGGCACTATTTAATATTGGCAATTTGAAAGCACCCGGACTAGATGGTCAACATCCTATTTTCTACAAACACTTCTGGAGCATGCTAGTGGATGATTTGGTGGCGGAGGTCTTGAATGCGTTGAACACTTGCACAATCCTAGAGGGTTGAAATAGAACGACCATTGTTCTATTTCCAAAAGTGGACAATCTAGAGAAGGTATCACAATTTTGCCCCATTAGACTTTGCAATGTTGTGTGCAAGGTGATCTAAAAAATGCTAGCTAATAGATTGAAAGCAATCTTGCCAGAGATCTTAGCAAGCATCAGAGAGCTTTTTTACCAGGCCGTTTAATCATAGATAACATCCTCTTGGCTTACAAGTGTGTTCATGCTATAAAAAGAAAGAAGGGGAAAACTGGACTTTGTGTTGTCAAGCTTGATATGCACAAAGCATATGATAGAGTGGAGCTGCTCTTCCTGGAATGTATAATGTTGAAGATGAGTTTTGACCAGCAACGGGTGCAACTAATCATGGCCTGCATTTCGTCTGTCAGATACAATGTCCGATTTAATTCGGTTGATACAGACGAATTCATGCTGAGTCGTGGCTTAAGACATGGGGATCCCGTCTCCCCCTATCTTTTTCTGCTGGTGGCGCAAGGCCTTTCTAAAATGTTGAAGGCAGCAGAGAGGAGGGGAGAATTGGAAGGGATAAATGTGTGTAGGAATGCACCTCAGATTTCACACTTACTTTTTGCGGATGACTAATGTTGGCTGAAACGTATGCCTTTAAGGAAGAACTAATGTTGGCACAACATTTGGGCTGCAGTAGGTTTATGGTACAATTAGATAGATTTCGCAGAAGTCTCCACTGAGCACTATAACAGAGAAGCCAACAACGTTGCTCATGAATTAGCTCGGTAAGCGTTTGTGTCTAAAGAGTCTTGTATTTGGGTCGATGAACCCCCTAGCTGTCTTTCATCTTTTAGCAAATGATGTAACATTCTTCTCAGATGAATAAAGCTTGCCGAGAAGGCTTTGTAAAAAAAACCTAATCCTAGAGCGGTGCGCCAATATGGTGGTGCAACTAGCCTAAGCACTGCACAAAGCACTACGCTAATTACCTTATAGGGACCATAAAGTCTAAGAGGGCGATGTTGAATTAGGCAACTTTAAACTAATGACCTTTCTTTCTAATTATGTTAAGTTGAGGAATTAAACCCAGGTGGACAGGTTTCACCATAAGGAACCTAACCAACTGAGTTACACTTGGTTTACAAAGTGTTAATTTATATTAAATATATATTGCTTATTTAGAAGTGTTATTTGGTCAAACCCTTTTGTAAGCATCGACGAGAAAATTATTAGACGCACATTGTGTAACATCCCGCTCGTGGGCCGGATGGACCGAATTCCAGTTGGGCCAGGGCTACTGTAGCTACGTGGTGGGGCCTGGGTTGATACTGTTTCTGCAGTCACTGTAGCAGCGGCGAGTCAGACTGGGCCAGATGTGGGTTACTGTTCACACAAGTTGCTGTAGTGTCGTGAATCACTGTACAACAAGATTTTAGTCCGAGACCGGGAATTCGAGGACGGCCAAACCGACTTAAATAGCTAGGCCAAGAATGTATAGTAACCTTCGGTTAACCGGTTTGAGCGAAGCGAGGACGAAGGCTTAAGCGATTTGCTACGTAGATGGGGTTCACCCCTCGGTGGAGTGGGTCTGGGCCATGTGCCGGATCTGGGGCGTTACACATTGCAATATTTGGCAAGAGGTGTGATAATTAAATTCTTGTGCTGCAGAGGATTATGATTTATTGTCATTCGCTTGCCCAGAGATGCTCAAGGTGAGTTTTCCGGATATGTTCAAGGTGGTGGCCATGGCCACTGTCCTGGTCAACCTGCGGCCGCTCGGCGAAGGGTGGCAGCACATGGAACGTGTCTGCGGTAAAATCGTTGCACTCATTAGGGACAAGCACAGGAACAGCGTCTACTTTCGAGTTGGGCGCATGCTCTTCAAACGTACTGGGGGGAAGGAGTTGGGCTCCATCCCGATGTGCCTGGCGAAGTCTGTTGTTGCAGTGCCATCTGGTTGGGTACTTCACATAGAGGTGGACCTGCATATTAAAATTAAAACTTCCAACGACGGCAACAAAGAGATGAAGCATCTGAATGTTATTACTCTCCGCTTCGACAATGACAATGAAAGTGAAACTATAAGGACGGAAACATATGAAGGCGTCGAAGTTGAAGTGAAGATCACCCGGAATGATGGGCGGACGAATTTGCCGCCACAACTGACTCGCTCAGTGGAGGTAAACATTAAGTAGATTTGACAACCACTGCTTAACTGCCGCGCCAAACATTTATATCTTGTATCATTATAACTAATTAAATTCCCTTAATTAATGCAGGTCAAAATGGAGTCTGGGTTTCTAACATTAGTGTACACCATCGGAGACGAAATGTCGTTCACTGAATTCATAATGGCACTACGTCGCATTGTTGCTGACCACCCATACCGCGAGGAGCTATTGGATGGCCACGACTTGCTAAATCTCTCCTCCAGCAGAGAACACCCGGTGCTTGCCAGGCACCGTTCTAAAGAACCTGTGAGGTGGCTTCGCATCAAGCTGCAGGTGGAGGAGGAGGAGGGCAAGGAACCGTCGTGGACGATCCTAATCATGCGGGATGACAACTTGTACGTCCTTGGCTTCATCAACAAGCGAGGAGATTGTTACGAGCTGCGTGATGGGCCGCGGAATGCATCCACCGGCATATTCCCAAGTACTTCCAATAGCCATGAGCTATACTGGGGCGTCAGTTACAGATCCATACTGGACTGCAGAACAAGTGATGATGCCGTGCGCGCACTGGCGCGTGAGTATCTGGGCCGTCACTTCGCCAGGAATGCCGTCCGAAGGCTGTCGAGCTACACAGATGACGAGGAGACCACCGACCTGATGAGTGCCAGGCTGGCACTGGCGGGCCTGATCCTCATGGTCTGCGAGTCCGCAAGAATGAATCCTCTCCACGACTTGTTTGTGCGAGGGTGGAAGCACGGCACGAGATGGACAACGGAATTGATGAAAGATTACGTGTGGAAATATGGGGACATGTCGTTGAAGCTGCTGACATGGAAGAGCGGATGGTACGCCAAATCGCACCCCATTAAGGAGCTACAAGCCATTTATCTCGTGCTCAACACCGACAGGACCAGGGGTGGCAACCCAGATAGACGCCATCAACCTTGGAAGCCCAGCCCCGGCAACCCTGGCAGCGGTGGGGGCCCTCCTGGCCCTAGCCACCGCAGAGGTGGTGGTAGCAATGGGGACAGAGGTGGAGGCAAGCGTAAGAGGGACTTCAATGATCGCCCGCAAAGCCACCAACGCAAGAAGCCATACAATGCCGGCAGCAGTGGCGGGCCTACATGCAAATCCGAGGAGGCTAGCGACACTGGTAGCGGTGGCGGCCGTGGTAGGAAATCAGAGCATGCTAGCACTGCCGACAGCGAAGGCAGCCCTGATAGCCAATCCGAGGAGTTCGATGACTGCGAACACAAGGTTGACAAGTACCCTTGTGTGTTCGTGTTGTGATGAGTGATTGTCAATGTGATCCACGAAGTAGGTTGAGTGGTGACTAACCCTACCTTGGCGAAAGCCTTGTGTGCGACATGTCTTTTGGCTTGTGTTGTGCATGTGTGGAGCACGGAGGCGGTAGCCGACGGCGAGGTGAAGGTCAAGGAGGACGTGCCGTGCCGATGGACCGGAGGGGTGAAGGACGGACGTGAGGCTTGGACCGAGGGACCCGGAGGCCGGGTGGCTAGCCGCGGTGGCTGACACTTGGGACATCGACAAGCGCGAGAAGACATGGGAGTGACCGTGTTGACCGTGGAGGTGACACGCGTCGGATGGCGGGGGACGCGTATGGAGTACGCTACTCGCGGAGCGGTTTGATGGTTTGGGCCTCAAAACCATCGGAGGCGGGTTTACGGGTTTGGGCCTCAAAACCCGGGCGGAGGTTCCGAGGCGGAACGGACGGCACGTGGCGGCATCGGGGAGGTCGCGTCGAGGCGAAGCTACCGGTGAGGAGGCGCGGTGGCCGTCGGATCAAGATGAAGACCGGGTTAGACCTTTACGCCCTTGGGCTAAATGGTTTAGCTCCTATGTATCCAGGGGCATTTAGGGGAATGTAAAATAGCCCAGTTAAATAGAGGATGGCAGCCCCTTGCCTCCTCACCTCTCTCTCCCCCACTCTCATTTCTCTCCTTCACCTAGGGTTAGGTTTTTAGTTGCTTGTGAGAGAGGTCAACAAATCCTTGAATTTGTGTAAGTGAACCAAATTTCGAGTTGGGAATGGAGGCCCGAATCCTCCAGTTGTCCTCCGGGTGTCTAATTTAGTGTCCGTGATTTTAGTTTCACTGAGTTCATCGTTTTCCCCATTTTCGTGCTTGCCTTTGATTTGATTTTCCCGGAGTTTGGGTTAATCTCAGGCGATAATTTCTTGGAGATAGATTCGTGGCAAGGTGAATTTGGTCTGTGCAAAGTTTGAGCTCGTTTCCTTTTGATTTGGTTCAGTTTTCTCTGTTTGTCTCTCTCGCGTCGCTGCTGTCCAAAACATCGAGTTCTGCTCTGTGTTCGTTGGTTCAGGTATGTGCACCAAGCAGCTATATTGCTCAGGTTGAGTTTTGGTTCAGGGGGCGTCGATCTCCTCCGTTTTGGTGTCTGTGCAGCATCTGTGTGCTTCGGGTAAAATCGACGCAGGGATTTTCTTGGTCGTCCCTCGCTCTTTTCTGTTCGTCAGTTCTTGTGTCTGTTCGTACAGGAGCTTCGCAGCTCTTCTTGTGGAGTTACACAGGCAGGATGCTACAGCAACGCTACCAGCGGCGACACACAGGTGTCGTGCGTGCTCGCTAGAGCAGCGTTTGTTCTTGCTCTGCTGGCCGTCGGTCTCCTACAGTTCAAGTTCGAGTTCATGTTCAGTTAGCTGCTACGATTGTTCTTTTCCTGTGTTGGCTCGATCTCAGAACGCAAGCAGCAGGGCTGCTCGTCAAGTGACCATCCACTCCAGCGTTATGTGCTCACCAGGTGCTTGCTCTCCGTTGCTTCAGGTTCCAGGCAGTGTTGTGTGTCATTGATCTCAAGTGCAGGTTCGTTGGCAAGATTTTGGCACAGTTGCTTCTTGTTGTTCCTTGCTTGTGAGCAGACCCTGGCCGAGCGAGTGCAGTAGCTGTTTTTAGTATGCTTGTTTGCTTCAGTCATCGGTGTTGGTTTCCAGGTAGCATGTCGTCTGCACTGAATCTGATTTCCTTGCCTGCTGCTTCTCTCGGTTTGTGTTTTGCTTTCAGCAGTGTCTGTGTTTCAATCACAGATTAACTGCAGCTAGCAGTTCTTGTCCAACACCAAGTGCAAAGCTTGAACGTGTTTTGTTTTTCAATATCTTGAGTTGTCTTTACATGCTACAGGAGGCTTTCAGTACTTGTTCTTTGATTTCAGTTCAGTGAAATTCTGCAGAAACAAATTTCCAGCAGAGCAGTAGCAGCACTAGTTTTTTTTTTCCTGTAGATCGTCTGCAGTTTGTAGGTCCTGTTCAGCAGCAAGTGCTTTGCTTGTCTGTGGTTTGTCTCTTCTCAGTTTGTTGGAGTACACTGCAGCTACCAGTGCATCACTGGTTTGTGATTTGTTTGAGAATTTCAGAGAGGCAGCTACTTCGGCTTGGGCAAAGAGCTTTGAAGCATTAGTTCTGTGAGCAGGTTCTGTGTTTGTGCAGTTTGAAATTTCAAGTCTCGAGCTCACTATTTCATTTGTAGTTTTTTCTTGGTTGAGCTCCGTTTCGTATTTCGTTCGTTGCGTTGGTCTTCTAACGTTCCGAGAATTTAAACTAAGTACTCTTGTCACTAGTTGGCCTGAGTATTTTAGTTTTGGAAACTCGTTTGTGTTGGACGGTGATTTTGGGACAGCGGCCAAATATTTCAAACGAAATTTGAGGCTCCCATTCACCCCCCCCTCTGGTCGCCGTTTCCGGTCCTTCAATTGGTATCGGAGCCGGTTAAGGATCATTCCACCTTAATCGGTCCGTGATCCACGAAGGCGACATGGAGCGTGGTTCCGGCAAACCACCGTTCTTCGATGGAACAAATTATCCCTATTGGAAGATCCGCATGTCCGCGCATCTCCAGGGGATTGATTGGCTTGTTTGGGAGATTTGCGAGGATGCTACTTACGTTGTGCTTGAACCTCGTGCTCGTGTCACGCAAGATCAAAAAGATCGGCACAACGCTAATAGCAGAGCTCGCGCAGTTCTTTTCTCGAGTCTTTCTCTTCAGGAGTTCGAAAGAGTCTCCGATTGTACTACTGCTCGGGAGATCTGGGTGAGGCTTCAGAGCTATCACGAGGGGACCGCACAGGTCAAAACCAGACTCTACGAGACGTACAAGAGGGAGTACGAGAACTTCACCCAGCTTGATGGCGAGTCCATCGATGCCATGTTTTCTCGCTTTCAGACCATCGTCAACAAGATGCGAGCAAACAAGGCACAGCTACCTTATGACGATCACGAGAGGGCACTCAAGCTTCTATATGCCCTAGATCGGAAGGTATGGGATGTGAAGGTGACTGCCATCATTGAGTCTTCGGGGTATGAGACCATCACCGTGGATGAGCTTTTCAGCAAGCTCAAGTCCACCGAGATCGACTACCAGACTCAAGCCAAGCTCAAGAATCCCTCTGCACCGACTATGGCTTTGGTCTCAGGTAACGGCTCAAGTTCTTTGGCTAACCCTTCACAAGTGTCTTTTGCTTTGTCTTCTTTGGTGTCTGTCACAGAGGAGCAGATGGAGAGTCTTGGGGATGATGAGCTAGCGTTGATCATCAGCCGGTTCTCGCGGTTTCACAACAACCGCTTGAATCGCCGACGTGGTGGTGGTCCGAAGGAAGGATGCTACGGCTGTGGAGATCCCGACCACTTCGTCGCCCACTGCCCCAAGAAGAACAAGCACTCCTTCGACAAGTACGACTCCAGCAAGCGCAAGGACAAGCGCGAGTACACCTCCAAGCACAAGTCGAAGGGAGGATTCGACAAGGAGGCGCTGAAGAAGAAGTACTTCAAGAAGGCCAAGGCCCAAGAGCGCGCCTTCCTCGCCTCCCTCAGCGACCTCGACAACGACACCGACGACGACCGGTCTTCTTCTCCCTCGAGCGATGATGAGTCCGAGAAGAGGCGTGAGGACAAGTTGACCGGGCTTTGCTTCGTCGCCAAGTCCATCCACGGAGGCTACTGCACCATGGCCGTGGATGAAGGGGTGAAGCCCAACAAGGACGTGCTTCCCGGCGACGATGACTCTACCGAGGTAAAACCCTCCGTCGATGCTCTTATTGCCGAGCTTGATATCATGACCGATACTTTGATGAGTCAAGATAAACTGCTGAAACGTGCTGCTCGTGAGAGGAAAGAGTTTAAGGACAAGCTAGAAGTTGTGGAGAAAGAGCTTGAGGAAGCTAAGAAGCTTGTTGTTCATGTGTCTGACGAGGTTGAGTGCGATGAATGTGCTGTTCATATGACTAACCTTTCCGAGTTACAATCTAAGTATGCTGCCTTGTTAGATGAGAACGATGAGCTGAAGGCTAGGTCTAGCTTGTTGGGTGCGTGCAAGTCTTGTTTAGGCTTGCAATCTGAGCTGGCAGAGAAGAATGTCAAGATCCTTGCTCTTGAGAAGGCCAGTTCAGATAGCACGGTTGTTGAGTGTGCACGTTGTGAGAGCTTGGTGTTGGAGCTTGAGTCTTGCAGGCATGACAAGATGAGATCCGAGGAAGACAACACATACCTTCGGTCCATCTTGAATTGGGTGTCTTGTAGTGAGCCGCAGTTGGGCATGATGATGAGCCAGTTCAGGCGGGGAACTGGGACATCGGGAGTAGGCTTTGCTCTAGGTGGGAAGGGTGAACATGTCTATGGCAAAGTTGGTGAGTTCAGTGGTTTGAGCCCAAGTGAGAAACCTTCCACTACTCCCAAATTGATCAAGATCAATCCACCTAAGCCTACTGAACCCACTGTGCAAGATGGAGTGTTTGAAGAGCCTCCAAGAGCTCCACCCCAGAAACAAGTTTGGGTTCCAAAACCGAACCATCTCAGGAACCCACTTGACACTCTACCGAACATCTCTGAGGATCCCCTTCCTAAAGCTAGAAAGCTACCAAGAGTGACACATACCCACAAGAAAGTGAGCCAACAACCACCCAAGAGAGAGGTGAGGTATCATTGTGACTACTGCCATAGGGATGGTCACCTTGCTGAGTTTTGCTTTAGGAGGAAGAGAGATGAGCGGCGAGAGTATGAGTTGAACAACCGGAACATGTACCGCCCGCCCCATGGCGTACATGTGCCGTCTGTTCAGAGGCGCAATGCTAGGCCAAGAGGTGCAATGCCTCAAGGTGCTAGGCCTCAGGTTGCTAGACCACGCGGTGGTCGTGGTGGTCGTGCCCGGCGTGGTTCAGGTCGTGATCAATATGACTTTGGACCTCGCGGCAGTGGCTTTCAGTCCTACAGCTCTAGCGGACCACGTTTTCCCCCACGTGGTGCTCGCTTTCCTCAAATGGGACATGGCATGTTTGGTGTTTTTCCTAACACTTTTCCAGGGCAAATGAGCCAACACTGGTATCCTTCACAGTTTACTAACCCCAGTGTTGCGTCATTTGCTCATCCTATGTCTTTCTATTGATGTAGGACGGAGGCCTGGAGAACACATGGCTCATTGATTCCGGATGTTCGCGCCACATGACCGGAAGTTCTAAATGGTTCTCCAGCCTCGACCCCGTGCAATGTAAGGAGTACATCACATTCGGGGACAATAGCAAAGGTAAAGTGCTTTCTCGTGGGACCATTCGGGTCAATGAGAGTTTTGTCTTGAAGGATGTTGCTTTGGTTTCAAACTTGCATTTCAACTTGCTTTCTGTTTCGCAACTCCTACAAGATGGCTTTGAAGTGCGCTTTAAGACCGGCTTGTCTCGAGTTCTTGATTCTCAAGGAAATCTTGTTTGCCAGATTGTTCCTTTTGGCCGTGTCTTTCGAGCTGATTTTTCTCACTCTTTCGGCTCTTCTCGATGTTTGGTGGCTGGATCCTCCTCTGAGCTTTGGAAGTGGCATAGGAGACTTGGTCACTTGAGCTTTGACTTACTAGCTAGGTTGAGCTCACTTGATCTAATCCGAGGATTGCCCAAGTTAAAATTTGAGAAGGATTTGGTGTGTCACCCTTGTCGTCATGGGAAGATGGTTGCCGCTTCTCACCCTCCTGTGACTCAGGTCATGACCAAGGGACCCGGTGAGCTACTCCATATGGACACTGTTGGTCCGGCTCGGGTTCGGTCTGAGGGAGGGAAGTGGTACGTTCTAGTGATCGTGGATGATTTTTCTCGCTACTCTTGGGTGTTTTTCATGGAGGGTAAGGATGAGGCTTTTTCTCATGCTCGAGATTTGATTGTTCGGTTACAGACTGAGTTGCCAAAGAATGCCATAAGAGCTATACGCAGTGACAATGGCACAGAATTCAAGAACTCTCAGTTTGATAACTTTTGCTCTTCTTTGGGTCTTGAGCACCAGTTCTCCTCGCCTTATGTCCCTCAGCAGAACGGTGTTGTTGAGCGTAAGAATCGGACCCTTGTTGAGATGGCTAGGACGATGCTCGATGAGCATAGGACTCCTAGGAGATATTGGGCCGAAGCGATCAACACCGCGTGTCATGTTTCCAATCGCATATTTCTTCGAGCCTTCATGAAGAAAACTTCTTATGAGCTGCGATTCGGTCGACTACCCAAGGTGAGCCACTTTCGAGTGTTTGGATGCAGATGCTTCATTCTGAAACAAGGTAATTTAGACAAATTTGAGTCTCGATCCTCGGATGGTGTCTTTCTTGGTTATGCTTCACATTCTCATGCATATCGAGTACTTAACCTTGAAACTAACCGAGTCGTAGAGACTTGTGAAGTCACTTTCGACGAGACCATGCCTTGTTCTGTTCCTGTCTTTGAAAGTGCAGGTGATCAGGAGATTGGTGAGAGCATCTTCGTTGAGGAGAATGAGGAAGATGCTGATTGGGGAGATGCAGAGCCGACCTCTTCGGCTGCTCCAGTCGAGTCTACGACGACTACATCGGCTCACGGACCAAACCCATCTTCTTCCACTACATGGGGTCCGCACGAGCCGCTTCCTCAGCCTACTCCAGCTGCACCTGAGGAGGCCCCGACAGCTGTTGAGGGGGAGGCGACATCTTCGAGGGAAGCTCCTCGGCACATCCAACGTCGCCACCCGCCTCAAACCATGATCGGCGACATCAGTCAGCGTGTTACACGCTCAAGGTCATATGAAATCTCACATTTCGCTCATTCTGCTTTTGTCGCTAATTTCGAGCCACAAAATGTTGGACACACACTTTCTGATCCCGATTGGGTCAATGCTATGCACGAGGAGTTACAGAACTTTGAGAGAAATGAAGTCTGGGTCTTAGTTCCACCTCCACCTGAGTGTCACCCTATAGGTACAAAATGGGTTTTCAAGAACAAGCAAAGTGAGGATGGAGTGGTGGTGAGAAACAAGGCTAGGCTAGTGGCTCAGGGGTTTTGTCAGAAAGAGGGAGTAGACTTTGAAGAAACCTTTGCTCCTGTGGCCCGTATCGAGGCTATACGGATGCTCTTAGCTTATGCAGCTTCGAAAGGGTTCAAGCTGTATCAAATGGATGTGAAGAGCGCCTTTTTGAACGGGTACATAGAGGAAGAGGTGTATGTGAGACAACCCCCTGGCTTTGAAAATCCCAAGTATCCCAACCATGTTTACAAACTCCACAAAGCCTTGTATGGATTGAAACAAGCCCCGAGAGCCTGGTATGAGCGTTTAAAAGCCTTCTTGCTTGCTAAGGGCTTTAAGATGGGTTCCGTAGATAAAACTCTGTTTCTCCTCAAGCAAGGCACTGACACACTTTTGGTTCAGATTTACGTGGATGATATCATTTTTGGTGGTTCCTCTCACGCTCTTGTTGCAAAGTTTTCTGAGACTATGAGCAGGGAATTCGAGATGAGTATGATGGGCGAGTTGACATTCTTCCTCGGGCTGCAAATCAAGCAAACACGTGAAGGAACATTCGTGCACCAAGGCAAGTACACCAAGGATCTCCTGAGGAAGTTTGACATGGGCGAGGCCAAGCCTCTTTCGACGCCCATGTCGACTACGACGGCCCTGGACGAGGACAAGGAAGGAGAAGCTGTGGACCAGAAGGAGTACCGAAGCATGATCGGATCGTTGCTGTACCTGACCGCAACAAGACCGGACATCCAGTTCGCGGTCTGCTTGTGCGCGCGCTTTCAGTCTTCACCGCGCACATCGCATCGTCAAGCCGTCAAGCGGATCATGAGGTACCTTCGTTTCACACCCGAATTTGGTCTTTGGTTTTCGGCTTCCTCCTCTCTTTCTCTTTGCGGTTACTCTGATGCGGATTATGCTGGCTGTCGTACTGAGAGGAAGTCTACTTCTGGGACTTGTCAGTTTCTTGGGTCTTCACTTGTGTCTTGGTCCTCTCGCAAGCAGTCCTCTGTAGCCCAATCCACCACAGAAGCTGAGTATGTTGCTGCTGCTGCTTGCTGTTCCCAGTTGCTTTGGATGGTTGCTACTTTGCGAGACTATGGTTTAGAGTTTAGGCGAGTGCCTTTGTTCTGTGATAGCACCAGTGCCATATGTGTAGCCAAAAACCCCGTTCTCCACTCCAAAACCAAGCACATAGAGGTCCGTTTTCACTTCTTGCGAGACCACTATGAGAAAGGAGACATTGACCTTATTCATGTTGACACCCACAACCAGCTCGCAGACATCTTCACTAAACCCCTTGATCAAGCCCAGTTTGCTCGCTTGCGAGGGGAGCTTGGAGTTTGCTTCCCTTTTTAGCTTGGGAAGTTTTGGTTCTTGTACATTAGTTTGTGTTTTTCTTTTTTCTTTAGCTTTTGCTTTTGCTTTTGTATCATATTTGCATATCATATCATCTTGTATCATATTGCATCTTGAGCTTCATCCTTATAGTAGCTAGATTGACACTATGCTCTTGTTGGGGATGTTATGGATATATATGATGTGCTTTGCTTAGGCTCACTTGATCTTTTGATATGAGCTAAAATGTCTTTTTCAATTGTGAACTTGACTAACACTTGATGAAACTTGGAACATGTTCACCACTACTTTGTGGCAACTAGCATGTATAGGTGTGTTGAGAACCCTTTTTGCTTCATATATATGCTTAGTTGCTACGGCTCATACCTTGAGTTACACACTTGCTTGAGAAACTTAAAATTGTGCTAAAACTTAAAAAAAACAAGGTATGAAAAGATCGGGATGGGTCTTTGCTGTCCCATGTCAGAGTATCGAGACAGCTCCTTATTGCACTTAAGGGTGAACTTGAGCTCTGTAATGGATACCGAGATCATTGTCTTAAGCTTCTGATTGCTTTTGGCATAGGCTTGACATGATCGATAAGTTAGGTTTTGATGGCATCGATAACCTCCCGCACACATTTGTTTGACAAACTTTGGTGATAAGCTGCATAACTCCGATAAAATTCAATTGATTCAAAATTTATTCAAATCACAAGTTTGTCTCATGACATGATGTGTGAACTTTGTTTGGGGTAGTTCACTTTGCATACATGTGAAGCACAAGGTCGATCTCCTGTCTATATTTGCTATGTGCTCATTTGGTGGTGAACCCTCTTTTAAATTGCTCAAACCTGATCAAACTTGCTAAAATGTCATATTTCATCTCATTTGGTCATTTTGAGCATTTGCTAGCACTTGTACTTGTTGCTATGTATACATGACAGCATCAGCTAGAGCATTCTTTCAATCTATTTGCTATAATCTTGAAGCTTCTGCATTTGTGCATTTCTGCATTCATAGCATGTTTTGAGGGGGAGTTGTAATCCTTAGGCTCTAGCTTGATAAGTGCATGTGTCAACAAGGGGGAGAGATATGTCACACTCACCATGTCAACAAGGGGGATAAGTTGTCAACAAGGGGGAGAAGTCTCCTTTTCGTGCATTCATTTGAGAGAGGTTGCATTTGTTCAGGGGGAGTTGCATTTGTGTTGCCTTTGCTAGATGTGTTGAGCCTTTGCCTCTTCTGGAGGGTCTAGCAGTTTTTCGGCTTTTTGAGGTTTGCTAGCGGTGTTGAGCCCGTTGCCTCTTCTTGAGGGCTAGCTTTGTTTTACTTGGTTGCGTCGAGCCGTTGCCCATGTCTTTGGGGACCAAGTTTTGCTCATTTCAAATGACCCGTTTCAGCTTTTCTTTGGCTTTCGGTCATTTGGTTGAGCTCTTTATTTTCTCTTCTTCTTCTTTTTTTTCTTTTGCTCAAGCTGTTCGTGTATTGGTGTTGACAATGCACTCATCAAGGGGGAGATTGCGAACACAAGGTTGACAAGTACCCTTGTGTGTTCGTGTTGTGATGAGTGATTGTCAATGTGATCCACGAAGTAGGTTGAGTGGTGACTAACCCTACCTTGGCGAAAGCCTTGTGTGCGACATGTCTTTTGGCTTGTGTTGTGCATGTGTGGAGCACGGAGGCGGTAGCCGACGGCGAGGTGAAGGTCAAGGAGGACGTGCCGTGCCGATGGACCGGAGGGGTGAAGGACGGACGTGAGGCTTGGACCGAGGGACCCGGAGGCCGGGTGGCTAGCCGCGGTGGCTGACACTTGGGACATCGACAAGCGCGAGAAGACATGGGAGTGACCGTGTTGACCGTGGAGGTGACACGCGTCGGATGGCGGGGGACGCGTATGGAGTACGCTACTCGCGGAGCGGTTTGATGGTTTGGGCCTCAAAACCATCGGAGGCGGGTTTACGGGTTTGGGCCTCAAAACCCGGGCGGAGGTTCCGAGGCGGAACGGACGGCACGTGGCGGCATCGGGGAGGTCGCGTCGAGGCGAAGCTACCGGTGAGGAGGCGCGGTGGCCGTCGGATCAAGATGAAGACCGGGTTAGACCTTTACGCCCTTGGGCTAAATGGTTTAGCTCCTATGTATCCAGGGGCATTTAGGGGAATGTAAAATAGCCCAGTTAAATAGAGGATGGCAGCCCCTTGCCTCCTCACCTCTCTCTCCCCCACTCTCATTTCTCTCCTTCACCTAGGGTTAGGTTTTTAGTTGCTTGTGAGAGAGGTCAACAAATCCTTGAATTTGTGTAAGTGAACCAAATTTCGAGTTGGGAATGGAGGCCCGAATCCTCCAGTTGTCCTCCGGGTGTCTAATTTAGTGTCCGTGATTTTAGTTTCACTGAGTTCATCGTTTTCCCCATTTTCGTGCTTGCCTTTGATTTGATTTTCCCGGAGTTTGGGTTAATCTCAGGCGATAATTTCTTGGAGATAGATTCGTGGCAAGGTGAATTTGGTCTGTGCAAAGTTTGAGCTCGTTTCCTTTTGATTTGGTTCAGTTTTCTCTGTTTGTCTCTCTCGCGTCGCTGCTGTCCAAAACATCGAGTTCTGCTCTGTGTTCGTTGGTTCAGGTATGTGCACCAAGCAGCTATATTGCTCAGGTTGAGTTTTGGTTCAGGGGGCGTCGATCTCCTCCGTTTTGGTGTCTGTGCAGCATCTGTGTGCTTCGGGTAAAATCGACGCAGGGATTTTCTTGGTCGTCCCTCGCTCTTTTCTGTTCGTCAGTTCTTGTGTCTGTTCGTACAGGAGCTTCGCAGCTCTTCTTGTGGAGTTACACAGGCAGGATGCTACAGCAACGCTACCAGCGGCGACACACAGGTGTCGTGCGTGCTCGCTAGAGCAGCGTTTGTTCTTGCTCTGCTGGCCGTCGGTCTCCTACAGTTCAAGTTCGAGTTCATGTTCAGTTAGCTGCTACGATTGTTCTTTTCCTGTGTTGGCTCGATCTCAGAACGCAAGCAGCAGGGCTGCTCGTCAAGTGACCATCCACTCCAGCGTTATGTGCTCACCAGGTGCTTGCTCTCCGTTGCTTCAGGTTCCAGGCAGTGTTGTGTGTCATTGATCTCAAGTGCAGGTTCGTTGGCAAGATTTTGGCACAGTTGCTTCTTGTTGTTCCTTGCTTGTGAGCAGACCCTGGCCGAGCGAGTGCAGTAGCTGTTTTTAGTATGCTTGTTTGCTTCAGTCATCGGTGTTGGTTTCCAGGTAGCATGTCGTCTGCACTGAATCTGATTTCCTTGCCTGCTGCTTCTCTCGGTTTGTGTTTTGCTTTCAGCAGTGTCTGTGTTTCAATCACAGATTAACTGCAGCTAGCAGTTCTTGTCCAACACCAAGTGCAAAGCTTGAACGTGTTTTGTTTTTCAATATCTTGAGTTGTCTTTACATGCTACAGGAGGCTTTCAGTACTTGTTCTTTGATTTCAGTTCAGTGAAATTCTGCAGAAACAAATTTCCAGCAGAGCAGTAGCAGCACTAGTTTTTTTTTCTCTGTAGATCGTCTGCAGTTTGTAGGTCCTGTTCAGCAGCAAGTGCTTTGCTTGTCTGTGGTTTGTCTCTTCTCAGTTTGTTGGAGTACACTGCAGCTACCAGTGCATCACTGGTTTGTGATTTGTTTGAGAATTTCAGAGAGGCAGCTACTTCGGCTTGGGCAAAGAGCTTTGAAGCATTAGTTCTGTGAGCAGGTTCTGTGTTTGTGCAGTTTGAAATTTCAAGTCTCGAGCTCACTATTTCATTTGTAGTTTTTTCTTGGTTGAGCTCCGTTTCGTATTTCGTTCGTTGCGTTGGTCTTCTAACGTTCCGAGAATTTAAACTAAGTACTCTTGTCACTAGTTGGCCTGAGTATTTTAGTTTTGGAAACTCGTTTGTGTTGGACGGTGATTTTGGGACAGCGGCCAAATATTTCAAACGAAATTTGAGGCTCCCATTCACCCCCCCTCTGGTCGCCGTTTCCGGTCCTTCAATGACGAAGGTATCACTGGTGGGTCTGATGAAACCAGTGACGACTCCGGCTCTAGCGGCGGCAACAGCAGTGGCCAACCCGGGGACGGGGAGGCTGACGACGACACTCAGTGCCTTGGTCGCCCTCTGGTGGAGTTGTTGTCCATGCGTGGAAAGCTTGGAGTCAAAGGCACAAAAATCACCGTCTTTGATGGGAAACGAGGCCAGATCATCTACACCAAGCAGGAACAAGAAGGAGAACAGGTTCGTTATACGTATCCTATGCATGTCTGGTTCCTTATGAATCTTATCACACATCCAACCAATATTAATCACTCAATTCATGCATGTAGGGAAAAATGGTCGATTTGGTGCTGACTGGGCCGTACAAAGGCATCTCGGCGTATGGGTGCTTCGCCATTGTAATTGACATACCTGATGACACTGCTGCAGGTAGCAGAAGTGCTGATGCCGGTGGTTGCATCCAATGGGAATGGGACTGCTATGACCCAGAGTACGCCAAAGAAGTCGATGAAAAACTACCCGTGAGCCGCACCATCGGTGACGTAGCAGAGATGACGTACGCGGTGATGTCCAACGCCCGGGAGGCCACGGCGCAGCAGGTCAAGCTGCGACTCAAAGATGGGCACACCAGCCATGGTGGCATCAGTGCTAAAATCACTGCGCTCATTGATGGTTTCAAAGACGAACACAAGAGCGTCCTCTTCAGGCAGCGTTTGTCCAAAACCGGCGACAACTCATGGTTCCCTCTTGGGCTGGCGAGGAAAGTTGTTGCAGTGCCATGCGGCAGTGCGCTTCACATAGAGGTGAACCTCCAGATTGAAACTAAAGACGGTGAGGAAGAAGTGAAAGTTCCTCTCCGCTTCGACAATAAAGGAATTCATTCGAGTGAAAGAAAAACTTACGACGGCAATCAAGTTGAAGTGGAAGTGGAAGTCACCTGGTACCCGGAGGTATAATTATATATTTATATTGAAGACATGTTTTATCACTTTCTTATTCTTTTAACGAATAGTAATAATCTTGTTGTCTACTGACTGATTATTATTGCATACAACTAATCCATTGCAGATCACACGACCAAGTCACCCACCGGAGCAAATAAGAACCATCGAAGAGGCTGATGAGGAAAAATCTATTACTGCTCCGTCGTCAGAACAAAGCAGGGTAAATTTAAGAAGCAGTAACTACTGTGTAGTAGTGCTTGCGCTAAAGATTGCGCTAGCTATTGTAGTTGTGCTTGCCCTAAAGATTCCACTGGCTACTGTAGTAGCTGGTGCTCATCAATATGCGGAAGTGCTAAAATGTAGCCTCACGAACCTAGGGAGAAAAATTCAAAGAACAATCATACAAGCACCAAAAATCATGAAATTTTCGAAACCCTTTTCCTAATCCATGGTAAAAGTATTCCCAAGAGATATTTGCAAAAAGAAGTCATAGTTTTACAAAGAATTTTGAAATTTCTCCATGCAATTAGTGTTTGGAACGAGCCAAACATAGCACATGAGAGTCGGGTTGATAGACTAGTTAAAATAAACATGTATCCTAATATATACATGTTTACTTGGTTTACGTGGCAGTACATATCATTATGTCAACGTTTCGCTTTTAATAGTGTGTGTAATTTAGAAATATATGTAGCATACTTTGTGGATATTTAATAGTGTGTCCCGATGACACAGTACGGCACTGTCAGAGGCGATGATAAAGTTCATGTGGCGGTAACCTGGTCTCCGAAGCTGCACGGCGAAGATATTGGCAAGCAACTAAGTCCGCCAGTAGAGGTAAATATCGACAGTTCGTTTAAGTTTTTCACCCGTACATAATATAGCAAAACTGTAAATGAATTAATTCTCATATCTCATGCTGCAGGTCTTCGGAATGGCGTCTGGGCATCCAATTATAGTGTACACCATTGGAGATGAACTTTCGTTCAGTGAATTCATAATGACCCTGCGTCGCATTCTTGCCAACCACCAACACCATGAGGATATCTTGGACGGCCACAGATTGTTAAATCTCTCCTCCACCCGAGAACACCCTGTGCTCGCCAGGCAGCGGGCTGAGGAACCGAATCGGTGGATTGAACTCAAGCTGCAAGTTGTGGAGGGCAATGAAACGTCGTCGACAACCCTTTTCATGCGGGACGACAATGTTTATGTTCATGGTTTCATGAATCAAGGAGGAGTTTTGTACGAGCCTCTCCGCAGCCGGCGCAGCCGCCATTTGCTCCCACAAGAATACAATCCCAAACCCCTATACTGGGACCTCAAATATAGAACCATACTGGGAGCCAGTAGAAGTGAGGAAGTCGTGCACAAACTGAAGGACGCAGGGCTGGGACATGACTTCGCGAAGAAGGCCGTGCGTGTGCTTTCACGCTACGGCATGGCATCAGCTTCTTCGGCGGATGGTGAAAATGACGCCAGGCTTGCACTGGCTGGCCTGATCTTCATGATCGCCGAGTCTGCAAGGATGAATCCTATCTTCAAGTCCTTTGCATGTGAGTGGAACAGCAACAATGGATTGACCGAGCAACTGATGCGTGATTGCGTTTGGGGTTACGGGATCAAGTCAGGCGAGCTGCGGGGATGGAAGAGTAGACAGTACGCCAAACCGGTGCTCCTACCTACCGCACTACCCCATTAAGGATCTAGAAGCCATTTACCTCGTGCTTAACACCCTTGAACGCCATGCTGAAAAGGAAGAAAATGACAAACCCAGGGAGGCTGATCATGGCGTCCAGTACAACGGTCGACCCCGGGTGGAGCTGTTGACCTTGGCCATGCGTTCCAACCTTATGGTCGTGGGCTTGACCATCGTCGCCTTCGATGGGAAACGAGGCCAGATCATCTACGAGGAGGAGCAAGGACACCATAATGAGGAGCAAGCAGGAGACCAGGTATGTACATGATGACTAATGTTTAGTATCGATCAATCATATGAATCCTTTCACAGCCAATCAAAATTAATCAAGGAAGTCATGCATGCATGTAGGGAGGATGGGTGGATTTGGTGCTGACTGGACCCGATGTAGGCATCTCTGCATACGGTTGCTTTGTCATCAGAATTGAAACCCCAGAATTAGCCAATCCGATCAAATGGGAATGGGATTGCTACAAACCGGAATATGCCGCCCAAGTTGACAAATCACATGTAACAGAACTCATCGACGATGTAGCAAAGGTCACCTATGCAGTGATGTCCAATGCCCGGGAGGCCACTGTGCAGGTCAAGCTGCGGCTCAAAGGTGGGCACATCCCCAATTGTGTCAGCGGTGGTAAAATCACTGCCCTCATCGATGGCTTCGAAGCCAGGAGTGTCCTCTTCAATAAGCATGCACAGGGGACGGGTCAATGCTTGTCCCCTACCGACGACAATGACTCGTGGTTCCTTCTTCACCTGGCAAGGAATGTGGTTGCGGTGCCATGCGGTAGGGTGCTTCACATAGAGGTGGACCTGCAGATTGTAACGGAAGATGGTAATGAAATTGAAGTGAAAGTTCCTCTCAGTTTCGATAATGGAATTTGTTCGAGTAAAAGTGAAACTGACGATGGCAAGGACGTCGAAGTGGAGGTCACCTGGTACCCAGAGGTAAACATTATTTAGAAGAGATTAATTAATTTGCGAGCACTAGGCACTAGCTGCTGCATGCGGCGGACATTGAAGACTTTTTTTATCATTTCTTATTTTTTAACGAATAGTAATAATATTGTTGTCTACTGACTGATTATTATATACTACTAATCCATTGCAGATCGCACGACCAAGTCACCTACCGGAGCAAATAATAACCATCAAAGAGGCTGAGGAGGAGAAATCTATTACTGCTCCATCATCAGAACAAATCATCAGTGATACACTGGAGGTAAATTAAAGGAGGACTAGCTACTATAGTGCTTGCACTAAACATTGAAGACATTTATTATCACTTTCCTTCTTTTAACTAAACTCTCGGGTAATGCACGCAGGTCAAAATGGTTTCAGGGCATCTAACAGTAGTGTACACCATCGGAGACGCAATGTCGTTCACTGAATTTATAATGGCTCTGCGTAGCATCCTCGCTGACCACCCAGACCGCGAGGATATATTTGATCGCCACAGCAGTTCAATTCTCTCCTCCACCAGAAAACACCCGGTGCTCGCCAAGCAGCGTGCTGAACAACCGGCCAGGTGGATTCACGTCAAGCTGGAAGCAGTGAAGGGAGAGGAAACGTTGTCAACAACCCTACTCATGCGGGATGACAACTTGTACGTCTGTGGATTCATGAACCAGCAAGGGGATTCATTCGAGCTCATCGATAACCCGGATATATCCGCCGGTATACTCCCAGTTGATGAATACAATCCCCGACGCCTAAGCTGGGGTGTCGGTTACAGATCCTTACTGGACGCTGACACAGAAGATGATCTTCTGATAATACTGGCGGGCGTGAAAATGGGCCGTGAGTTCGCGAAGGACGCCGTGCACGTGCTGTCGCGCTTCCCAGCTTGGGTGGATGCTCGTCCTGTATACCGCAAGAATATGATTCCAAATAAACAAATGAACCCTAGGTTGGCACTAGCAGGGCTGATCATCATGGTCTGCGAGTCTGCAAGGATGAATCGTATCAACGACTTCATTGAACGTTGCTGGAGCAACAACGACATGAAATTGACCAACGATCTGATGCGTGATTGCGTGTTGAATTATGGAAGGATGTCATTAGAGCTGTTGACATGGAAGAGTCAAGGATACACCACCAATCCGGACTCCATTTCGCGGAAACAAGACATTTACCTCGTGCTGAACTCACCTTGGCGGTTCTGGTTCTTGGGTCTTGGTCGACCCCGGGTGGAGCTGTTGGCCATGCGTGCCGACTTTGGGGTCGTTGGCACGACCGTTATAGTCTTTGACGGGAAACGAGGCCATATCATCTATAGGAAGGAGGAACAAGAAGAAAAGGTACATCATGTCTAACCTCTGGTACCAATCCATATGAATATTTCTGCAGTAAAGCAATAGTACTAATGAAGCAAGCAATACATGGTTGCAGGGAATGGTTGATTTGGTGTTGACTGGACCTTACACAGGCTTCTCAGCGCACGGGTGCTTTGCCATCAAAATTGACATCCCAGCCGAAGCTGCATGTAGCAGCAAAGGGGATGCCAGTGGTCCCATCAAATGGGAATGAGATTGGTATGGTAACGCTTGGGAAGTTGGCATGGGGCCCAGGACACGGACCACAATAATCTCTTCAGGCCCCGGCCGCAACGTTGAGGTCACCTATGCGGTGATGTCCGACGCCCAGGAGGCCACAGTGCAGGTGAAGCTGCGGCTCAAAGATGGGAACAGCCCTTGTAGCGTCCACGGTCATATCACCGCTGGCATTGCTGACTTCAGAGACCCTATCATCCTCTTCAAGCGTACACTGGAGACAGCTCAGCATTTCTCTCCTACCCACTCGAATGTTATTCAGCTGGCGCGGTCGCTTAAGCTGGCCAGGAATGTGGTTGCGGTGCCACGTGGTCGGAGGCTTCATGTAGAGGTGTTCCTGCAGATTCAAACTTCCAACGAACAAGGGGTTAGTAATAATCCGCGTTTGATCAATATTCATCGCAGCTTCGGCAATCACAAAAAGGACTTTCGTCAACAAAAACATCATAAAGAGGACGCTGACGAAGAAGTTGAAGTGACCGTCGCCTGGTACTCAGATTCAAGACGAAGTCGAGAGGTACACACCGAAAACATTGCTGATCACTAGTAGTTGCAGGAGCAAACGTTCAACACATTCCTTATGTTTTCCTTTTGTTTTCTTTTGACTACTCATCACATATGTAGTCTACTGGTTGATCACGCCATTGCATATGTACTGCAGATCGAAGAAAAGAGTCCGCGGCAACCTGACATATCGTACAAGGTCGGGCAGGATGCACAAGGGTTCAGTACATTCATCACTGAGCTCCGTAGATTGGTGGCGGAGCACCCACGCTGCAAGGATCTCATGGCCGATCATCCAACACGGCTCTCCTCCACACATAACCACCCAGTTCTCCCCAGAGGGCGTGTTACAAGAGAACCAAACATGTCTCGGGCTCACATCAAACCAGAAAGGTTGATTCACATCAAACTGGAAGCGGTGGAGGGTGTGGATAAAACGTCGTCATCGATAACCCTAGTCATGCGGGATGACAACTTGGACGTAATCAGCTTCATCAACCAGGATGGAGATTGCTACGTGCCTGGCGATCCGCAGCTCCCATCAGAATATAAAGCAAAATTTCTAGGCTGGGGCAAGGATTACGGAAGCATACTGAACGCCAGAAGCCTGTTTGAAGCCGATGATATAATGGGTGCCGCGAAGCTGGGCAAAGCCTTCGCGGAGGACGCCGTGCATTACCTTTCACGCTTCAAAGATAGGGGGCCGCGGCCGAGTGACAAAGCCAAGCGGTCACTGATGGGCCTGATGATGATGGTGTGCGACTCAGCAAGGATGGAACCTGTCCGCAAAGCCATGGCTGGTGGTTGGAATAATAAAGACGGGGCGGAACTCACCATGCAACAACTGCAGGATTACAGACAGCTGTGGCCAGTAATATCAGGAGCACTGCTGGACTGGAGGGATCACGCCTACCAAGGATGGCCTGAAAATGAGGAGCTAGAGTCGATCGGAATCAACAGCCCAGAAGATGCACTAAAAGTTGTCCACCTCGTGTTCAACGATGAGGATCGCATATGCCCGCCGTACTACTACTACCAAGGTTTTCAATATCAAAAATAAAAATTTATCGGAGGTCATGGATAAATAGGATAAGCAGGATATATCAGAAATATCGGACCAGATTAAAAAATATTCAAATTGTTTTGAAAAAATTTCGTAGAATTTGACTTGAAACTATTCCTAAGCTATTAAACATCACTTGTTTACAGATAAAAACAAGAATAAAATATTATAAGTGTGAGACTGTCACGCGGCTAAATTTGGATTGTCTGTGTGGGAACAGGAAAGAAGGAAAAAATTTAGCCGATCTCAAATTTTATTGGACCCTGTGGATAGAATAGAAATTTCGGAAATTTCTGTGAATTTCGGCCGATGTTAAAAACCTTGACTGCTAGACCTCGTCGACCATCGTACGTGCGTACAACATATAACGAGTTGCGTCACAGAGATGACTTTTGTATCTATTTGGTCGGCCTGACGGTGATGGTTCGCGATTCAGCGAGGATCGAACCTGTCCGTGACGCAATTGCACGTAACTGGGACAATGGGACAGAACTCATCATCATCATCAATGGAGGTTTCATCAGAGTTTTATGGACATTAAATATACTGATGTGGCACTATATTAATAAAGAGAGATGATAAAAGTTTTATGGGAGTAAAGATAGTTTTATGGAGATGAAACTCTTCTGCACTATTTTCAAAATATGAACACGTTAGAAACTAGGTCATAAAACTCCACTGAGACTGACCAAATATCAGGAGCACTGCTGGACCAAGGATGGCCTCAAAACGAGGAGCTGGAGAAAATCGGAATCAGGAGCTCAAACAAGTTGTCCTTGTCGTGTTCAATGATGAGGATCGCATATACACGTACTAGCAGACCGAATTAGGGCCCACGCATACATTTGCCAAATCAGGTACCCTTTTTTTCTACTTTTATTTACTTTATAAATAAATAAATCATGTCGTCCAGATGTGATGTGTGTGGCCATTTGAGCTATTGCTTTGAGATTTGATCCTGTATTCCTGTAAACCCGACAGTAAGGGTATCATGAAACTATATATGCAGATGTAAACACTATTTGTTTCCGCATTTAATGGTTTGGAATCACAATATATTAGGCCTTGTTTAGATGCCCAAATTCACCCCCAAATTACACTATGCAAAAAGAAAATTCCCCATCGCATCAAAATATCGGCACATGCATGGAGTACTAAATGTAGATAAAATCAAAAACTAATTGTACAATTTTGTTGTACTTTGCGAGACGAACATTTTGAGCCTAATTAATCAATGTTTGGACAATTATTACCGAATAAAAACAAAATTGCTACAGTACTGCACAGTGCAGCACAGTGCATTCGGGATGCCCCGAATCGGGCATCTAAACATGGCCTAACACAGCTTGCCATCTTTGTCCTAGCTAGCAGTTGAAATCTGAGTCTATGTGTCCTGGTATCGCTTATATCATTTCTTTGGTACCTAGTGTCATCTGAAGGTTGCAAAATGAGCTTTAATTTGTTCTCTCAGCTGTGCCTTTAGGTCCCATTTGTCTACCTGAACCAGCATGCCTTAGGGCCCATGATTTTTTTTTCACTCCTATAACTGCCTTCCAGATGTTAATTATATTTTTCTACTTTCAGTTTTCAGTTAGAGTAAAATGTTCCACTTGTCCTACTACTTGACTCAGATACCATCCGGCCAGGTACCCAATTCCATAATACACGTTCAATACCCTAAATACTATTGGGTTCAGCATGTAATGGTTTGGAATCACAATAATACTGTTGTCATCTATGCCCTAGCTACCTATTGAAATCCGAGTCTATGTCCTGCTCATGTCATTCCTTTGGTAGCAACTGAAGTTTTACTTTGAGGAAAATGCATGGCTGGTCTTCGAACTTGGCAAGAGGTGTCATCTAAGTTTCTCTACTATTAAAATAATATTTCGGGATCCATAAACTTGGCTTCGGGTATCATTCAGGTTCAAATGGGTCGTAAGCTTCTCTCTATGCTGATGTGCCATGCTGATTGGCTATTGTATGTGGGGCCCACATGTCATGAGGAATATATTTCTATTTTTTTTTGTTGTCACTTTTTTTCTCCCTCTCCTATCTCATCCGCAAAGCACACACCGGCGACGATGGCGGGCGGGCAGAGACGTTCTTGTTAGATCTTGGGATCGTTCCAGGTGGATCCAGTGGGTGGATTCTTTCGTATTTGGTATAAACAATGTTGTCATGGTGCACGAATCAGAGAGAAAAGGAGATGGAGATGGAGAGGAACGATGTTACCGATCAACGTAGTTGAAGCGACTCGCATGGTGTCGGTGAAGAGGATGCAGCGGCGACACCAGTGGGTCTTCCCGTCGCTGGCAGTGCTACCCTCTAGATCGGCTAGGGTTTGGAGTGGGGAGGCAGCTGGGTGGTGAACCTCGTGACCCTAACCACTGCCCCCACCTCCTATTTATAGCACTGTACGACGGGGGCCCACCAACCACGTCATTGGGCTGGACGTCCCCGATCAGGACGCGAGATTAGGGCCCAGACATGGCCGTTGGGCCAAGTCCAGTGGAGATCAACTAACATTCTCCCCCTTGATCTCTCATCACTTTCTTCGTTCTTTAATTTCTTATTCAAAATTTCAATTCGTATTTTCTTCCTTCTTTTCTATTTCATCACAGATTAGTGCATAGAACTGTCCCATCGTCACAGCAATTAGTGCCGCTAGACTAACAGCCACAATACACTTCTCCATTTTGAAATGATACTTTCTTTGGGCCCTTTGTTGTCCGGGAATCATAGGCTATACCATAAACCCATGTCGACTGTGTGTTTTCTGAACACACTGGGTGATAAGCCTTTGTAAGCTGATCTGCAAGTACTTGCTTTTACTTATACATTCGAAAGCTTTTAAAAGATTCCGGACTTTCTTCTTTACAACGTCTAACTTCATGTCAATGTGTTTGGCAGCACACTTGACCCGTTGTCATAGGAGTCAATCACTTCAAATGGTAATTGCTGTTGTATACCATTACCAATTTCGGGTATAAGTTAACAATTTCGCCTGTCCTATAAGCCTCATAATAAGTTGTACTATAGGTATGCATCATTGATGACACCACAACTGTTTCTTCGGAGCTTTTCCACAATAAAACTCCAACTGCGAGAGTTAGCTACTATGTGGGTTTCACTAAACATCTCGCCGAAATTCAATATTCTTGTACCCACAACCATTTGAGAGTACTCGTTCTTTCTTAATCATCATGAGGCTTATTAAATCTTTGCACAATTGCAAGACATTCTCAATCTCCATTCCAGTGATCTATGTCTGGACTGGACTTTCTGCCAAAACATCCCGGATAAATGAAATATGTTAGGGTAATATCATACTTGTGCACTCATCAACTGTAATATCATAGTTGTGCACTCATTAAGCTTCCAACAGCTGAAGCATATGGATCCATATTCATTTGATCAATCTCATTTCGGTTCTTGTAACACTAGAATTCTCAAAATTATTACCCTTGACTATATGAACAGGCGTAGGTTCACTTGCATGCATACTTTGTTTCTTTACAATCTTTTCTAAGCATGCCTTTGTGATAATCCTAATACCCCTTTCATCTGTCTCGGTGAATTTCAATTCTTATAATGAGTGTTATTTCACCGAGAACATTCTTATTGAGTCTCGAGGACAAGAACTGCTTCACATACAGTAGATTGACATCACTACTAGCAAGTAAGGTGTCATCCACGTATACAGGATTAGGAAATGAATTTCCCATTCTATAACTTTGTACAGATGTAATTGTCCTCTCATTCTCTTTAACCCAAAATTTCTAGTTGACCTTTCAACTTGAAATGCCACTGTTTAGAGACTTGCTCTAGTTCATAAAATGCTTTTTACAGATGGCATCCCACTCGTTCGTTCTTTCTTTCCACGACAAAACTTTTAGGTTGTGCCATGTAATCATTTTCATACAAATCCCATTGGGAAATGCTGTCTTTATTTTTCATCTCAGATCATGATGTGCCACTAGCACTCATTGTAATCTATTCATTCTCTTTGTGTAAAATCTTTTGATTCAAGTCGTGCTTTATATCTTCTGTTCCCTTTGGAGTCACATTTCGTCTTGTAGACCCTTTATAGCCTACTGTTTTGGCTCCATTAGGAACTGCTTCTATTTCTCAAACTTCGTTGTTGTTCATCGATTTCATTTCAATTTCCTTAGCTTCTTGCCATTCAGACGTGTTAACGCCTCTTATGGTTTCTTCAAATGAGGTGGGATCACCTTCCATTTGAATTTCTTCATTAATATATAATTCATAGTCATCAGAAATATCTGATTCTCTTATTCTTTGAGACTTTCAGGTCTTTAGCTAATGACACTTCTTTCACATGGGGTTGTTGTTGCTCTTTCATCGTCAATCGATTCTATAGGGTCCTGTAAAACCGGATCCTTATTTTCTTATTCATCTTCTTGAAGGGCTAACAACATGTGTTGTATGAGTCATACAACATCAACATGGTGTTGAGCATTTGTCGATCTTGAGTCATTGGAGTAGGCACTGGTCCCACTTCTCTTCAAGTCGTAGATCTTTTCATACCATGCTCCCCCAGATTAATCCATCTCGTGTAAGGATAGCGTATCTTCAATCTTTCTTATTTTGGGTTTATTCTATTAAAATCTATCTCATTTGGTGCTTTGAGCACCGTCTTCGTATTTCTTAGTCTCATTGCTATCTTCCTGTTGAACTGTAAAAGGTTCAAGAATTTAGCCATTTCTATACTTAGGGGTATCTTTATTATGACCGTTGTACTCCCTCAACGATCACCTTCATCTTTTATAGATCACTTTTTCTCTAAATGCAAAGCATATAATGGGGAATTTCTTTCAATCATCTTTCTGAGTTTCTTATTCTTTGACTTTCTATCTTTCTCAATTCATGTCACAATCCTCCCCCTCGAAATGTGGCTCAAACTTTTCTGCCACAATTTCGAAACCTTCATAACTCTTGTGAGTGAGGAAACTTTGATTACTTCATCCACATGATTACATCATGGAAGATGAAATTGTTTCTTAATTCGTATGGAAGTATGTATTCTTTTTCCTCATTTCACTTCAAGAACTCAAAACTTCTGCAAGTCATGCTTGCATGTCATTCTTATCATGAGGTTCATTTTCAACTTTCTTTTGTTCTTAAACTCATACTAGGATAGCATGAGAGCTACCCTAAACTTCTCTCCCTGTGCGGGATATACATGGTCATCTCACTTCCTCCTGCCATGCAGGACAAGTGCTATGCCAACTTTGCCCCACAACGCGGGTATTTTCTTAAATTTATGCCGCCATGCGAGACAATTCTCTTGTAGAGACATAAATGCCAGGATTGGCTCATGTTCAATCATTAAATTCAGGAATAAATCTGATATTCTTTAACACACATGCTTCATCTGACGTTGGTCAAATTAAACATGCATGTCATTCATTACAATTCATATTATGATGATAAAACCTGAAAATTAATTATTTTTCATAAAGAGTACATAAAGGACAATTTCTCAAACTAAACTTTTATTGTTCTATTTCTTTCTTGGATCAATATCCCTGAAATCTTTGAAAAACATTTCTTTTCAAGCCACTCTTGAAGAGGACATAGTCTTTCATACAATGGCCTCCTTTCATATACACAATTTGTTCTCAGGCTTTTCATCATCTGAGTCACAAGTACCCAGTGCTTTTCTTTTCTCTTTCTTTTCTGCCTTCAAGAACGAAAGCATGAAGATTTTTGTCTGGAAATTATTCAACAATAGTTATCAACATTAAACTCTGATTTCTTTATGTTCTATTCTATATCACCGTTGGGCAGATATAGAACAAAACAATTTTCTTATACATTAATTCTATATCACCGTTGGGCAGAAATAGAATTAAATGCATAAAACTCATAGATAAAAATTCATAAAAATTCTCTATCAATAACTTTTGCTAAAATTAGCAACATCACGAATACAATATTCTTGTACATTAATTCCACATCACCGTTGGGCATAAATGGAATTAACATATGGAACAACTCAATTATCATTGACTCTCTTCAAAATTAAATTCTCCCGTTGGTTCGAATTTAATTAGAAGATCATCATCATCATTATTGCAGCGGAAAATCATCTTTCTATTTCATGAGCATTTCTTGATCTTTATCTATTCTCTGAAAATTGATCACTTTGATGCATAAATTATCAGAGATTTAAATCTCAACTTCAAATTCATAAATAAGCTTATAATATTGTTATCATCAACATTGGTCAGAAAATAACAATATCATAATTTCACTTAAAACATAATGTGAATATCCCTCTAATCAAAATTTTTCTCGTTGGTTTAATTAGAGGATAAACTTTTCATTATTTTCTGAACTCTTCAAATTAAATCCTCCCGTTGGTTCGGATTTAATGAGAAGGCAATATTCTTTTTCTTTGCAGCGGAAACATGACAAAATTCTTGAAATATAATCCTTAGTCAGAAGCATTTCCATTTACTTATCTATTCTCTAGACAAAACTAACAAGAGGTGCTTCTGAAAAGAATAAAATATATTCTTAAACCTCACTGTTCATTTTGGCCGAAGCCCATTCGTGTGCAGTGCCGCGGCCCAGCAGTGGAACAAGCCGGCCAAAACCGGCCCAGTTCACCACGGCCCAGCCCCGCGCCGCAGCTCCCCCTGCCGCCCAGGCCGCAACCTGGGCCTGGGCCGGCAAAGCAGAGCCCCGCCTGGGCCATATACGGCCCGAGACGCTGTCGGCCGTCGGATTCGATCGAGTGGTCATCCTTCAATCTCGCGGCGACAAAAACCCGCCGCGGTCAGCTCGCCTCCAAACCCTAATTCATTTTCACCCTGAGCCTTCCTCTCCTTTCTTTCTCAGTGCCGAGAGCATCGGCGCCGGTCATGGTGGCCGGTTGCCGTCGGCGGCGGTGGTAAGCAGATCCAGCCCCCATGCCTCCTCCTCACTACTCTTCTCTTCCCTTTCCCTCTTCCCTCTCAGTCCGACCGAGAACCTAGTGGTGCAGCGGCGGCCGAGAAAAAGAAGGTGGCGGCGCCGCCGCCGGGCCCCTTGCCGGCGCGCGCGCTCCCTCCGAGGTTGAGCGCGCCGCCGTCGAGCGGCCTTGTGGCGGTGCTCTTGACCCCGAGCTCGAGGCGTGGCCGCGCGGTGGCGTGACCTCCCCGGCTGGCGGCTCTTCTGTTCTTCCCACGCGCCGGCGAGCGGCGGCACGGTTCCCGCCTGTTGGCGGCGTCATGTGACGGCGAGAGAAGCCCCAGGTGAGTGCCCCTCCTCTTCGCCCGTCTAGCTTCTTAGGGTTAGGGTTAGCTTTTCTCTGTCGAATCGAAACCGATCCGGCCATCTCCTTCTTTATTTTCCTTTCTTCTGTTCTTTCCTTGTTCTTAGGGTTGGGGATTTCTTTCTTAGGGTTCTTAATTTGAGGTGATTTGAGGAAATTTCTTCCCTCTTTCTCTTCAAACCCCCTCCCCCCCAAGCCCGAGGCGGAGGACCCGCGGTGGCGTGGTCTCCCGGCCCGGCGGCTCGGGTGCTTCTTCCCGCGCGACCCCATCCGGCGGCCGGCGGTGAGTTTTGAGTTCTGTTCTACCCGCAGTACAACGGTGGTGACGGCGGCGAGGTTACCGGGTAGGTCCTCCCCTCCGTTCTTTCTTCTGTCAGTTAGGGTTAGGGTTCTTCTGTACGGATCGGATCCGTCGTGTTCTTCTTTTCAGTGCATATCGAAGTCCGTCATCTCTTTCTATTTTCTTTCATTGTTCTACCCTTACTGGATCTACACAATTAGCCCAGCTCCGGTACCAATGTTAGATCTTGGGATCGTTCCAGGTGGATCCAGTGGGTGGATTCTTTCGTATTTGGTATAAACAATGTTGTCATGGTGCACGAATCAGAGAGAAAAGGAGATGGAGATGGAGAGGAACGATGTTACCGATCAACGTAGTTGAAGCGACTCGCATGGTGTCGGTGAAGAGGATGCAGCGGCGACACCAGTGGGTCTTCCCGTCGCTGGCAGTGCTACCCTCTAGATCGGCTAGGGTTTGGAGTGGGGAGGCAGCTGGGTGGTGAACCTCGTGACCCTAACCACTGCCTCCACCTCCTATTTATAGCACTGTACGACGGGGGCCCACCAACCACGTCATTGGGCTGGACGTCCCCGATCAGGACGCGAGATTAGGGCCCAGACATGGACGTTGGGCCAAGTCCAGTGGAGATCAACTAATAGTTCTCCGGCGAGCTTGCTCCGGCGCGGCGGAGCAGGCAGTCAAGGCAGGCACGGCGGAGCATGCGGGCGAGGCAGCCGCGCCGAGGACTTCCTTACGCAGGCCGCACTCCCCTCGCTCCCGGGTGCCGCCGCCGTGCTGTAGCCTGAGGCACTGCTCCCGACGACGGACTCAGGCGCGTGCTGTAGTCCGCCACGCCCGATGGACGGGGAGGCGACTACGTACGGAGGTGGCTGGGGTGCGGACTGTGACTGGGGCTGGGACGTCGTCCCGGACGCCATCACGCCAATGCCTGCTGCTGCGACGCGGACGCCGACGCGTACTGCTGCGACGCAGACGAGGAAAGACGGATCTCGGGAGGCAGCAAGCTCTGGCGCGCGCGCCGGCCTCGCCCGCATGCTCCACCATGCTTGCCTCGCCCGCCTGCTCCGCCACGCCGGCCTCGCCGGCCGCGCCCAGGCACCCGCCGACGGCCAGTACGGCGAGGAGCAGAACCACCGCCGCCACAGACACGAACGCGCTCCCCGCCACAATCTCCCCCTGCTCCTCGTACTCATGCTCGTGGATGTGGACGTGGCCTCCGTCCTCCTCCAGCTCCAGGAGAGGGAATGGCGGGCACGATGGGTCCACCACCGTCACCGCCCACGACTCCAATCCCAGCACCATCTGTCTCTCATCTTGGCTTTCTCCTGTGCTCCTAGGCAGCTAGGCTCCAGTGCACTGCAGACAGCACTGCAGCTCTGCTTGGATCCACGGACAGAGGAGAGACAGCACTGCGGCTCTGCCATCTCGTCGTGCACTGCACTGCAGCACTGCAGCGCTCCTCCCGGCGCCGGATCTCGGTCCCGCCCCCGACGCGGTAGGAACGCGCGGGGACGCCGCACTGCCGGTCACCGCCTCGTCCCGCTCGTCCTCGACCTCCTCTTCGGCCGTTGAAGCTCTTGCAAAGCTCCGTGGCATTGAAGAAGTACTGGAGCAGCTGCTGCACCTTGGGGATACGGGTGGAACCTCCGATGAGCATGACGTCGTGCGCGAGCTCGCCGCCACGGGCTCCCCAGGCCGGCCGCGTGCTGGCTCGCCGCCGCCGCCGCCATGGGTCGTGTGCGAGCTCACCGCCGCAGGCTCCCCAGGCCGGTCGCGCGGGGGCTCGCGGCAGTCAGCCGCGGGTCGTGCGAACAGAGGAACGCAAAATGAGAAAAAAGTGACAAGAAAAAAATTAAATAGAAATATATATTCCGCATGTGGGTCCCACATGTAAGGGTCACGTTATACACAGTCAGCATGCCACGTCAGCATAGAGAGTGAGTTAGGACCCGTTTGGACCCATGTGGTACCCGAAGCCAAGTTCATGACCTAAAAATACCATTTTAAGAGTAGAGTGCCAAGTTTGAGGACCGGCCATGCATTTTTCTCTTTGACTTTCTTTTCCCAGCTGCTCCTTTGGATTTCATTTGTTTACATGAAGCAATGGGCACCTCATGCCAAGTTCGATGAGCGGCCATGCATTTTTCTCTTTGACTTTCTTTTCCCAGCTGCTCCTTTGGGTTTCATTTGTTTACATGAAGCAATGGGCCTTTAGGGCCTATTTCGATGCTTCGATTTCTTTTTATTTGTGACAGCCTTAAACCTATTTAGATGTAAAGTATTTTTGAAATATTGGAGAAATACTATGATTTTATAAAATACTTTGGTTTTTAGAAGTTACTGGGTATTTGGATGCAACAAATCTTGTAATCTCTAAAACCATGGTTTTGTCAAAATTGTTGTCTTTTTTAGAGTTTTAGAAACTCCACTCATGACCTATTTTTTCTAAACCATGATTTTTGTCTCTTTGACTTATAAAACCGTAGTTTTATGATACTACACTTTTCGAAAACCGTATCATCCAAACAGGTTCTAGTTGTCAATTATCCCCCTGTTCGGCTGAGCTTATCAGCCGTGGAACGGTGTTTTTCTCTCACAGTAAATCAGCCACAGCCGGCTTATAAGCCAAAAAACAGCCTGCCGAACAGCGCCTATATTTTCTGTTTCAGTTTTTAGGTAGAGTATCCTCCACTGGTCCTTCAACTTAACTCAGTAGGGAAGAAAATAAGATAGGACAATCCTGCTCCAACCAATGCCGTTTCCACATTTTCCCACCTGGATTCTGTTTCCTCAATACAGGGCCGAACCAGGAACAGCTTAATAAAAAACGGGACTGTGGAAATAGTTGACGCATCCTTCTGACCGTTTTAATAAAAACGGGACTGAAGAAAACAGTTGAGGCATTCTACTGCAGCCTGTTCGTTTCGCTGGTTTATTGTAGCTGAAAGTACTGTTCGCTGGTTTGTTGTGAGAGAAAAACACTGCTGGATGACTGTTGATTCTGCTGAATAGCTTAAACGAACAGGGTGCTGGATATTTTGCCAGCACCCGTATTTTATACAGGAATTCCCGCCAGCTTTGCCGTTCTTGTTACTGCCAGCTTGATACTGCTTCGCTATATACTAGTGGTATACGTAGCACATGTGATGGAAAAAAAAAGGCCTTGTGCGTGGAAGCCCATTTTTTAGGAGTTGTGCGTGGAAGCTAAGCTGCATGTGCTCGGCAGCACGGCAACAACTAGTAGGTTCGTGTGGGCCGTGGCATGTTTCGGCCCGTTTGATAGCATGGCAGGAAAAGCAGCGTTCGTAGTACGAACAGGTTTAGTCGTTTCTGTCATTTGTTTTTCTTTCTCATTTTCTTTTTCTCTTCGTGATGATTAAAAAATAATATTCTCAGTCCCATTTGTTCCATAGTGTTATGGTACTTCTCAGATCCAAATTATAAGCCGTTTTACCTTTTTAGATATATAGCTTTTAATATATATCTAGATACATAGGGTTTCACTTATCACTGGTGCAAAATCGATATTTTCGATATTTCAGTATCATCAGTCAGGGACGATATAAAACTGGTATCAACCAAAAATTTGTGAATTTGAATTCAAACTACTAGAATTTCATTTCATGAGATCGTATGAGTCCAAATCTGAGCTATTGAAAAAATATATTATTTTTTAACCATCATCATCCTAGCCACCACGCTTTGCACTCGTGCTCTAGGGCTCATCCCTGTCAAGCATGCCCCAAAAGTGTTATATCATCTTATTTCTGTACTGTTTTCTGTTGTTTTTGAAGTAAAATAGTTTAGAGATATTCTACATTATTTTTCTATACAAATTAAGGTTTTTTCTTTTTAAATTTTGGCTGGAATTTTTCTATCACCAATAGATTTTTTATATTTCTAGTTTATCATTTATCAGTCACCACCGATATTTTTTAATAACGATAATATAAACCCTAGGAATAGAATTATTCAGGAGGAACGGAGAGTGTACATTGCCAAATAGAGGAGTTAATAACCTAGGAAGGCTATTACATGCCAACAATAATAGAAATACACATAATTACTTCTAATACCAATCTCAGTTGGGGGTTCATAAGAGTTTGATTCTCTTTAAAGTCACAACACATCAGCAATTGCCATGGTATTTATGAGGAAAGAGAGAAATAGACACCATGTTCGCTAGATGGTTTCTGGCTAGCTGATGCTGATTTATTGTGAGAGAAAAACACTGCTGAATGGCTCACTGATTTTGGCTGATAAGATCAAGCGAAAAGGCTGTCGGGATGAAATCATACATCACGTTCAACAAAAACAATGATTGATACTGATTTGTTTCATTCTCATGTGCTCTCGAGGATCTTATGTGAAAGTAAACAAATAAAATTGTATGAAGTTAAAAGGCTACATATTTCATATGTCACATTTGATCATAGCACCATATCACAATTAAATGATGTGGCTAGCATATGAAACTACATGAAACTCTGCACTGAGATGGTTTCTAGGGGCAGTCTCAAAAGACTTCGCCGATTGAATGGTGTTACACCTGTACGTGTTACACCATTGAATGACTTCACCGATCAAGAGCCTAAGGGCAGTCTCCAATCTAGAAACTAGGATGGTTTCTAGGGGTATACATTAGGATGCCATCTACTCCCTCCGTCCTAATATATAAGGCGTAACCACTTTTTATTCATGTCCCATAGTATGAGGCGTGCTCTTTCTAGAGACGTGTATATTGATGGAGTAGTACTAATTTTGAGAGAGAGAATTAAATGCGTTATTTGATCTTTGAATCGGAGGTGGTTATGCCTTATATACTGGACGGAGGGAGTAAAAGTAAAATGGTGATGTGGCACTAGAAGGAAGAGAGAAGGAACTGGTCTCTTGTCCAAAAACTATGTCTACACGAGGAGGGGTGATAGGAGAATATATGTGATTAGATAAAAAAACTATTTTGAAGAAACTATTTATTGGGAATACTATGATTTAGTTGTATAGTGTCTATATGACTTGACAAGTATGGAAATTAAATTATCTCGTAATTTTTGGGTTAGAACTGTCCAAACAACCCATGCATGTATTCCGAACATAAAGACTGAAGTACTGAACACCACACTTGTGAGCATAAGGATGCCTTTATGCATCTGGTCGGTTGTGGACCAGATCACATGTCTTGCCACACAAAAGTTTATGAGATTGTTGTCGGTCTTGCAAAATTCTATGGGTTGAACGCGGAAGAATGGAAAGTTTGAATGGACTAAGCCATTTGTAATTAGATTGCAAAAAAAATTTGGGTAGGTCAACCACACAAAAAAAAATCAGGGCGTTTGTAATTAGATTGCAAAACTTTTTTGGGTAGGATAACCACACAAAAAAATCAGGGCACTTTGCTTTGCTACGGCTATCATGGACACTATATGTGGCTACGCACTGAGCAACAGAACATATATATCTTTTCGACAGGTGAACACAGGACATCATTTGTAAAGGGAGATCATGGAGATCCACCATAAGCAGTGAAAACATGACTCCTGCCTAAACTTTCATATAATGCTAGTCACCTTCATCGAATCATGGGCACACCGGCCAACAACCCATTGTCGATGTAAAACATTTGAATTCAGCACTGAGCAGGTAAAAAGGAAGACCACTACAAAATGTTCTAATACCAAACTCAGTTGAAGCTTAAAATTCCACATGTAAATACATTTTTTAACCCTACCAACCCAACAACACAACACACAAATTGTAGCCTATATAAGCATAGCCACCCCATGCACCAATGCAAAACCAATCGATCTGCCAACATGGCAGCAAGAAGAGCTTCCACGCATGCAGAAGCACAAGCACTCGTCACGATGTCATGCGTGGTGGCACTCGCCATCGCGCTGCTCGCGCCATGCTGCGCGGCATCCTCGAGGTCACTGCTGGTCTCCTCCACATTTGCTGATGCACCGGAAGGCAGACAGCAGGCCGGTGCCCAGGCGCCGGCGCCGTTGGTGCTAGAGCCGCAGCCGCCGGCTGCAGATGCCGCAGCCCCGCCGGTGGGAACTCCGGAGTCCGCCCCTGTCGCTGACGCGCCGCCGCCGTTGACGGGCCCCCACGGCCAGCACGTGAAGAGCAAGCACAACGACCACGAGAAGGCAGCGCCACCGAAGCCCAAGCACCACCACCCGAAGGCGCCGCCCAAGCACCACGGGCACCACGCGCCTCCGCAGCCGGAGCCGGCCGTTTCGCCGCCGGCGCCGCCGCCGGAGCCGTACGGCGGGCAGCCGACACCATCAGCACCGGCGGCCGACAGCCCGCACGGCCAGAACCCGCCGTGGCCGTTCCCGTGGCCGCGCCCGCCTGGCACAGGCCAGTGGCCGCCGCTGCCGCCGTTCCCGTTCCATCCGCCGCCGCTCCCCGCGTGGCCGCACCCAGGGAACAACCCGTGGCCGCCTCTGCCGCCATTCCACCCGCCGCCGTTCCCAGCGTGGCCGCACCCCGGCCCGGGCGGCAAGTGGCCGCCGTTCCCGTTCCACCCGCCGCCGGTCCCGGCGTGCCCGCACCCCGGCCCGGGCGGCAAGTGGCCGCCTCTGCCGCCGTTTCCTTTCCACCCTCCGCCGACGCCAGCGTGGCCGTGGCCTCGTCATCCAGGAAACCCGTGGACGCCGCCGTCGTCCTTGCACGGCAGCGGCGATGGCGTCCCTGCGTCGACGGTGCAGCAGAACCCCAAGAACTGACGCATGCGCGCGCGCTCTTTTGCCCGGATAACACGAGAGGAATATTATTATATATAAATAATGAATTTGTTTCAGCTAAAGGAGAGATCGATCGATGATTCGTATACTCTGTAAAAGTAATTATGATTTGTGTTAATTTGATCAGGCTCAAGAGCCTTGATTAATTGATTATGATATGAATAAAATCAGACCAGAAGTTTAATGTTCTTGCGATCATCCGTTCGACGATTTCAGGAAAAGTATAGATCATCAGAAATTCAGCCTGATGGGCCGAGATCTGAAGTCTTGGCCGGACGTTCTCTTCTGCTGCCTCTATATTTCTATCTAGGCTTATTGGAGCGCCTTTTTTTTTACTTAAAAAGCGAAAATTCCTTCACGTTTCTATACCGCGTTGGAATTATTTTTAAAAAAAAATTACGGCCTACTTGCTAGCGTTCCGAATTCTACTACATACCGGATTTATTTTTTGGCTCAAAATATTTTCTATGAAATAGAATGAGTTCCAAAAGGGAGTTTCAAAAAAAAGAAAAGAATGAGTTGCAAAAGGGTGTGGCTAACGTCCGGACGCCGACGCCTGCTGCTCCATTTCACGCACGTCGAGACGCACGTGTGAACCTCCATGCCTTCCGTTCGGACACCGCACGCCCCCTCTGCTTCCTGCGCCCGTCGCATGCACGGCGCCCGAGTAGCTCCCGTTTCACACGCCCGGGACCTCCTATGCCGCGGCCTCCACCCACCACCGCTTTCCACGCGCATGCACTATGCCACCAACAGTTACAACAGGCTGGTCCCGTTGCATGTGCAACACCAGATTTACTTTTGCAACATTAATTCAGATGAAACACTTGCAACATACATCTCAAACAACTAAAACACTTGCAAACACCTAAAAACACTTGTAAAACACGTGTGTAGCCATGTAAAACACATGTAACATCCAGATGAAACACTTGTAACATACGTATGAAACACTTAAAACATACTTTTGCAACATACATGTATATGCAACATCTATATCTACTTTTGCAACATTAAGATGAAACACTTGAAACATATATCTGAAATAACTAAAACACTTAAAAACATATGCTTGCAACATACGTATATTATCATTGTAACATATGCAACATCTAGATCAAACACTTAAAACATAAGTCTGAAATGCTTGAAACACGGCGTCACAGGCGGCCATGGCCTACCTTGTGGGGAACTCTGGTAGCCAACAAGCTCAGGTCAAGGGGACGTTGACCAAGCATACACCTCCGCTACAAAGACGACGGCTTGTCGCTCCTGAAGCGATTCACTCACGCCTACTCGTGGCACAGGCTCACGCCCGTCAGTGCGGCCCCGCTGCTGCTCTGCCACAATTGTCCAGCGTCGTCTGCTTGCGGGGGATGGGGCACGGTGCAGCTGGCGACGCGCCGCGGCGCGGTGGAGGGATGGTCACAGCGCGCTGTGTAAAGAAAGGGGCACGGCGGGGTGGAGTGGAGTGGGTAGATGCGCAGCGATGCCGCAACACCAATGCGAGTGAAGAAATTTTCGAAGATGTAAGAGACGTAGAGATGAGCATGCCTGTTGGGCCTGTCCGCCGCACAGGCCCAGGAAAGAAAGGCAGCGTCCGAACTAGACGGACGCCCGTGTGCAAGCATTTGCGGTTGCAAAATCGTTTGGCTCGTTTATTGGCTAGGTTCCGTATCAGGACAATGCCAGCTGCGCAAACAATATGTCGTCCATTATTTAGAGAAGACGTGACTATTTTGTCTAGAAGTTTTTTTTTTTGGACAACGAACGATTCTATAATTAATAGCAAGAAGCTATGAGTAACCTTACAGAGTTCAAGGTTACAGATTGAAGTCATGAGCTGCACTGATAAGGCAATTACATGTGAGACCTGTAGAAACATGTAAATGCGATTCTACTAAAGCTTGCCTAGCAAGAGCATCAGCTGTCTGATTTTGAGTTCTTTAAATTCTGCAAATTCTTATGTTTCTGTGAGCTGTGGAGTTGCTGGAAGATCTGGGTGTAATACTTGATTCTCTACTGTGGTGCTGTTCATTCAGGAAATGCACCATTTGTTGGCTATCTGATAGGAAATTGACCTGTTGAAGACCCAGCTTGTCAGTGATAAGCGGCATCTATCTATGTATGTAAAAAAGACATCATCCTTAATTTGAAATGGAGGGAGTAGGAAACAAACAGCTGTTGGATACCTGCGCAATGGCAACGTTGGAGGTTGGTCACACTGTCAACCGGCAAGAGATCGAAACGCACCCGGCGAATTGCAACACGGCGCGGCGGCCGCTTCTGAACGCGTTATGATCGACCTACTGGTGCTGGATGCCTGGATGCTGGTTGCTGCCGATGGTTGGCTGGCGTTTGCATGCATTGCACCTCTGACTTCCGGCGCGTGGAGAAACTGAAGTCGCGACGCGTTATAGCTGACAACCGATATATGGCAGTTTGCTACCGGCTGGAGTCCTTGAATGCAGAGAGTCAGAACGCGACATCTCCTGGACGTCGGAAGGAGAACTGGAGATTGATCCATATCCATTTGTTTATTTGTGTGTATATAGAGATCGAGATTCAGATTCTTCAGTCTCCTGCCTCTTATTTAAGCACCCCCAGCGCTCTTCTCAGCCTCAGTCCAATAATGTGGACAATGCTGTTGCAATTGGTCCGCTGCTAGTGCTATAGTGGTAGAGCTAGCAGATCAAACAAACCCTCCTCTTGACTAGCAAAGAAAGCGTGAGACATCGTCGTTTTCGTGTTTGGTTGTTGGGAATCTTGGGATGGAGAAGAGTTTCAGTGTCAGTGGTGGGGATGACGACGACGAGGTGTGGGTGCACGACGCCTCCGTCCGCGGGAGGCCTCCCTCCCGCGCCACCACCGGAGCCTGGAAGGCCGCAATGTTCATCGTCTGTGAGTAGTCAGATGGAGCTCCATGCACCGACCGGTTAGTTACCGTGTAATTTTCTTCCCAAGATGGGTGCCGATTTTGTTATCTTTATGCATTAGGGATTGAGTTCAGCGAGAGGCTGAGCAATGCAGGCCTAACGATGAGCCTGATGATATACCTCACAAAGGTGCTGCACGTACGAGGAGATGAAGGTGACCGCCAAGAACGTCAACCACTGGATGAGCGTCACCACGCTCATGCCCTTGCTCGGCGGACTCCTCGCCGACGGCTACCTCGGCAGGTTCTCCACCGTCGTCTTCTCCCCCGCCATCTACCTACTGGTGAGCACTCAGCTCTTGATCCTTCCCCCTCCTCACACACCACGGCTCCACGCGACAACCGAAAGCAGGGTCCTGATGAGCTCTCATTATCGCATCAGGGTCTGGCAGTCCTGGCGACGACGCAGCTGGCGCCGGTCCTGAATCCCGACCGCTCGTCGCGCCTGCACGAGGCGCTCTTCTTCGTGGGCATCTACCTCGTCTCCAACAGCACGGCCGGCCACAAGCCGGCGCTAGAGAGCTTCGGCGCGGACCAGTTCGACGACACCCACGCGGGGGAGCGGGTGCGCAAGATGTCCTTCAACTGGTGGAACTGCGCACTCTGCGCGGGCGTCCTGCTCGGCATCACCGTCGTCGTCGTCGTCGTCTACGCGCAGGACAGCCTCGGATGGGGCGCCGTCACGCTCGTTCTGGCCGCCGTCATGGCCGCCTCGCTCGCCGTCTTCCTCGCCGCCCGACGGACCTACCGATACAGGGTGCTGGCCGAGGGCAGCCCGCTCACGCCACCGCTCCGGGTGCTCGTCGCCGCCTTGAGAAAGAGGCGACTCCGGCTGCCCGACGACGACGCCGAGCTGTACGAGGTCCAGCCGCCGCAGGGTGTCAACAAGAGGCTGCTTTGCCGCACCGACCGGGCGATCGCGAAATGCAGCAATTGCTCCATCGAAATCTAGAATTGATGCGACAGTGTCTCGTACGTGGCTACGTGAAGGTTCCTCGACAGGGCGGCTATAGTGGAGCAGGGCGTAGGCGAGGGAGCGAGCGGAGCGTGGCGGCTGGCGACGGTGACGGAGGTGGAGGAGACGAAGCTGGTGGTGGCGACGGTGCCCATCTGGGACGGTGAGCACGCTCAACTTCGGCATGACGGAGGCGCAGGGCTCCACCTTCTTCACCAAGCAGGGCAGCGTGATGGACAAGCGCCTGCGCCTGCGCCTGGGCGTCGGCGCGCGCTTCGACTTCGAGCTCCCTCCGGCGTCCATGTTCGCGCTGTCCGCAGTGGCCATGATCGCCACAGTGGCGGTCTACGACAGGGCGCTGGGGCCGTGCCTGCGCCGCCGCGGGGGCGAGCGCGGGCTCAGCATCCTGAAGCGCGTCGGCGTCGGCATGGCGTTCTCGACCGCGGCGCTGGGCGTCGCGGCTGCGGTGGAGCGGCGTCGCCTCCTCCTCCGGTCCGCGGCGGCGGTGCTGTGGCTGGTGCCGCAGCTCGTGATCATGGGCGTGGGCGACGCGTTCGCGGTGCCCGGCCTGCAGGAGTACTTGTACGAGCAGGTAGGTCCCCGACGGCATGCGCAGCCTGGGCGTCGGGCTCTACCTCAGCGTCTTCGGCGCGGGGACGTTCCTCAGCAGCCTGGTGATCACGGCGGCGGACAGCGCCAGCTCCTGCGGAGGCCGCGCGAGCTGGTTCGCCAAGGACCTCGACCGCAGCAGGCTCGACCTATTCTACTGGCTGCTCACGTGCATCGGCGCCGTCAACTTAGCTTTCTACGCGCTGGTTGCGGCCAAGTACTCGTACAAGCAGACCGTCGTCAAGGTCGACGACGACAGGGTCGATCGGTGACGACTAGTCCGCCGCTGGCGACGTCGAGTACGTGCACGTACAGGCGCGTCGTCGAATGTACGTGCACAAGTGTTGCTTAATTAATTTGTAAAGAAAAATGGCAAACTTGCGCGTCGGCGGCACTCGTCTCGGACTCCGGTGGCGCCGTAGCCAATCAGCAGTGGACGGACGAGGTTCGCCTTGGGCCTTGGGGTGGCAATACCAAGGGAGGCTGGCGGGGTTCAGGGATTGGGGCATTGGGCGGCCTTGGGGTAGAAATACCAAGGGAGGGCTGGTGGTGGTTGACACTCAGGGTTCGGTCGAGTTGGGCTAAAACAAACTGGTGGAAAGAGGGAACAACAGGCTCAGCCTTGGGGCTGGTTTGGATCCCAAAAATTTTGCAAAATGATACTGTAGCAAGTTTCGTTGTTATTTGGCAATTAGTGTCCTATCATGGTCTAATTAGGCTTAAAAGATTCGTCTCGTCCATTTCGTCTAAACTGTGTAATTAGTTTTATTTTTTATCTATATTTAATGCTTCATGCATATGTTTAAAGATTCGGTGTGACGGGGAATCTGAAAAATTTTGCAAAATTTTTGGTGAACTAAACAGGGCCTTGGTGCCTAGACTGTGACACTATGTAGTTCCCTCGTGTCACATTCGCCCTGTTCATCCGGTTTATAATTCTTACTTTTCAGCTTGTTTTTTCAGTCGGAACAGTGTTTTTCTTTCATAACAAATCGGACAACCATGTTTTTCAGCCAGCTTATCAGCACAACCGAACGGGACCATTGATTCGCCACATGCCACGGCACCAACATGTTAAACTCACGCCGGCTGAACTTAGCATCTATGAAGCATTTATAAAGAATGGTGATGAACGTTTTTTCTTATAAAATAACCAAATTATATAGGAGTAGTTTAAAATGTACTCCCTCCGTCCAAAAAATATAATTCAAATCTTGTCCAAAAAATATATTGTAATTGTAGCCTTGGAGATCATTTTTTCAATGCGATTCACCTATTAAAAGTACAACTACATGTCTAGAAACTACCATACTATATCCATCCATGAGAAGAGCATTCCAGAAGGCAATCATTTCAGAAATAATAGAGGAGGGGTAAATACATAATTTTACACCTACACTAATCTTATCTCGAAAAATGAAATTTATATGTTTTTTTTCTAGGACGGAGAGAGTTCGATACACTAAAAAAATGATGTGTGCAACAAAACACGTGTACGATGTGGAGCCATAATTTCTACTCTATCTATGACTTAGACTCTGGACTACAATCTTTTTGAGATCAAGGAATTAGTAGCATCTATTGGAAAGGTTTGATACTCTTTTGGATTCTTTTCGTCTGAGATCCAATCGGAATGACTGAAGAGCTCCTGTCGTGACGCACGGAAAAGGACCGCAAAGAATTTTCTCATAAGGCCTCGTTTAGATGCTGAAAAAATTTCAAACCGATGAATAGTACCACTTTCATCTTATTTGATAAATATTATCCAATCGTAGACCAATTAGGTTCAAAAGATTCATCTCGTGATTTTCAACTAAACTGTATAATTAGTTATTATTTTTATCTATATTTACTACTTCATGCATGGGTCTAAAGATTGATGTGATGGAGAGAGAGTGAAAAAATTCTAACTTTTCATATGCATCTGAACAACGCGTAAGAATCCAAGTTTTGATAGACAGGCTGATTAGCGTCCCTGTCACGTTTCCATAGCAGCATGCCTTGGCCTGGAACTGTAGACACACCACACCACAAGCAAAATGAGGATTACTCGATTCTGAACGCCTTTTGTTTTCCCAAACTAGTATAAATGCTGAGCATCTCTAAGAGTTTGCCAAATCAACTTGGCATCTATCTATTTTTGGCAAAATAGAAAAAATTGTGCTCCAACAGTTTAGCATCCAACTTGGTAAATTTTAGCAACTTGGCAAATCTCCCCCTCCACGCGCATATTTGCGCGCTGAGCGCGAGCGCGCATCCGGCTTCGCGTGCGGGGCTCTTCGTTTCTTAGCGGGGCTCTTCGTTCGCTTAGCGGGGCTCTTCGTTTCTTAGCGGGGCTCTTCGTTCGCTTAGCGGGTCTCTTCTTATTTTACCAAGTCCAAATGGCAAACTCTTGGAGAGAGTCTATTTTTTCACTTGCCATATATTTTAGCAAGTTGCCAAATCACGATATTTGCCAAGTGAATTTTGGCAAACTCTTGGAGATGCTCAACGCCCACGTTAACCATGCATACTCGTCCTTTACGAACATAGGCATGCACATCTTATCTCTATCTTATCTCTATAATCCAGTAGACGGCGATCCCTCCTGTTACCATTAAAAAAATCTTATCTCTATAAAGTGTCTTCGAGAAATGCAATTGGTAGATTTAAAGATCAATTAATACTTAAATCTTGGATATACGATGTCAGCTGCAAGTAATCTAACCAACTGATTCTTGAATCCTACTACTAATCATTCTGTTAATAAGGACATGACTATAGATACTTATTGCCTAGGAAATTTGCTGAAATTTGGCTTATATTGATGCTTATGCTGATTTGTTGTGAGAGAAAAATAATGTTTATTTGTTGAAAAGTACTACTGAAGTAGTGCTGCAGAACAGGGCATAATTTAGATACTCCCCATCCCATAATAAACAAGTTTCTATAAATTTTCGGATAGTTAAGGACATTGGCAAAATACACATGTACCTTCATATCTGTTCCTTGGATTTGGCAGTTATTATTTGTATGCACCCATGATTAGCTTCTGCATTAGGAGACAATGTTTCATTTTTTATAGAACCCTATTTATTTTGGGACAAATTTTAAACCTTAGAAAGTTATTTTATTTTGGATAGAGGGAGTAGATGATTAAAACAAGCGATCACCATGTTTGGTCGGGTATAATTGTGTAGCTCCTCCAATCTTTTGAGCTGTGTCACGGTCATATATGTTCCTTACGGTGAACCTCCAATATAGCACAAGGGCTCATAGTTCTGACTTATTTTATATGTTTAGTGGTGGCAAACAACGCAATCATCGATAAAAAAAACTTCGAGTGACAGGGTCGTCCTGACCTTCTACGCGCTCGTCGCCGCCAAGTACCTGTACAAGCAGACCGTCGTCAAGGCCGACGATGACAGGGTCGATCGGTGACGACAAATCCCCTGGCGACATCGAGTGTGCCGGCTTCGCCGCGTTGATGCCTTGATGGTCATGAAACCAACCACTAGCCGCGTTGATTTGTGTCATTTATCATCACACTAGACGAGTGCCCGTGCGTTGCTACGGGAAACTACTAACTGTCTATGCATATGTGAATCAATTCAACAGAAAAATCTCACCATACCAACTCAATCTCAATGTTTAGTATGCGCTGATCAGAAAAGATGCATTCCTGCTTTCCACTGACCTTGGTGGTGTTTGGCATCATGTTCTGCGGTGCCTCAATCTATCATTGATCTTACTCCTCCTTAGATCCCAAAAGTCAACCAAACCAAGCAACACATAGCATGGCAAGAGGAACACTTGAGATTTTGAGAAATGGCAGCAACACCATCAACACACTTCATAGTTACAATGGCTCTTAGGTAGAGAGGAAGGGGTGAATAAAATACCTACATGAGGAGAATTGTACCATTTAATTAGGTTTGCATCACCACTAAGCTTTAGCAAACGCTGGCTAAAATTTTAAACCGAATATGTAGCAAGTTGATCATCCTCTGAACAGAGATCTCGTACAAGCTAGTAGCAAAAACAAAAGTTCTTCAAAATGAGTAAATTCAAAATCTAATGCACAAATATATGGTTGTAAGCCTGTAATTCTTCCATTTTTCAAACAAGATTCAACTAAATTTTTTATGAACAAGGAGGTCATACCAGACTTAGTTTCCCTTCACATCTTCTGTCGATCAACTGTTAGTCAACAAAAAAAACTTTAACACTAAGACCCTCATAGTTTAACCTTCAACAAGAGAACAATTTTGACTATTCACCTGAGGAGCCTTGTATGTGCACCCTTTTGGCCCTCCCAAAACTGATGCAGACACAGCAGGTACAGGTTTGATCTGAGGCTCCTGGATTTTTCAAAAGAGCCATATGGCAACAGATGACGATTATAACATCCAATTAGACGTGCCTAAACACTCCACCAAAATGGAAATCAAACCAAGCAGATTGAAAACTTGATATCACAATGCATTGAGGATACCTTGAGAAATTCCCCAATCACCCTGTCGGTGAGCATGGCAGCCTTCTCAGGGAAAAAAAACCCTACTTAAAAAAGTGTATTGTATACGTAATTAAACAACAAATCAATTGATTCTGTTAAAGATGCCAGATGATATGTAGGGAGGAGAGTAGAAGACTGAGCCAAGACATATGTAATTTTTTGAATGCTTTCTCTGACAGGAAAAACATATGAATCAGTTCAAAATCACATGAAAAACATAGGATTTAGGAAAAAATCCAGCATCCTAAAGGGGCCCTTAGCAGGACACCACACAACACTCTAATCGACAACTAACCAAATTATTAAATCTTAAAATAAGGAAATCATTCTTATCCTATTTTGATGTTGCTGCTGCCGCATGGTAAGGTAACTTCAATTTCAACATCACCATGCCCATAATGCATGTTCTTACAGGTCTGAGCTTGTTGCCCAAGGGCGCCAGCGCCATTGATGAAGGCAGTGTTGATATTGGATAGATTTGGATGTACATGGCAGAACTGAGAAAAAAAATCCTGCCTTAATCAATGAAAATAGCATTATCATGTGCTGTTTCACTAAAAGGAAAATATAGTGCTAATTGAAATACTGGATATGACACACAATGTTTCTATTATTGTTGTTCTATAATTAAATGCAAGTCAGTGTAATCAACAATAATATTTAACTGATTCCCATCTGCCTTGAATTATAAGTTATATTAAACAAATATTTTTGGTCACTCTCCTCACCAATCGATGATGACAACCTTCTTGTAGTCTTAGACCTTGGCATCCTCCCCGAACTCCTTGAAGATGTCGATGGTGCCAAGGCATCGAGCAACACCCTGTGGCAGCCACCAAGAAAATAAACAAAGAACATTCAGTAACGAATTTCTAATAACAGAGTTGTTGATGCATTTTTCCACATAATGATCAACTTGTAATTTGCATCTTTGCCTGAAAGACAAAGAAACATCAAGATCCAAAAAATAATAATAAGAAGAACGGACAGTTCAAAGATGCCCATAGGCCTACAAAATATGTAGCCTGGCAATCTCAAAATTTTATTTTATATCATCTGACACTGATAGGACAACAAAGGAAAAAGAAATTATCACACCTTGCTCCTGCAGAAGTTCTCAGGGTAGAAACGACGTGTCCATTTCTCTGATTTCATAGATAGCCCAACGTCATTGGCAAGACATGGCTGTCCATTCTACGTCCGTGCTAGCAGCATGGCTGTCAAAGATGACACAGTAGAAATATTCAAAAGAGTGAGATTTATGCAACACATATCATATATACGATAAATGTGTCGAACAAGGCATATAATTCAGAGGAAGGATTTCAAGAACAAAACTAAGCGAAAGAGGTGGAAACATACTTGAGCCTTCAAGAAAGAGACCAGGAAGGAAGTAAAAAAGGAATAACAGTTCCTGCATGTGCAAATTGGAGCCTTGTCTTTTCATACATACCATCAGGGCAGTTTTCTACAATACCAATAATTTTTAGAGCTTTGTCTTTTCATCCTACATTTAGAAACATTGAAAAGTTACTTACATCTAACTCTAGAGCTTAGCAGGCAGGGTATCTTCAGAAACATATGGCAGAAAACTCCAGCTCCCTTTTCTATGTTTCACTCTTACCAGCTTACAAAGAAACCAGAGGGAAGAAACATACTTAGTTGTAAAATTGAGGTGACAACGATTGGCAAGTGCAGCTGTGACATCTGTAGAAGAGGTTCCTTTTGCTTCTTTAGATCAGGCTCCTTCCTTTTCATGTATGCATAGAAATTGTCCCAAAGTTAATGTTCTTTACACAGCTACAACAAATAAAAGGAGAAACACATGCCCATTTGTGCATGGCCCTTCTAAACAGAAAAATAATTTTTTCAATATGTATGTATCCCTACATAGCTATCAAGATCCGGGAAAAGCACGTGCACAGAGAATTCTTTAGCCAAAAATTCAGCTAGATCGTAAACAAAAGAGGTTGAGCTTCCATTATTTTTCTAACCAATAGCACAACTAAGCCATCTTACACTTGAACGCAACTGCTCCATCGGTACAACTGACAGTCGAAGCCAAACCTAAAATTGCATGTCCGCTCATTTCATCGAACACCTATTGCGCGTTACCTCATTGCCAATGCCTTTATCCGATGAGCCAGTTCTGTCCTGCCCTCACGGCCAGCGGCTCACCGCCGCACCCCACTACCACCAGCCACTCCCACCGTTGGAGTAGATCAAGCTGTACTCGCACGTCACGGACCCAAGCCCATACGCCTCCGCCTGTTCAGCGTTAGGAGAGCGATATGTCCTTGCCGATTGGATGGTGGACTGGAGCGGATGGGGTGGCGCGAGGTCGGCCTTGACGCGGGCGTCAGTGATGCGCCGGGCGCCGGGGCCAGTACAGGGGTGGCCTTCTGGGTCGGGGAGGGCGCCGAAGAGGAGGTCAGGGGAAGTGTCGCGGGAGGAGACGCCGAGGGCTGGTGCCGGGGCCGGATGAAAAGGCGGCGGCGGGAGCGGATTCGTCGGAGGCTGCGCCCTGGGCACGGGCGTCGGTGATTCGCCCAAGGTTGGGCTCGCGAGCAAGTTCGCCACCGCCATTGTTAGGCTGGCCACGGCTCGCGACGGCGATGTTGACGGTGGAGGGGCAAGCACTCATGGATGCTCCGCGTGGGTGCTTCTGGGTGCGGGATGGCTGAGGGCAGCGGTAAGCCGCCGGCGTCAAAGGGGAGGGCTGGGAGGCACCAAGGCATGGCGTGGAGGAGGCATGTCGGCGTTGGCATCGGGGGTAGGGCGGGGCGGGCAGGGCGAGGCCACGGGAGCGGGTCGAGGCAATACGAGGAACCGTCCGTTTTTTTCCGTTTTTTTTCTGCCGAGGCCGCGCGCGGGATGATTAGTTAGGCGGGGCGATTAGCGGTGCGGTGACGATAACATTTGGGTTTTTAGTTGCAAAGATATTCACATTCGTGAGCTTAATTAATCTGTAGAGAACAAATGGCAAACGTGCGGAACGGCGGGCGCCGTAGGCAATGCGGCGGTCCCAGTTTAGCAATCAGCAGCGGTGGACGGACGGGGTTCAGGGATTGGGGGCCTTGGGCCTTGGGGTGGCAATACGAAAAGCAAGGGAGCCTGGTGGTTGACACTTGACAGGGTTCGGTCTAGTTGGGCTAAGGCCTGTTTGGATCCTCTATGTTAAAGTTAAGCTTAGGGCTAAAGATTAGCTCTTGAAATGAAGAGGCTAAAGTTTAGTCCCATGGTCTGTTTGATACATGACTATAAGGTGGCTAAAAGGTGAAAGCGAGAGGAAAGAGAAAGAGAGTAAAGTCTCATGTTAGCACTTTTAGCCCTCTTTAGCCTACTTTGAAAGGGCTAAGGCCGTGCCCAGCGCACCACGTTGGCGTGCTGCCCCATGTGCCATGTCCGAGTCAGCAGTTCAAGTCAGGTAGATTGATAGCTTCGCAGACTGTCAGTGTTGCCTGCAGAAGAGTCGACCTCCTCGACTGACAAAAGGTTAAGGCTGTGGCTGGAGCATGCGCTGTGGTGAGGATGCACCCAAACGTGACATCACCTTCCCAGTACCATGCTCAGCCGAGGATAGAAAAGCAGCATGCACCTACCCAACTGACGTGACTCATCGAATTAGCCTGCGTTAAGAGAATTAATAAACCTTGGTTGCCTCGGTCTACATGGCGCATGCTTTTAGGTGAGGCTAATACGCATGACTGCCCGCGGCGTGCCCTAATGGACTAATGGAGGGTTAAAGATTAGCCCTTCCTTTTAGCCCTCCTATCAGAGCTAGATGGTGGTTAAAAGGAAAAGGCTAATCTTTAGCATCTAAACAGGCCCTAAAACAGATGGGTGGAAAGAGGCAGCCCAGTTGTTGGGCTCAGCCATCGTCCGTAGACTTGCGTAAAGTGCGTAGTATCAACACTCGACTTAAATTAAAAAAGAAAAAGAAAAAAAATCGACATGCGTTAGTGGCTCAGTGCTGCTGAGAAACGAACTGCTGAAGATCTCAAGGACGCCTTTGGCGGACATGTACATCCGATCGTGGCAAAATATATAGTGGAAACTACATATTAGATGGAAATATAAAAACCAATTAAAAATATTTTTAAGTTCTGATTTTTCTTTAAAAAAACTTAGCATATCTATAGCACATATAAATATATACTAAAAGTTGGATACAAATTCAAACTAAAAATATATAAAAATAAAAAATTTGAGGTGCATATGCACTTGAAGACGAAATCCTAGAAATTTCATCTTGTAATGCACACACATCTGAAAATTGTCTTTTTCGTATGAATTTGTCAAAATAAGATTTGCATCCTAACTTTTTACATGTGAGTACATAATGGTATGTATTATGGATATGCTCTTCGAAGCTCGAGCTTGTGTGCTAGCGGACTAACGCACAAATTAACCATTCAATTCGTTGATCAGTCCTCGAGCACCGTATCACAGATAGACAAATCATATAGACAAATCATAGAAACCAAATGTGTTGGTCATGGAAACTTATCAGATTTATGTCAGTCACATATTGCAATTATAAAACTTTAACTGTTAGCATATAGAAACCTCACTCGAAGAGTACACGGTGACGTGTGAATTGAGCATATTCAACTGTTCACCCGTTAGCATATCTCAACCGTTAGCATAGAAACAAAATTGGTTTTTCATGGGGAAACTGTTCACCTAAGTTCAAGTTCTCAACTCGATGCAGGTGCTCATATTTTTTCTAAATTTGTTTCAAGATTTAATGATGTTAATCTCAAGATCTTCCTATGGAGATGCTCATAGAATAAGGTGTATGTTTCTACATTCATAGGAGGTTAGTGTACACATACATGAGTGTCTGCATTATATTGTGATTGACCACTGACAATGTGGACGCTAAAATGAGTGGCGCCACGACACCAATTACCTTAGATTGCATTTTCTTTTTTCTTTTTAAAAAATCGTCACTAACATGTTATGAAGAATGGTGATGAAAGTTTTTGTACAATAAATAACCAAATTATATAGGAGTAGTTTAAAATGTCCAATATACTCCAAAGAAATGATGTGTGCAACAAAACACGTGTACGATATGTGGAGCCATAATTTCTACTCTGTCTATGACCTAGACTCTGGATTACAACCTTTTTGAGATCAAGGAATTAGTAACATCTAGCTATTGGAAAGGTTTGGTACTCTTTTGGCTTCTTTTCGTCTAAGATCCAATCGGAATGACTGAAGAGCTCCTGACGTGACGCGCAGAAAAGGACCGCAGAGAAATTCTCATAAGAATACAAATTTTGGTAGACAAGCTAATTAGCGTAGGGGGCAGCCGAGCGACGGGCTGCCGAGCGGGGCCGGGGAAGCTACCACTGGGGCGCTGGGCAGCGGCCGGCCGGAGACCTGCCGAGGTCGGAGCCACGGAGTGCAGAGCGGAGGGGGCGAGCCGGCCAGGGGTGGAGCACAGAGTAGAGGGAGCGAGTGGCGACGGGCGACGCACCTGGCCGCAGGCGACGGCGCGGAGCAGCGCGACTCCAGATGCGACTCACGCCGTCACGCGAGCGAGGCGGCGAGACTCCAGCGTCACACGAGCGAGCGCTGCCCTATTCCCTGGCTTGGCTTGGACTTCTTGGTTGGGCTAATGTCTGATGGGCCAAAATTTGAAGAATAGCTCTCTTATTACTTGGGCCACGACTAGGGCCACAGCCCTAGTGGCCCTAGTGCCGGGTCCGCCAATGTGTATGTTGTACGGTGATTTTCCACGTAGGCTGATAATGTAGATGCTAAAAGGAGTGGCGCCATGACACCGACTGCCTTAGCTTGCATTTTTTTTAAAAAAAATTGTCACTAACATGTTATGAAGAATGGCGATGAAAGTTTTTGTACAATAATAACCAAGTTATATAGGAGTAGCTGAAAATGTACAATGTACACTAAAAAAATTGATGTGTGCAACAAAACACGTGTACGATGTGGAGCCATAATTTCTACTCTATCTATGACCTAGACTCTGGATTACAATCTTTTTTAGATCGAGGAATTAGTAACATCTATTGGAAAGATTTGGTACTCTTTTGGCTTCTTTTCGTCTGAGATCCAATCGGAATGACTGAAGAGCTCTTGACGTGACGCACGGAAAAGGACCAGAGAGAAATTCTCATAAGAATACAAGTTTTGGTAGACAGGCTGATTAGCGTCCCTGTCACGTTTCCATTTAGTAGCATGCCTACCCCTGGAATTGTAGACACACCACAAGCAAAATGAGGATTATCTCGATTCTACACGCCTTTTGTTTTCCCAAACTAGTATAAATGCTAACGCCCACGTTAACCATGCATACTCGTTCTTACGAACACATAGGCATGCACATCTTATCTCTATAATCCAGTAGATGACAATCCCTCCTGTTACCATTAAAAAAATCTTATCTCTATAAAATGTCTTCGAGAAATGCAACTGGTAGATTTAAAGATCAATTAGTACTTAAATCTTGAATATACGATATCAGCAGCAAGTAATCTAACCAACTGATTCTTGAATCCTACTACTAATCATTCTGTTAATAATGGCATGACTATAGATATTTATTGCCTAGGAAAATAATCTAGATATTCCCCGTCCCATAATAAATAAGTTTCTATAAATTTTCGGATAATTAAAGACATTGGCAAAATACACATGTACCTTCATATCTGTTCCTACATATCTCTTGGATTTGGCAGTTATCATTTGAAACAGTGGCGGATCTAGGAAATAAGTTAGGAGGAACTTATCTCATAATTTTTCATCCCTAGCCTCTCCTTCTAAGCTTGAATATGTACAAATTTGTAGCGGGGGCTTAGGAGGGGCTTCATGGTCCGAGCGGCGGTAGCGAGGGCTCGAGCCCACCCCACTCAGGTGCTGGATCCGCCCCTGAATCATTTGTATGCACCCATGATTAGCTTCTGCATTAGGAGACAATGTTTCATTTTGTATAGAACACTATTTATTTTGGGACAAATTTTAAACTTTAGAAAGTTATTTTATTTTGGATAGACGGAGTAGATGATTAAAACAAGCGATCACCATGTCTGGTTGGGTATAATTGTGTAACTCCTCCAATCTTTTGAGTTGTGTCACAGTCATATATGTTCCTTACGGTGAACCTCCAATATAGCACAAGGGCTCATAGTTCTGACTTATTTTATATGTTTAGTGGTGGTAAACAACGCAATCATCGATAAAAAAAATTTTGTGGTAAAGTGGATAACCCTAAGATCTTATTAGATGATTGTTTTGAGAAACTACAACATTAAGAAAAAAAATTTAGTTTTAGAATAAGATACGTGTAAAACCACGTTTTAAGAAGAGATGGTTTGAGTGGAGTTTCTAACAAACTTAATATGTAATTTTTAGTAACATCATGGTTTTCAAAACTATAAAGATCATATCGTTAGTCTAGGTAGTTTATAGTTTTTCAGAACCAAAATATTTAACAAAACTATGACTTTCTTAAAAATAATAAAAACACTTTGATGGGAGTGGGTAAAATGTGTACGTATCCATAGGACATGGATATTGTGCAAGCAGGCCCGTCTCATGGGGGAGGGCAGCAAGTGCGACGGCCGGGGGCCCATGGTGCTTGGGGGCCCATGAGTATACCCCTATATAGTACATGTATTCCGGCCCAATGGCTCATACGGTCGCTCTTTAGGTCCATTTGATAGCTTAGGTGCTCGCTAGTCGCTTCTATTCACGTGGCGTGTGTGTCTGCGTGAGTCGTGCAAGGAGTCGGCGAGTCACGACCCTTCCAATTCACGATCGCAAGTCGGGGCTTGGTTTCGCGGCCGCTGGCCGGTGACGGCGTGCTGCTGCAGGCAACGGCCGCGACCTCTGCGGGCAGCGGGTGTGAATTCTTTCTCCGTGGCCTCTGTGATCCATTGTATCTCTGGACTGGCCAGCGGACAGCGGTAAGTAACTGCAGTCCTGAGTTCATTAGTTCAGTTTATCAGTTATAAGGATAGGGCTTGGCGTGGCCGTGATGGTCTGCACTTGCAGAGTTGCAAACTGTTTGATCTAATTAACTAAATTTCTAAATTCTAATTCAATATATTTTTTTGAACATGTTAGATGTTGCCAAAAAAACATTTCTCTAGTGTTCAGAAAAGGAAAAAAAGAAAACAAGAAGATCAGTTCATTGAAAATTTGTTTGGTGAACTATGCTACAAGAAAGATTGAATGGTTTCGCTATGTGCAACATTGAGAAGGATATTTTAGATAAAATTGATCTCGACACTGTTCTTGAAGATTTTGCATCAAGAAATACTGAAGATGCTTTTTAAAAGCATTAAAGCTCTATAGATTTATTTGAGGTAACCACAATAGTTATTACTTGTTACTTTACCATTCTTCTAATTTTTTTTATGTACAGTCATTTTTTATGAACTAAACATATGTTGCAAGTTATTTCTTATTAATAGTACTATATACTTTATTAATTGTTATATTAAAATATTAGATTACCAGACCTTAGTGTCTTACTTGCCCAAGGGCCCTTAAAATTATTGAGACGGGCCTGTGTGCAAGTGTGTTCGCGTCTACTTCGTCCATCCTAAATAGAATGAAGACCGGTCAACTTTCTAAAGTTTAATCTACTTTATAGAGGAAAAATATGAACATTTATGTGTTCAGATAGATTTATTATGAAAATATATTTTATAATTAATTTAATGATATTTTGTTTAACATAAAAATTTTAAGACTTTTTTTATATAGAGGTGGTTAAAATTAATATTGTTTGACTCTAAAAAAATGAGAATTGCATATGTTGTGTTGCTCGTCTATGTTCGGCCTTTTTTAGATACACTCCAAAAGTTGAAATTTTTTTACTCTCTCTCCATCACATCAATCTTTGGACTCATGCACGAAGTAGTAAATGTAGGTAAAAAATAACTAATCACACAGTTTAGTTGGAAATCATGAGATGAATCTTTTAAGCCTATTTGATCTACGATTGAACAATATTTGCCAAATAAAACGAAAATAGTACTATTCATCGATTTGAAATTTTTTTCAATCTAAACGAGACCTTCATTTGTGTTTTGAGGAACAAAAAGGAGGTGGTCGGGCCAGCCGAAGAGACCAACTCCTCCCAAGTCTCAATTGACACGTGGGCAAGCTAATGTGGCTTTCGGCGCCATGCGACCGATGCTGGTCACGCGCCACGGGCCCCACCGGCTCCCGCAGCAACCGGCAAGCCCGCCGCGAGGCACCCCACACGGGTTCACCAGTCACTGACTCCACAGTCCCACGTACCATGGCCCCACCTGTCACGGTCCACGGCCGAGCGGCGGGTTGCCGGTGGCCGGGCCCCGCGCCCACAGCGACAGCACAGGCCGCGCCGCTCTCTTTACCCCGGAACCACGCGGTAGTTTTTCCACGCGCGGCAAGTTACCCTTCCACCCCTCCCTGTCCCGGTCCCGTGCACCCGGTGCACGTACACCCGCCACATCCCGCCGTCCGAACCACCTCACGATCCGCGCGCGCTTGAACGACCCATGCACCTGGTCCACTCGGGACTTTGGCGGCCCCCACACGCGGAGTCGCCGCCCGGCGCCCGTTTCGACCGCCGCGGGCTCGTCCCGTCCCTGCACCCTCCGCATGAGCCCGTAGCTTCCGGCCACCGCCAGCTCGTCCTCGCGATTCGTCTGACGCGGCCCTGGTCCATACCTCGCGTCCACGCGGAAGCGAGCCGCGCAGCCCCCGGCACTGCGCTGCACTACTCCCCACCGGCCACCGCGACCGGTCGAGGCGCACCTCCCTACCAATCCCCGCCCCGAGCAACGCCCGCTAGGCTGCTGCTACCCGCAGTCCCCAGTCCCCACCCCACCGGCCGCGCCACCGCAACCGCAACCGCCGCCGCCGCCAGGGCCGCGTTGACCCCCCGTTGACCTCCGCCCGTCCGGCCGCCATGGACCCGCGCTTCCCGCCGCCGGCGCCGTCGTCCTGCTTCGGCGGGGGATTTCCGGCACGGGGGCACCACCGGCGGGCGCACTCGGAGACGTTCATCCGGCTGCCCGACGCGGACCTGCTGCTGGACCCAGACGCGGACTTCGGCTTCTCCGACATCGACTTCCCCTCGCTCTCCGACGACTCGCCCGCGGCGTCCGACCCGACGCCGCAGCCCCAGCCCCAGGCCCAGGCCCCGCCGCCCCAGCAGCCGCTGCCGCAGCAGCAGGCGGCTTCCCCGGCGCCGCCGAGGCCGCCGAGCGGGGCGCACATGCGGAGCCTCTCCCTCGACGCCGCCTTCTTCGACGGCCTCTCGCTGCAGGGAGGCGGCGGCGGAGGAGGTGGAGGCGGCGTGGCGGGGCACAAGAGGAGCGGCTCCATGGACGGGTCCACCTCGTCGTTCGAGGGCGAGTCCGCGCCGTCGTCGTCCGTGCTGCCGGACTACGCCAAGAAGGCCGTGCCCGACGACAAGCTCGCCGAGCTCGCGCTCCTCGACCCCAAGCGCGCCAAGAGGTGAGCGAGCGGGCAAACGCCATCCGCGTCCGCGAGCTGTCCTGTCTTCCCCTTGAAATTGCTTCCCCCCCGCTGCTTGGGATGCTCGATCTAGCTGGAACCGTGCTACGGTGCTACCCTGTCCTGTATCTGGTCAAGTCCTGGTTTCAAGATCCGTATCCTTGTCGCGCGTTGAATTTCTTGTGGTTCGAACGAAGTGAGGTGTAATTTCTGCTCCCGCGGTGGTCCTCGGTGTGCAGGATCCTGGCGAACCGGCAGTCCGCGGCGAGGTCCAAGGAGAGGAAGATCAAGTACACCAGTGAGCTGGAGAGGAAGGTGCAGACGCTGCAGACCGAGGCCACCACGCTTTCGGCACAGCTCACGCTCCTTCAGGTAACGAATATTTTGCCTGGTTGCTTTGACCAGGCACTATGGCATTGTTTAGTTCGCGAAATATCTTGGGAAATGTAACTGTAGTATTACGGTAGCACTTTCGTTGTTATTTGGTAATTATTGTCCGATCATGATCTAATTAGGCTTAAAAGATTCGTCTCGTCCATTTCGTCTAAACTGTGTAATTAGTTTTATTTTTTATCTATATTTAATGCTTCATGCATGTGTCCAAAGATTCGATGTGACGGGAATCTGAAATATTTTGGGAAATATTTTGGGAACTAAACAAGGCCTATCATAACTTATTGTGCCCGAAAAAATGGTCATCGTGTGGTTGGGTGTACGAAACGTATCATTGCTTCTGCCAGCGCTGATTATTTGACTGGGGCTTGTCTCGTGCTACAAGTGCCACCATAGGAGGATCAGCTATTATTTTATCCCACCGCATGAAGTTCTTTGCTCTCTTGCTGTGTGTGCTGGACAAGTGGGAAGATGAAGTTATTAGCTGACACAAACCTTGGCTTGATACGATTAACTATATATAATATAAAGAAAGCAAAATGTTACCATCACTCACATCCTCTCCTTATGATTGGCCAGACTAATGGTTTGCTGTTCTGGCTCATCAATTTTGCTCAAGTAACTTGGGTTTAAAACTTTTTATATCTTTTCCTTACTAGATTTTTTGCTGTTTCTTGAGGATATCTTCCAAAATTTTAACTGCCTTTGATCCTCAGGGTCAATATGAATTCTCTCCATGCTGGTTCATGGATAAATTACGCCTATGTCACAGGATTATTGCACCTTCCTATATTTGGTCATTTAGTAAACAATAAGGTCACAACTAATTTAGGCATTGTATTATAGATATTTGAACTTGGGATTTTGAACCTTTGGTTAGAGATGATGGATGTTGGAAACTGTTTTATTATACTTAGTGAATGCATGCTATATTGCTATTTCCTACCCACCAAGTTCATTTCAAGTTTCGAGTTGCTATTAATGCCTTGTGGTAGGAGTATGGCCGATTGTCAGTGTCATTTGGTTGAGTTTTAGCATTCCTTGTTAGTACCCATTGTTTCTGTACACACACTTGATTTTTTCATCAGAAGTTAAAATATCTGTGCAGTCTTACCTCTATAGTGTAGGTGAATAATTTTGACAATACATCCACCCACTTTATGTTCTGTCTTTGCTGAAACTATCATGAGCATTAACGTATTATGCCATCGGTAGAAAGTTACCCTCCAAGTTGCCTTGATTTGCAAATTTCTTTGACATAACATGTTTATATAGCTATATCCACTCTACGTGATTGAGATTTCGATGCACTATCTTATGATAGTCTTACTAAAGAAATGTCAAATGAAGTATTACCCCAGACATATATATATTTTACTAGATATACTAGGAACTTAGTAAGTAATAAATGGGCATATAGTAGCGTCAGATAACCTTATTACATTGTGGATACTGTTTTTCTTTTCAGTTCGTATGGTCCTCATGGATGTAGAGTAGATACCATGTCTAGGCTGTAGAATCATTGTAACGTTGTTTTCTTAGTTCAGTGGTGCTTGCAAATTTGTGTTACATGAAGGCTGGGGTGAATATTCGAGACCAAAAGGTCATTATGTTCAGGGGATACTTAGAACACTTCTTTTTGCTGCATGCTCTGAAGCAGAATAAGCTGATCCATGCAAGTGCAGTTGCATCTTGAACTTCTGGTCCTATATGGATTGTGAATGACGTGCCAGTGGATGTGTGAACTAAAAGTTGCCATGTTATTTGCAGCCAAGCAACAATAATTCTAGATGCGTGGCCTTTTCTTCATGGCTAACACAGCTCAAACATTGCAATAAATTTTAAGTTCTCTATTAACAATCTTGCCTGCAAGTATTGTTTTAGTTGATGTGACTGCTGAAGGATTTATTACACCTAAAAGTAGGGTCATAGTGGAGATGCCTCTGTACTTGATAGGTAGGTCATATCACAAATAGATGTTCTGATTGGAAGCTGAATTGATTGGAAATGAGGAATCAGATGGGGTGGTGTTAGGCCAGAAGCTTTAGTTTTGGTGGTAGGGGACAGTTATCCTTCCTTTATCTCTATACAAAATTTGGCCGGTCATTTAAGTGGCAGAAGAACCAGAGTAAAAACATATTCTGAAGTGTTAAACTGGATTCAGAATTTGTTGGCGAGTAAGACTACCTTTTTAGCTATTTTGATATTGTTGGATTGGAATGATTTCAAATTATTTGCTCCACTGGTAATCATCCTGAGAACTCTCTGTGGTTTGTTGTCAGGGTTGTTAGCTTATGCATTTATTTGTTTTAGTTAGTCATCATCTGGTGCAATTGTTGGTTTTGTTGCCATTAATGTATTTATGGTTCAGCAGACTCTAATGTTGTTTCCTTTATCATGCTGCAATTTACTTATAATGCAGAGGGACACCTCTGGTTTAACCACCGAGAACAGGGAGCTGAAACTCCGGTTGCAGGCCATGGAAGAACAAGCTAAGCTTCGAGATGGTATGTCCTAGTCTTTATTTGGAAGGTGTTAAGCCACTGTCATATGAGGCCCAGAAAGGGACTCACTTTTCCTGTTTCAAGAACATCATGGTACCAATGATGTCAACCGAGCAGTTATCTCCTGACCAAACTTTATTCTCCTAAAAATAGTTATCTTCTGAGCAGATAGGCAGATATTAATTGAAACTAGCCTATCAAGCAACTTGTTGAAACCCCGGTTGTGTTTGATGCAGCTCTAAATGATGCCCTGAGAGAAGAAGTCCAGCGGCTTAAGATAGCTGTAGGGCTGGTCCCTAACATGAACGGGAATCCCTTCAATGGAGGACTACCACAGCGGCAACAGCAGCAGCAGATGCCAAGCTATTTCTCACAACCGCAGCAGATGCAATACTTCAGCAGCCACCAGGGCCAGCATCACAATCCGAACCATCACCCCCAGAACTCTTCAAACGGTGGTGGCCAGTCCTTGAGTGATTCCATGGATTTCATGTGAGGACTGAGGGGACAGCTCAGGATTTGCCTGAGATCAAATACCAACTTCAACTAAAGTACTGTAAAGGTAGCTGATGTATACCATATTCAGTATGATATGAATCCTTGTAGGTTAGCTAGCTGTTCCTTGTACCATTAATCAAAAAGTTCATTCATGCATGACAACCTATCATCGCTTCTGGGGGTTAAAGTAAAATGGATTGACTGGTTGACGTGGTGCGTGTCGTTGTTGCCTTGTAAAGTTTTTCTTGTAAGGCCATGTTCAGATAAGTTTGGCAACTAAATTCACTATACAAAATTTCTATTTTCCATCGTATCAAAATGTCAGCACGTATATGGAGTACTAAAAATATAGATGAAATAAAAATCTAATTGCACAGTTTTGTTGTACTTTGCGAGATGAATATTTTAAGTCTAATTAATTAATGTTTAAATAATTATTATTAAATAAAAATAAAATTGCTACATTGTGACGTGCCGTTTACTATGCAACGTTTGTCTTAAATTTTGGCATCTAAACGAGGCCTAATAGCAAAGGAATGGTTTCCGGTTGAAACTCGATTGGTTATCATGTCTCACGGTCGGTGAAGTAAACAGCTTGTCGGAGGTTGATGTGATGTCTTTGCGCTCTCTTTCACGGGGAATCTTTTCTCTACCCACTTCTTTTGTGAAGGGTGAAAGTGGCCCGTGGCATAAAAATCATCAGATTCAGTTTATGAAGTCTCCTATTCTTGTACCCTTGTTTTATCCTTGTATTTTTTTTCATTTTGTAGAGAGGAATTTTTATTCTGGTCTCTATGAGAGTTTGCACACAACCAATCTATTAGTATTACGGATCTAGAGCAAAACCAAGCAAATGTTGTTATATACTTGTGATACATCATCGACCATTCCCAATAACTTAGCAAAAATGGAAGTACAAGCGGAGGAAAAGAACAATCCATCAGTACTATTCATGGAAACAATGAATACTTAACAGATCCGGCCGTAATAAGGAGTACAAAGGGTACAAAGCATGTGGGTCTGAACAAAACAAAACCGGATCTAGACGTAAACAAATCCAGGACAACGGGATAGAGAAGGATCAAGGAGGCGTACTCTGGTAGAAACTGAAGCATCTCACCTGCGAGCACCTGGAGACGGCGGACAACCTTCTCCTACAAGCCCCCCGCCGATAACCACAAGGGCGGCGAGAGAGAAGTGAGCGAGAGAGCGGCGAGTGAGAAGAGCGCGAGAGAGCGGAGGGAGAGAAGAGTGCGAGAGCACGGCGGCCAGTGAATAGTAGCGGTAACCCTAGCGGGGTCGGATGGCTCTCTCCATTTATATACGATGGCTTAGGCGGGCCAAGGTGGGGGCACGCGCGCGGCCAGGCCAAGCCTGGCTCCGCGAGAATGGCCGATTCGAGCGTTCCCAGCAAGCCATCAAAACCGTACAAAATGGGCTTGCGGGAGCCTGGCTAAGAGCCCGAACAGGGAACCAAACAGGCCCAACGTGTACTATGGAAGCCTGGCTAGGGGGTAATACAGGGACCAAACAGGCCCTATATATTAAGCGCTAAGTATCTTAAAAGACATGCTTCAGTATGCACCAAATATGATTGTGATACTTCTTTAGAATACTTTTATCGTTTTGGAAACATTTTTATGGCTTATACGAGGAACAATTATGCTATATCCCTAGGACAAGTATTCTTTTAATGGCTTCCAGTTGAACATAGCCTTTGTTTAGTTCCCAAAATATTTCCCAAAATATTTCAGATTCCCGTCACATCGAATCTTTAGACACATGCATAAAACATTAAATATAGATAAAAAATAAAACTAATTATACAGTTTAGACGAAATGGACGAGACGAATCTTTTAAGCCTAGTTAGGCCATGATCGGACAATAATTGCCAAATAACAACGAAAGTGCTACAGTGGCGCTACAGTTACATTTCTCAAAATATTTCGGGAACTAAACAAGGGCATAATTTCTTTTCATAAACCATCATTTAATTTCTTAGTTCGGACACTATTTTCTTCAACCAAAACATTTCGATTTTTTATGTGGACCAATTTTTTAATGGCGGATTGTCACATTCTGTCATCAATCAGATGAGGCACAGTAGCTCATAAATAAAGAGGTGATGAAAAGGATCCAAGAACCAAAGATGTCGCCAAAATTGTAAGAGATGTTGGTGGTTTAATTTGTCACGCTTCTGGACTGAACTCTGAAGAGTGTCATGGCCTCATGGGCCTTTAGGTCTGGTATAAGTGGATGGTGGTTTAAATTTAGTTGAATTATTTCTACTCATTCTATGTTAAATTATAAGTTTTTAGATATGTTATAATTCAAAATGGTCTAATTCCGATCGAGTTTATTTTATCTCCTTGATGAGGTATCTTTTTAGATAAATGATTTTGAATTTTTAGAGTATCGAGCCCATCAGTGCATTGAAACAAACCTAGACCATTAACAGAAGGAAAAACTCCATTTTACCTCCTTGAACTATCCTCGAAGTTTAGTTTTTCTCCCTAAACTCGAAAACTAGGTAAACCACATTCCTTAACTTTTAAAACCGTTCATTTTACCTCTTTGACGGTTTTCAAAGGTGGTTTTGTCTTTTTCTTTTTTATTTATTTTGATTAAATATTTACAAAATCATAATAAATCATACAAAAATCATAAAATGGAAAATTCAGTTTTGTTGGACTCCACGTGACTAAATCTACATAGTAAACATATAATATGGTATACTTTAGTACAAAGTTTTTGCTGTAGCTTCATATCTATGCTTTTATGTAATTAATTCATAGCTGCAGTTCTATGGTCCAATTATGGTGAAACTTTTATGGTGGTCTAATTATTGTATTCTTTAATTGTAGTAAAAAATTCATACTCATTTCTATTTTTACACACTTTTAACTATTTTAAAACTATTTAACAAGCATAAAATTAAATAAATCTATAACTCAATTATACATGATTCGATAAGGATGACATTTTTACTATAGTTTAATCACATAATAATTAGCTCACCATAAAAATTTTACCACAATTGGACCATAGAAAGTCAAGCTTAGAATTAATTACAGAAAATCATAGATCTAAAGCTACAGCAAAAACTTTGTACTAAAACATACTATATTATATATTCACTATGTAGATATACTTATGTGGAGTCCAAGAAAATTGAATTTCCATTTTATGATTTTTCTGTGATTTACTATGAGTTTTAAAAAATTCAGCCGAAATAAATAAAAAAGAAAAGACAAAACTGCCTTTGAAAACCACCTATAACCGGGTCAGAGAGGTAAAATAAACAGTTTTAAAAGTTGAGGAAGGTGGTTTACCCGGTTTTGGAGTTCAGGGAGGAAAACTAAACTGTGAGGATACTTCAGGAGGTAAAATGAACTTTTTCCTTAACAGAATTCGCCTAGAGAACCAGTTATAAACCAGCCCAGCCCATACCCCGTACATGAGAGACAAAACTGAATCCCAACTAAGTAAGCCCACGAACGCACGCACACCTGGTGAGGGCGACCCGTGTCCAGCTCGGCCCATCCACCCGTCACGTGCCGAAGCCACCTCGCCCGGTCCCCACATCTCCGGCGCCCGCCGAGGCGGCGCTGGAGATCGGACCAGATCACGGGCCCCGGTGTCCCACCTCCGACCTGACCCTCTCCGTCCACCAACGCGGCGCCGAGTCAGCCGTCCAGCGACAGCAAACTGCCCCCCGATTTGGCCCGGCCTGCTCCGACGGCGGTCCAACCTCCGACGAGGCTCCGACCCCACCAATGCAGGTAGCAGCTCCTCGAACCACGCTTTCCACATGGAGATTCTCTGGCGCGCGCCGCGTTCTCTTGTCCAGCCGCAGGGCTCGTCGTCGCGGCACGGCGCACGCGCGTCGCGTGGCTCACACGGTTGGTGGCCCGCACATGGGCCATCATGGGGGAAGGGAAGCAATCAGGCAGGAGCAATCATGGAATTGTCGTTGTACCTCCTACGTAAGGATCCACTACGTAAGCGAATCGCACGCGGCACGCATGATCCCCTCGTGTTCTTGCTGTTCTAACCACGTTATCCGTGATAGGATTCTTTGATACAAATCATGGGTAGGTGTGCTGCCTACCACCGTACATGCTTTACAAATTTCTTGGGCTCTCAACTATATGAGCTTTGATTAAGAAATAGCAGAGAAAACATGCTACACTGCTCTAGGCACTTTTGTTTTGCTACTGCTCCAGGGGGGTGGGGGTGATGACTGATGAGGGTAAGAAACAACGAAGGGTGTTGGTTAGGAGTGATGAGGTAGAAGAACTTACCTGGTGGTAATATCATCCCAATCTTGTTTAGAAAGCCAAGCTATTTTTTCCCCCGGAAGAGGGCCTACATGATGCCAGCTCTCTAATACAAATGTCCAGTCCAAGTCACGAGTCATTGCAACATCAGCTCTGGGAGGAATTAGATGTCGATTTGAGCATTGGAGACTGATTGTTGCCTTGGACCTTAGCTTGCTAAGCATGTTAGCAGGAATCTACCGAGTGCAGCAACTTGGTGGTCCTTTTGTTTTCAGTAGTTAGGCAGATAGGTCATGCGAGTGACTTTGTCAAAGTTTTTTTTTTGTTACTATCCCTTTTCAAAGTTCACTATGCGTCTGCTTATTCGTAGGTGTTGAAGACTTGATTTATTTATTTATTTGTTTTTTGCTGTCTGGCTAGGCTCATCTTTGAGTTTCAGGTACAGCCCAGTCTTCTGAAAGAGAAATCAGTTGACCTTAAATTGTCGCCCTTGTTTCGTGTGCTGCTTGGATAACCAAACCTGATTTTTCTTGTTGCTCTATGTGCTAGGATGAAAACGAACTATTTACCACAGTTGCCAGTTGATTTTACTTACATCTATTCAAGCACAATTTGCTCTTTGCCTAGACAAAATATCAGTTGTCTTCTACTGCCGCTTTGTCACTCTTACATTTTGGAGTTGATGCTGGAATCTTTACCATTAGCTACCTCATACTGCATTATGTCATTGGTGGGGCCATGCTGTAATATTAATTTTGTACCCCCTAGAAAATGTGTGCCGACAGAAAAAAAAGGGCTGACGTAACCATTAGTATCTTGATAAACTAATAACCACTGAAGCAGCAAAATAGAAAATAGCATAGCCTTTAACATGTGCCAATCTAGACTTGCCTTTTGTTTGACCTAGAGGAAGACTAGCTTCTTGACCGAGAACCATGTTTTTATCTTCAAAAGATACAGGCACCATGCTCAGCCTGACAGGCTGTCTGTATTATTTCAACTAGTTAAACCTATAGCATGTGTCTTTTTTCATATAAACCGAAAGGAGACTGCAATATCGGTGTGGTCATCTTTACTCCACTGGCCACTTGGTGATTCTTCATTTTTCAGTTCTTCATCGTGTAACTTATGCTGTATTAGGAAGTGTATATTGGTAATCAAAGGTGATACTTTAAGGAACCTTCAGCCATGCTGGTTATAAGGAGACCACACTGAGCTGATGCTCAGAATATACGAGACAACAGTTTGGTATGCTGCGGTTGTCTTCTGCTATCGCTAGAGATGCTTACAACAACTTAAGGCATTTGATTGGAGGAATTCCTAATGATCTTTGTCCACTAGGTTAAGTTGTGTTATGTTGATGAAAATTCTGATAAGTTTAGCTCATATGCTCGAAGTCTTCTCTCCCTTGTTGCAGCTTTTTCTTTCATGCTTAGTGATGATCATCAGATCCCCCAATTATGACTAGTAGTCTAGGAGTAAAGTGAATTCGTTATAAACATTTATGTAAATGGCCAATTCCATCAATGTCTCCTGAAATCATCACGAAGGTTTCACGCATATTATACTTAAATTTAAATGCTTTCTTTCCTTTTCCAATTGCATTGCTTGCTAGCTATGATTAGGATGATGCTGAGGCATTCCACCTGCCGGCCTTAACTCATCTGATGTCATTAACAGAGGGCGTTCCATGAACATGGTAAGCTACTAAGTGCCTGAAGCCATGGTTGACTAAATGGACCATAAAGTTGTCTCTATCAGTTTCAGGCAATTAATTAGAGCCCTCCATGATGAAACCTGGGACACATATATATATATATATATATATGATATGATACTTGAATGCACTAAAGCATATAACTCTGGCACCAATCAGTTACTTATTCTTTCTGGCAAAACCTGTGCACTGTTACATTTTCATATATTTGGTTTTGAAGGTTGTTGTGTGACTGTGTTCTGTAACTATCCCAATCTGTCAATTCCATTTTAGAAGTAATCAATTTTCGTTTTTATTTCCTAGTATTGTTAAATTGTGCTCTGAAATCCTTTCTATGTTGAACATGAGAAGGAGAGTGCTAAATGGATTCATAGACTTAATCTCTTATGATGCATGTGCTGGTTTTCACCTGCTTAGCTTGTTCTTGTGTACCAAAAACATTTATGACTAATGCTTATTTGTTGGGGTGGGGGGCGGGGGGCGGGGTGGGGGTGGTGGGATGGAATCAACACATCATCAGCATTTGCAAGTTTGCAAATACTCCATCGCCAAGCTGCTGCCACTGCCGTTCTCTGGAATCAATCATATTCCTTGCCAGGGTGAAGGCCAGGACAAAAGGTTCAGATTAATAGGCATGCAGCTTGTAGCCAAGAAGTCTGTGTGGTGATTTTTTTTTTAAGTTCCTCTTTGCAACAACTCTCCACTCTTTAAAACAAGCAGCATTGTTGGATTGTCCTCATTCAATTCCACTGTATTAGCAACATCTAGTAATTATTAATATGATGCGAAAATGACTGCAATGACTATATTAAGAATCTGCCAAAAGATAACTACTTAATTATCATCCTACAATAACGGCGCTGTATGATTGCCTGATTGACATGAAATAAAGAATTCAGTCTGGAAGCAAGTTGGTGTCATGAGCTCATTGGTCACTGAGGCTGTGTTTAGATGGTGGTGTAAAATTTTTGAAAGCACAGTAACTCTTTCGTTTTTATTTAGCAATTAGTGTCCAATCATGGGCTAATTAGGTTCAAAATATTTGTCTCGTGATTTACAATCAAACTGTGTAATTAGTTATTTTTTTACCTATATTTAATACTTCATGCATGCGTCCAAAGATTCGATGTGACAGGGAATCTTGTAAAATTTTTGGAACTCACTGGTAGTTATTGAACACACATTATATGACATATGTAAATTGTGTTTCAGCTGGCCATATCAAATATAAAGTTTAAGTGTGTATACTATTTTTATATAAGACACATCATAGATGAAGTTTAAGCATCGCATTTTTTATGGAACAGATTATATTGTCGGAACAATGTTGAATTTCGAAGCATATGCTCTGCATCTAGGGTTGCATTTATTGCTTTTTAATTATAATTGCTACTTGACTGCATTCTAAGATCACACAGCAAAAATAGCAACTCAGCATATATAGAATTTCTTATTCGTCGTATATGGACTATATGACAAAATGCTGACACGTAGCAAGAAGCGCTACAGGAATATGCCCCCAGCGCCTTCTGAGTTTCTTCTGTTTCTTTCTGACAGGCCACCAAAAATGACACAACGCAGTTTATTTTCGGGAGTATGTATACCCTGAAGTTGGTAGAGGCACATAAAGAGCCAAACACCTTTGGTCAGATGCATGTTGCACTACGGCTACCAGATGAATAAGACAGTTTAGCTTGCATTAGCACTGAGGGTCCGCATGCTTTTCTCTTCCAACCTTGTCTCCCCACTTGGCCTTCTTGTTCTGTATATAAGTGAACTAAATCACATAGGCCAAACCAACTCTTATGGTAGTCGCAAGCAAATGGAGACCATTTCATATCCTTGTTCTCCTCCTCTCTTCTTTCCTACACATGAAGAGAGTAACTATTTACTATGGTCTCCTCAACTCACCCTCCATGAGAATGCCGCCATACCTGCTGATCCTTCTCCTGATGTAAGAGAAGATTGTGAGTTCTTTGACACCGTTGCAATTGATTCTAGTGATTCCCATGACCAACATGCCTTTGATGTTGATGTGTCTACCCATTGTGATGAGAGATTTCTGCGCCAAGAGAGTGCTAACCTGGCAGCTATCCAAGATGAGCTCATGGAGGAGAACAGTTTAAGCGATCTCCTTCTCACTGGTGCAGATGCAGTTGAGGCTGGGGATTCAAGCCTTGCCTTGGCAGTGCTTTCAAGACTTCATGGCCTCCTAGCTGGCACCTGTGAGAATGCTGCAACCAGCTCTTTCGGTCGCCTGGCCTACCACTTTGCCCAAGGCCTGCAATCCCGGATATCTGGTGCATGCTCTCCATGCTACCCGCCAGATCCATTGCAGTCTGGTATCATGTCAGCTCACCAGATGATACAAGAGCTATCGCCATATGTCAAGTTTGCACACTTCACCGCCAATCAAGCCATTCTAGATGCCACCGTAAGCGATACGGATATTCATGTCATCGACTTCAACCTTGGTGAGGGCATACAGTGGCCATCGCTCATGTCAGACCTTGCTCGCCTTGGTGGCAGGTCACTCCACCTTACAGCAATCATAACAGATGCTGGTTACAGTGATGACACTCATCAGGCGGCTGCACGGCGGCTTTCGGAGTTTGCTGAGTCCTTGAACCTTCCCTTCCGGTACAACTCTCTATGTGTACACCATGAGGAAGACCTGGACGACTTCTCCAGGAACTGTGGAGGCTCAGTGGTTGTCTCATGTGACACAACGAACTTGTGTTACAGATCAGGTAGCAAGTTACAGATGCTGCTACTTGGCTGTGCAAGGAAGTTACAACCCAAGTCAGTGGTGGTCATAGAAGAAGAGCTGGTCAGAATCGGAAAAGAGGCCTGTTTGTCCCAAGCCTCTTTTGTGGAGTTCTTCTTTGAGGCATTGCACCATTTCACCACGGTGTTCGAGTCCCTGTCGAGTTGTTTCAGCAGTGGCAACAACAGGGCTTGCCTGAGACTTGTGGAGAAGGATATGGTGGGGCCAAAGATACAGGACTTCGTGGGGCAGTACGGGGCCGTGACACCGGAGGCCGCCGCTGGTGCTCCAAAGGCTCTGGAAGGGTTTACATCTTGTGAGCTGAGTGCTCGCAATATTGCTCAGGCTAGGATGCTGGTTGGGCTGTTCAATAGGAGCTTTGGGGTTGCGCATGAGAAGGGCAGGCTTCAGCTGTGCTGGAAGTCCAGACCTTTGATCTCTGTGTCTGTTTGGACTCCTGTGTGAAAGGAAATGAGTTTGTGATTGTTTCATTAGGGGCAATTTTTTTTTGTAGGAGTTTGCATTGGAGATCTTTTTTGTTTGTTGGAAGATTATTTGTAGAATGCTACTATGCAAATGCTAGAATTATATTGGATGTTTTGGGGGTGATTCTTCTGACTTTTATCAGGTCGGTGTCAACTTCACTTCTTTCATGCCTTTCAGTTTCAGGCTACTAGTAGGGATGAATAAGCTTGCAACTTCTTTGACTATGCCCTGATTGGCAAGCGGCTTTTGGGGCTGCTTTCTTTATTTTTAAGCTAGACTGCTAGAGCAACCAAACGCCGTAGCTTCCCCACCGCCTAAAAAATGCCGTTCTCATGCCGTGACGACCTCGGCACACGCCTCCCGAGTCTCGTCCAAACCGCGCCTCCCTTCTCACAACTGGCGGCCATCTTCCTCAGCCACGACGGCCGCGCCGCCCGCCCCTCCGCCTCCACGTGCCTGCCACGACGAGGCCGAGGTCGACCCGGCTACTGCGCGCGAGAACGTGCTTCGACGGTTACCGGTTGCAGCAGGTGAGCAGGGACGGGCCCTGCCGCTCCTCCCTCAGCCCTTAGCCTCGCGCAGGGCGACCAGCTCCCGGCGGCGACACTGGCTCGGTCAGCCTCCGCCTCCGCGAGATCCGCTGCCTTCCCCTTCCCTCTGTGTACTCGCTGACATGTGGGTCCTGTAGAAACCACCTCTATTTTTTTTAATAGCAGCTTCTCTACAAAGGCACTTTACGCGTGGGCAGCTAGAAGGAAACACAGCTAGCTTGTACAAAAGAGCTCGAAGTCATTTTGATCACCTCAACTCATAAGTCCTGGCTCTCTTTGCAGATCCATTTGGTTACTTGTTCCCAAGGAGGGCCTGTTCATCATGGAGGCACTGATTTCAGCAGTTGCGGGTGAACTTATCAGCCGGTTCATCTCTTTCCTGGCACAGTACTTTTGCAACCATACACTGAATGAGGATGACCATAGAAGATTGGAGCAGGTCCTGCTGAGGATTCATACCGTCGTTGACGAAGCAGAGGGGCGGCGCATCACAAATCGAGGAATGCTGCTACAGCTGAAGATGCTCATGGAAGGCATGTACGAAGGGCACTACATGCTTGACAGGTTCAAGATACAGTATGCTGAAGAAGGCAAAGTCGAAGGTGAGGTGAGATCATTTGCCATGTCTACTCTTACTGCTGCCAAGCGCCTTCGTTTTACTTCTGCTATCACAAAGGGCACACCGGCAGCTTCTGGTACTGGGAGCACCGCAACCGCAAGCCTGAAAGGTGTTCTTGACAGTTTAGAAGCAAAGATTGAGGATATGAGGGAGTTCGTCATGCTGCTTGGCAGCTGCCCACGCCTGCCTCGTCAGCCATACTGTACATATCTGTTCATGGACAAGTGCATGTTTGGTCGCCACGCCGAGAAAGAGCATGTCATCAATTTCTTGCTGTGCAATGATGATACTCATGATGACTGCTGCCCAAATCTTGGCATCCTTCCGATAATCGGTCCGCACCGAGTTGGGAAGAAAACCCTTGTGCAACATGCTTGCAAGGATGAGAGGGTACGCAGTTGCTTCTCTGAGATATTCTTCTTCAAAGGGGATGATCTAGAGAACGGAGAATTCGCAGCGAGTTTAGAGGCTGCCTCAGGGAAGAAGTGCCTGTTTGTTGTTGAGTTCAGTTGGAATGTGGATGAGGCGGCATGGGCAAACTTCAAATCCACTTTTCAGGAGGCGACGGGTCATGGAAGTAAAATTCTTCTGATAGGAAGAACTCATGAAGTTGCTAAGTTGGGGACGGCAATGCCCATCTGGATGAAGAGTTTGTCTCAGGAAGAGTACTGGTACTACTTCAAGGCACTTGCTTTCGGAAGCATGGACCCTGATGAGCATCCAAAACTTGCATCTCTGGGCATGAAGCTGGCTGCTGAATTAAAAAGCTCATTCCTGGGTGCGAATATACTCGGTGAGATGTTAAGGTCCAATCCGAACGCTCAATTCTGGCACGCCATCCTGTCAAGCGTAAGAGCGCTGGTACAGGAACACATGTTTTCCCATGGGGTACACCCTGAAGACCTCCTTGAGAAAAATGTTCCTGTTGGTTTCACTAATGTTTCCTTTGTGGGTGCTCAAAGTCAGGGGTGTCTGGTGTATGATCTCAGGGAGGCTGGCCCTGGACAAGAAGAGCTACCATTGCCGACGTCGCGAGAAGTACTGACGGGTGTCAAGGTTCCAGCTGAGGACAAGTTTGATGTGCTGGTATGGAAATCTCGCATCCCACCTTACTGCAGCTACATAGCTACCTATGAGAGACAGAAGGTGCCCAAGCGCAGAATTGGCAAGAAGAATCGTCTGGCTATGAGAGAAATATCATCAACGTAGTTGTTCGCTGCCAACGGACGTGTTCTCGAAAAAAAAAAGTTAGTTGTTCGCTGCCAAACAGATTTCTCAGAAAGGTGTTGCATCCTCAGGCATTTTAGTGCTGGAGGCTGTCAACTGGTGTATGATCTCAAGGGAAGCCCAAGCATGTCTCCATAGCGAGCTGTCCAGATTAACATCAAAATGACCAATAGGTCGATGCATGGTTGCAGGGTTGCCTGGTTGAACTGTTGGCCGTCTAGCGCGTACCTAGAATCACCTGATAGTTATTATAACCATCTATAAGTATGATCTTGTTTGGAAAAGAAACAAATTAATGTAATGTTAACTGTAGTGGCCTCTTAGGCTGCTCTTGTCGTTAGCATTTTGGATGCCTAAAATACAGTCCAATCAATGCCTTGTATGAAGAACATGTTGCTGTATGACTGTATGTAACCTCTCTCCCCCCCCCCCCCCCCCCTTTCTGTCGTCTATACATATACATATACATCTTTATTCCTTTTTGTATTCGACTCTACCTGTGCACAAATACTGCAAAACCGGCCTGGCTGTAACTTTAACTTGGGCCAGGATTGAAAAGTTGTGGGCTCCCAATGTCGCACCATTGAACGGGCCCAGCCGGTCTAACAAGCTCGTGGTCTCGTCGAGTGCTTTGCTGGAGACGTCACGCTTACGACGAGGAACAGTACGACTATTAGAACACTAATAAACCTATTGTTAACAGAATATATGAACATCTTGATCCGTATGAAGTCATCTAATCATGCCAACCAAGTAAATAGAAAGAGCTAGAACTTCGTTCGTCTGATGGTTTCTGCGACTAAGCTGATTTGTTGGGAGAGAAAAACATTGTACCATGACTAATAAGTCAGGCCGGTAAGTTCAAGCGAACAAGGTGCTAAGATTAAAAGCAGGCGTTATGCAACGTGGTGCGGCGATGGCTGTGACGTCAGACCTGCGTTTAAATTTGTGCTGCAGGAGAAGGAGATTGATAGTGTTTGATCATGAACGTGCATATTGGGAGATGAAAATAAAGATGACATGATTACCAAGAAAGTGGTGAGCAGTGGATGACTTTTTTTAAAGAGTGAGTGTGTGTCTATATATATATATAGAGAGAGAGGTAAGTAGGTCGGTAGATCCCTTTGTTTTAAATTATAGACCACTTTAGCTTTGTACCAAGTCAAACTTCTCTAGTTTTCAAATAAATGTATCATCAAGATATTTCATGAAAAAATAAATGAAACTATTTTGATGTTGTATGTGTTGGTGCATTTTTTCATTAAGTTGGTTAAATTAGAGGAACTTGACTTAAGACAAACCCTAAACCCTATTCTCTTGAACTTATCAGCCCGGCTTATCAGTAACGTGTATATTGGGTTTAGCGTTTCACCTTGTTCGCTTCAACTTATCAGCCCGGTTTATCAGCCATATACAATGTTTTTCTCTTAAAAACAAAACAATATTAGTCGGTTTATCAGCCGCAAAAACCATCAACCGAACAGCTCGAAAGGTAATGGTGACACTGATAATTTGAAACAAAGGGAGCATTCAAAATTTCATTTTCTTTTGTTTTTTCAAAAAATAAATAGACAGCTTGCGTTTTATGTGCTAGGATGCGGATATAACTCGCTAGTTGTTGAATCTTTACTAATTTACTAGTAGATTTCTTTTGTAGAAAATAAATACTACTATTTTTGTCCAAAAATATAAGTGCATAGATAAAATCTCTTAAAGTAACTCCAATAGTTTCTTTATATCCTTCCTAATTTATAGGAATTAAGATTTTGATAAAAAATATAATCCAACAACTTTTTAATTGGATCCAAATATGGACATCATCTATTCTGATTTCTCGCTAATCAAAAACGGAGAGCGAGATGACTTTCTATAGTGCGCATAAGATATAAAAAAACTGTTGGAGGGTACAGAGATGTAGAAGATATTTTTTACTCAAATAACTCTCTAAATGACGAATTTCTCACTAATCAAACTGTTAGAAAAACTCTTGCAGATGCTCTTACATTTTTTTTACGACAAAGGCAGTAACAAATTATCTTAATTCATGCTTCTAATTGGGTTTAACATCCAAATATGGACAATAAAACTACAGCACTTGGGAGGAACCAAGTGATTTTTGTATATACTAGGAAGAAAACGACCTCCTAATGTGCTATCTTAAAGCAGGCTAAGAAAAAGTGCTTAAAGCCTTAGATGATGGTAGAGGTGTAAATCCACACCCCTAGCAAAGTGAGCCAGATTTATTAGTTCTTAAATAGAGCATTATTTTACCAGTTGATGTGATCTTTTTAAGGAAGTCCTTGAGTAACATTTTTATTACCAGGGGTGTGTTTAATTGATGAAAAGTGGGTGAAAAGTTACTGTAGCACCTTTCATTTTTATTTGACAAATATTATCCAACCTTGAAGTAATTAGGCTCAAAAGATTCATCTCGCAAAAACCAAACAAACTTAGCAATTAGTTATTTTTTATCTATATTTAATACTCCATGTATGCGTTCAAATATTTGATGTGATAGATGAAAGAGGAAATATTTTAGGTTTACATGGGAAGTGAACACACCCACATGGACTAGATAGGTTCATGAAGAAACTCTTCGTGGTCTATATATCTATAGACTAGAATAGTTGATTCCTCAACGTGTAATGAAAGCGCCGCTCCTCCGCCTGTCCACGCGTCTCTAGCTACAGCGCAAACACTGTTCATAAAAATTTTAAATACTCCATAGACACTGTTCAACACTTCCGGGCTATGTTTACTCCGCTTTTACTGTTCACGCGATTAAAAAACAGGTGCGGCGGAGCGCGCCTTCCCGTCCTAGTACTAAACCATAGTGCTCTTTCAGTCTTAATCTTACGTGTGCCCACATCAACATCCAAAAGATTTTCTTTCGTGAGCAGGTCTTAGTGACGTTGAACCTTAGTTCTCATCCAGACCTTAGTTCTCATCCAGTAGACCGAGTTAACACATCAGCCTACTCTCCTTTCACCTTTTTGCTAGCTCACTCAGATAATATTTCTTCATGTAAACTTGTAAGCTTGCACTGTGCCTACAACATTAATTCGCGCAAAAAATATGTTCTGGGCCAGTAGGGTTTGACTACGACATTCACCTATGGGTATATGTAAACTACACACCTTCCATTCTAATTATAGGTACTTCATCATACATCAAACTTCTTCTTTTAACTTTGGCTAAGTTTTAGAAAAAAAAATATATTAACATTTACAAGTTTATATAAATATACTATGGAGACATATTCCATCGAGAATTTAATGAAACTAAATTTGTGTTTCATTGAGTGGGGTAAAAGGAAGACATGACAAGCGACATGTCTATTGGGAATCTCATCACTTGCAGTTCCGGTGGACCCAGTCAGAGATTCATTACATATCCAACCAAGTTCTTCCCTCACTCACATCATATGAACCTTTTTTTTCCAATGGGATTCCATCTTGCACTTGTATGGATATGGATTGGTTCAATCCGCATTTTAGATAGAAACCACGAGGAAGGTCGTCAGTGAAGTCAACATCGAGGGCATCTTGGTCTTTCTTGTTCACCCATCACCTCCTTCATCCATTATTGCTGTACAATACTATTGCAAGCACAAATTGATAATGACAGGAACACAAAGTTCCAATAGGAACTGTGCAAGTGCAACTTGTTTTCAAGGATTTGGATCCTTGTCTATTCAAGGATTTGGAAACATGTAGGAGAAATTCTAGCTATCTTCCTTGCAATTTCATAGTCACTTCCAAAAAGTGTTGAAGTCCATGTATATAATTGATTGGAGTAGACGAATAGATGACTATATATTCCCTGAAGAAAAAGGATGAATATAGCTATATAAAATGCGCCTAAATTCAACAAACTATTATCGCGTCAGTATTTCAATGAATTTGTCTTCACGTGGAAGGAAATTCGACACGTCAAATCGCAAACGGGTATGCCTAACGCAATTACTTGGAAATTAAGCACTGACGGGGAATACTCAACCAAATCAGCTTACCGCTCAATTTCTGAGTCATCTCACACAGATTTCAGCGCTATAATCTGGAAGATTTGGGCGCGACCAAAATGCAAATTCTTCAATTGGCTTGCCATTCAAAACATAATCTGGACTTCGGTTAGACTTGCCGCGCGAGGTCTGGCCAGCATTGGCGATTGTCCCCCTATGCCACCACCTAGCATAGGAATCACATGCCTTCATTTAGAGCATCTCCAGCAGTAGGACAAAACTCTAACGCCAAAGACTAGTTATCGGGGAAGATACAAAATGTGTTTTGGGATTTTAAAGGTCTTCTCTCCAGTAGAACGAGAAAATACAATCCCCAATAAGAAAAATAGTGGATTGGGGGAGGAGAGGTCTTCTCTTTATTTGAGGGGTGGGAGGCTATGATTGGAGGGGCTGAGAAAAAAAATTCTCATTGGGGTTGAGCTTGGGGAGCTACGCTGGACCTACAAGATTTCTAAAGTAACAATTTTTTTCTCATTGGGGGTTAGGAAAGGGGAACTGCTGGAGATACTCTTATTCAAGGAGTGCAGATTCTCCGCACGCATTTGGGAGGGAGTGGCCTTGTGGTTAGACATTCAGAACATGCAACCAGTAAGATGGGGACAGGCAGAGTCAAAACAATGGTGGTTTGCCATGGGGGACATCCCCTGTTCAGCTAAGCGGTGACTGCGATTGCTAGCTATTCTAGTGTGCTAGGAGTTGTGGAAACAAAGGGATACGAGGATTTTTTATCACACCGTTGTCCAAACTTTGTGTTGCTCCAAAATATCAAAGAAGAGACGTCACTCTGGGTTGCAGAAGGTGCCAAGCTTGTGGCGAGCTGTGAGTTGTGTGTTTTTCTTCTTGTGCTATTGGGTTTGTTTTCTTGAGCAGTTGAGCCTATGCTTGACTCGTGCAAATAACTTTGTAGTGTCTTGGGCTTCTCCCTCTTGTTAATACAATAGGCAGCTCTTCTGCTGGTTCTTTTAAAAAAAATTATGGTCCCTGGTAGCTCACGTGTCACCAGTGATTCATGGATTTCGATCTCTGTGAACAAAAATGGTTTATTAGCAGTAATTTTATATACAAACATATATATTTGTCAAGCAAGTCAACTTTAAGAAACTTTTATTTCTTTGATTGATGCAATGTCAAGCAAATTATTGGTCAGCATATTCCACGACATACCATGAAAATTCCAAGGGAACTTGTTGCACGCGTACAAATCAGTAGCAATTTATCACAATATATATTACAAATTGCTTGACAAAGGCAAGGTACAAAGGTGCCATGTATATATATTCTACTATCATGTCATATGGCTTTGTGACTAACTTTAACTACAATATAGGTGCCATACGAAAGCAACTTCATACCTAAATGCCGCACTTTTTGAGCCAACCAAGTTCCGTGCCTTTTTTCTCCTCATCAACAAGACAAATGTTCCACATGCTCTCTGAATTCATGCACATTAGTTGTTAGTACAATCGGCATGATAGACACACAGAAAACCTTAACATGTTTGCTACAACAATGGAAATCATAGATAGAAAGATCTGATTATTATAACATTCGATCTAGTAGTAGCGTGATACTAGATGCAGTGGAACGTTCAAAATTCTTCTTAATTGCTAGTTGCAACACACCTTTTCTTTCTCGTGTCTGTAGCGCCCCTGCAAAAAAAAAATGCAATTCTAAGTTTTGGATAATTAAGTCAAATGATCAAGTTTATATATAAAAAAAACAATATCAATATTTGTGTATTCAAATAGATTTACAACAAAAATATGTTTCATAACTAATTTGATGATATTTATTCCGTATCATAAATGTTAGTAATTTTTAGGGTAAAGTACATTTTTCAACCTCTAACTCACATTGAAGTTCGATTTTCAACCTTCAACTACGAAACCGAGTAACAGACACCCTTTAATTGTCAAAACCGGACAAATTTGGTCCTGGTTTCAAAACCGGTTTTCTATTTTCTAATAATAATAAAACTTCGTAGTTGAAGGTTCTGAAATTGTTTAGACCTTCGTAGTTGAAGGTTTTCTATTATATATTTTCTAATAACAATAGGTATTTGGAATTGGTTTATTTATGTTCCTATTGCTTTATTGCTCGTTGTCACGCTTGTTATTTATTTAAAACAAGTAAGGTCTAAACAATTTTAAATATAACATCAATATATATATATATATATATATATATATATATAACATTTTTAGAAGAAAACATGAACTAGTTTCATATTTTTTATAATTTAAAATAAAATAATTATGAACTTCTAGAGATCAAACCGGTTTTTTATTATTATTAGAAAATGAAAAACCGTTTTTGAAACTAGCCGAGGACCAAATTTTTCCGGTTTTGACAGTTGGAGAGTGTTTGTTACCCGGTTTCATAGTTGAAGGTTGGAAATCGAACTTCAATGCGAGTTGGAGGTTGAAAAATGTACTTTACCCTAATTTTTACGTACAGACTTGGTCAAGCATAAAATTGTTTGACTTCTCGGAAAATGAGATTTGCATTTTTAGGACAAAAGAGAGTAATTCACAAAAAAAGAATCTATAACTCCAAAAAGAATTGAAACTACCTAAAGAAAAAGAAAGATTAAGGCCCTCTTCGCCAGTGTTTTGTCAAGACTTCTCCACCGACTTAATATAAACGTCTCTCTGTGCACACAAGAGAACGGTTTGCCAAGCCAGAGCTCATAGCCGAAGCCATTTTATCTAGAAACCGAAGCCAAAGAAACATGATTTTTTTTGGCTTTACTATTTTTAGAGGAGCTTAAACACTTGCCAAAGAGATGTTTTCTCTTGCCTGCTTTGCTCGAGCTGTCGAGAAGCAGGGAGGGGAGGATCAGCATCGTTCCAGCAGACACAAACGGGTAGGCTTCCCATTTGCGAGTGTGTGGCCCTATCCAATTCGCTCCTGTCCGGCCTCCTCCGTACACCGCGTCCACGGAAGCGGCCCACTGACTCGATTGGCCCACACCAACTGGTCCACCAAGGACGGAGCCCACCGGAAAAATTCTCAGCAAACCCTGGACCTCGCAAACATTCCTGCCGTCCTACTCCTACCCCGACCAACGCATTTTACCATTATGCCCCCTGAGCTGCATCGTATTTCCAACACGAGTCCTTCGCCGCCCCCAGCGCCCGCTGCCCGCACCGCACGATCCTTAAAGCTCCATTGCTCCCCCGCCTCGCCTCCTTCCACTTTGAGCACACGCACTCCCACGCCCGCGCGCGGCCCCACCGCAGTGCCGGCCCTTGGTTCTACAGAGCGCGCGCCGCGGCGGGAGAATCCCTAGCCCCGGAGGAGGACGGTGCGCGCTGCGCGGCGGCCCCATCGATGGCGGCGGCGGCGGCGGGGGGGGATGGCGGCGGTGGGCCCGAGGAGGGCGTCGGCGAGAGCTCATCCCCGCCTCGCGACCCCGCGCCCGCTGCCTCCGGCGGGAGCGGTGGCGGCGGCCGCGGCGGGGGCCTCCGCGACATCTGCCGCGAGGTGTTCGAGCGCCTCGTCAGCGATGGCCACGCCGCGGGCTCCGAGCTCCTCGCCCAGCTCGAGGCCCACTTCAATCGGCTCCCCATCAGGTGAGCCACTCGCAGACTCGCTCGTCTCGTCTCCTCTCCTCTCCGCCTTCCCCTCCCATGCTCCAGCCTGCGGAGTTCGGGTGGACCGATTTGGGTGTTGTAAAGGTTTCTCAAATGGTTGGGGGAATCCCTGGAGTTTGTGGCCGGATTCACGAAATCCGCGTCAGTTGGTATGCTTAGGGACTCATCTAGGCGTTCAGCTTTACTAGATTTATGCTAGTGGAACATCACTGTCCAACGACCGGTCTTGTTCAGCTCTGCTCGGTGGACTTTGAACGGTCGGTTTCCAGATTAAACTACTAAGAGCGAGCATTTGTTTATTTGACTTTGAATGGGTGTGCTCCGCTTGTCCGAGGGACGTGCTTCTGAAGTGTTTGCCTAGTATGCCTGCCATGGCTGTAGTCTTGTAATTTGACCTTTGGATTTGGACGAACTCAGAGACTGTTGCGGGATCAGCAGTGCCATTTTGTTTATTTGACACTGATGGGTGTTCCAGACTCCCACTTCCAGGAAGAATATTTGGTTCCTTGGAAGCCTTCTTGTTACATCTTATTTTAGACATTTTTGTCTTGCAAGTTAATGTTTCAAATTCGCTCAGTAGGGTCATCTATTATTTCATTGGTACCTCCAATACTTTATTTAATGTTATTCTTCTACTTCACTATCGCGTAGCTACAAGCTGGATGTGAATATTGACAAAGCAGAGGACGTGTTAATCCATCATAAAGTTTTGGCAGAAGCAAAGGATCCTGATAGGCGCCCAGCGTTCGCTGTCCGTTTCCTCAGGGTAACTTTTTTTTCTTTCTTTCTGCGTTATGTGTCCTATGGGCTGGATTTTGTTTACACTCAGCAATTAGTTAAGTGCTCTGTAAAATTATGGGTATTATGAGGAAACTGTAAGTAGAAGTCACAAGAACAAGCTAGTACTAGATATCTTTCTTTTTCTTTCCTAAAATTTCGTATTGAAAGCAATTTGAACCAGTGTATCATGGCGCAATAACCATTTTATGTAACAGTAAATCAATTTTGTCAAATGAACCATTTCGTGCTTATTCTTTTTTTTAATTAATTGATGCCTGTTTATATCTGGTATCACCAGCAAAAAGTAGAGTTAATTATTGACATTAAAACTTTGATCAAAGCTTGAAGAGGTAAATGTGGACGAGACAACTAACTCTGATGCACATGAAGAAGGGGCTGATATTGGTGAAGCTCTTTCTACCAGGTACTCATGCACAGTGCTAGTGTGGTGCTTTTGTAGTTTTGACTCTTGAGTGACCTTGACCGACAAGTTGTGTGCTGTTTCCAACCCAGCATTTACTTCCAGACTGTTTGAAGATACAACCTATTGTTAGATTGTGATCTGAGATATACAGTGTAGCAGCAGAACATGCATAAGAACAAAGGGGAAAAAATATTCACAAATTAAACAAAATGGTAACTGTTGGTTGCTTTCCATAGTTTCCTTGGATTTGGTAAGTAATGTACTTGATGTTCTAGACTAATTGTAGAAATATGCTATTGATCTCACTATTTTTCTGGTGAGTTACTGAAGTTAGAAGTGTTATTAGATGTTGAGATCATGAACCAACACACCACTGAACCATAGTTACTTAATGCAACTCTGGATTGACAGTAGCTATTTATATATCATGCTATATGTGAAATCATAGTGCTCCATGAGAATCCAAATCATTAGCTTAATTGTTTTTGCACACTAATTGGGCTGAGGCTTGCTTAACATGTTAACAGCTTAAGGTATATACATAAATACAATTTTTTATATATTATTGTGTCATAGGTGGAATGGAACAATAAACATGGTACACTACAGAGGTGCATGAGTGCATCAGCTCACAGTTAACTCTTTATCAAATTTGGAAACTACTTTTTCTTGCACTAGTTCGCGTTCACACCATGCACCCATACACACAGAACTACCACCTTTTGGTCTAATAAAGTCCCAGTGCTCAAACCTCTTATGATTGGACTAACCTTCTCTCTGGTTATCTGCATATTTCACAGGTCAAAGACATACACACACATTCATGAGATACTGTTCTCCACTAAGGACAAACCCAAGCTCCTGAGTCAGGTCAGCAATACATAAATGGAAACCTAAAACATCTTTACTATTTACTACTCCCTCTGTTCCAAATTATAAGACGTTTTGGCTTTTCTAGATACATTGCTTTTACTATGTATCTAGATTAGTGTATATCTAAGTGCATAGCAAAAGCTACATATCTAGAAATGTCAAAACGTCTTATAATTTGAGATGGATGGAGTAGTTTTTGTTTAAAAATGAGCTTGTCTATGCCTTTAATAACATTAGCTGTCTCTTATTTATCTTATGTGTAAATGCTAACAATGATTGTTACTATGTGCGCCTTTTGATTTCCTGGGCACCACAGCATATGTAACCATGTTTATCTTCTTGTTCTGACAGTTGTCTGCTTTGCTTTCTGACATCGGACTGAACATCAGGGAGGCACATGTGTTCTCAACAACAGATGGTTATTCTCTTGATGTTTTTGTTGTTGACGGTTGGCCCATTGAGGTAATTTTAGTTTCTTATTATGTTATGTGTCGAATTGCTTAGATGACAAAATTGTAGTGCTGATGCATACTGATATCTCGTAACGTTTTACTTGATATTTTCTTTTGAACTAATGTGCTTGTGGTTATTTAGGAAAATTCAAGATTCTAAAGGATTTAGTCTTTGGATAAGTTTTAGGTTAATGCTGTTATGTGACGACTACTTTCCTCTATTGACATGGCAATCAAATGGATCTCTAGAGATGTCTTGCTTGAAGGAGCATGATGTCCTTATTGGGATGCACAGAAAACAAAAATTGATCCTATTTCTATGTGAACAACAATGATATATCACTACAATGTTTCGTTACAAAAGAGTACTGTTGTCCTATTTCTGTATGAACATTTTTTTTCACTGGTCAAGATGATAATTCTGCTTCATGTGAGCAGGAAACTGATGGTTTGCATAAGGCACTAGAAGCATCAATTTTGAGAAATGAGGTATGCTGCATAATCCATTCACAGCTTTACGACGTTCTTGTTGTTCAATTGGGACTCGATATATTCAATATGTACTGATCCTGCGATCCAATATCCTCAAGCTAATATCATATTTCTGGATCTTTGTAAAATAAATAAGGGTTCATGGTCTGGCTCTGAATCCTCAGCTTCCGAAAGATCGGTGCCATTCCTAGCACAGGATTGTGAAACAGATATTGACACAAGACTTCTGAAGATTGTAAAGAAGGTTGCTTCTGGATCTTGTGGGGACATGTGAGTCACTGTTACACTGCTGAGTTTAGTGGCAGATTTGTCATATCTAGTAGTGTTTTCTTCATATGATGCATGTGCTCGTGTGAAGGTTTCTTGGGACCTACAGTGGTGAGGAGGTTGCTGTTAAAGTTCTTAATCCTGAGAATTTGAACCAAAATGCATGGAGTGAATTTAAGCAAGAAATCTACATGTTAAGGTATTCTACATTGCTATGAATAATTGTGTATCATTGTTTTTTTATAGGAAAAAGTCTACATCACCCCCTGAACTATTGACCCTGGAGCACATAACCCCCTGAACTATGAAATGGTCTAATTTACCCCCTGAACTATCCAAAACCGTATATTTTACCTCCTGGGCGGTTTTCGACGGCGGATGCTACAGTAACTGTAGGTTTGCTACAGTAAAATCAGTTTTATCTTTTTATTTATTTTCGCTGAATATTTGAAAAATCGTAGTAAATCACAAAAAATCATAAAATAGAAAATCTAATTTTGTTGGACTCCACATGAGTAGATCTACACAGTGAACATATAATACGGTACGCTTTAGTACAAAGTTTTTGCTGTAGCTTTAGATTAATTGGAATCCAATTTAGACTAAAGCTACAACAAAAACTTTGTACTAAAGCGTACCGTATTATATGTTCACTGTGTAGATCTACTCATGTAGAGTCCAACAAAATTAGATTTTTTATTTTATGATTTTTCTGTGATTTACTATGATTTTTCAAATATTTAGAGAAAATAAATAAATAAAGATAAAACTCTATTACTGTATCAAATCCACTGTTACTGTAGTAAACCGCCGTCGAAAACCGCCCAGGGGGTAAAATAGACGGTTTTGGATAGTTCAGGGGGTAAATTAGACCGTTTCATAGTTCAGGGGATATGTGCTCCAGGGTCAATAGTTCAGGGGGTGATCTAGACTTTTTCCTTTTTTATAACATGAGGTTATCATTGTTGTGTGCACTCTTGAAGTTGTACACCTGATTATATTGTGTTCAGAAATCGATCTCTAAAAATTGGCATAAGTAGGCATACTTTTACCTCCACCAACTTGTCTGTTGCAAGCACAAACAAAGATATATACCTAAGCCTTCACCTTCCACACTTCTTTTCAGGGAAGTTGATCATCCGAATATTGTCCGATTCATTGGTTCATGCACAAAGCCACCTCAGTTTTACATAATTACAGGTGAGGCTTCATGCAAGCAAATGCAAAATTTTTAGAAAGGATAACAACTGAATTTTCTTTTGCATCAATAATCAAGACTTCCAAAAGTATTTGGTACCATGACTTAAAGTGAGAAGAAGCTACTGTTGAAATACCATAGCCTTGCCTTGGGAAATTGTATTTTTCCTCTGTGATGGAGGTCGTGTTATTGTTTGCCCCTTTGAAGTATATATATGTCTTAGAGAGTTCATTTGAGGTAGTAACTTTAATATCTGTTTTTTTTTTGTCTTGCAGAGTGCATGTCTAGAGGAAGTCTGTTTGATTTCTTGCACAATGAGCATAATATGTTGGACCTCCCAACACTTCTGAAGTTCGCACTAGATGTATGCCGAGGGATGTCCTACTTGCATCAGAAAGGCATTATCCACAGAGATTTAAAGTCTGCCAACCTTTTATTGGATAAAGATCATGTATGTACTGAATGATTATTAAGTTCTTCATTGGGGCTGAGTATTTTGCAAGCAGTTGTTGTGGAAAATATTTGTGGACACGGATTATATTTTTCGTTTCTTTGCCCATATTATGGTCATGGATATGCATTTAAAAGTATTAAATATGTCAATATAAATCATTTTATGCTTTTGTTTCCAGGTTGTTAAAGTAGCAGATTTTGGTCTAGCTCGTTTTCAGGATGGAGGGGGTGCTATGACTGCTGAAACTGGGACCTATAGATGGATGGCACCTGAGGTATTAGACGCTGGAACAATTTGACTTCTGTTAAAGCTAGCCAAAGCTCAAAATACAATTTATAGTTTCTTCATTTTATCTGCGCTGATGTTTGTCGAACTGGACTTATAATATGTTTGAAAGTGTATATTCACAACATGAATATTTACTACCAATTGTGTACTAATTAATGGTTTACAAAATTGTCATATTCATATAATTTCCAACTAATAATATGGAAAAGAAATGGAAAGCCTTTAATCACTTCCATTTTTCATGTGTAGGTTATAAATCATCAGCCCTATGACAACAAAGCAGATGTCTACAGTTTTGCTCTTGTACTTTGGGAGCTCATGACATCCAAGGTTTCTATGCTATCTCATATGGGATATTTACAGGCTGTTATCAGTTATCATAACCTGTGCTTTTGCCCATTAAAATGTTGTTTTCCAATTTTCCAGATTCCATATAATACCATGAGCCCCCTCCAAGCAGCTGTTGGTGTGAGGCAGGTCCGGTTCTTACAATCTTGTGTAGCAGATTTTATGTGTTCATACATTTTCCCACTTTCAGAAGTTACTCTACTTGAAGGGGGAACAAGAGTTTATTTCCCGATTTGATTTCAATGCAGCCACAAGCAGCTGTTTGAGAAAAATACAGTTGTTAGAAACAGTATATTTTGAGATGTCTCAAGTATGTTAAACATTATACTGACTGTACCAGGGATTGCGGCCACAAGTTCCAGAAAATGCGCATCCTAGGCTCATAAACTTGATGCAGAGATGTTGGGAAGCCATCCCGTCTGATCGCCCTTCATTTGCGGAGATCATTCCTGAACTAGAGGATATTCAAGCACAAGCGCAGGTATCACCACAAAGCCCTCGCAGTCAATTTCAAATGGATCCTACTCTGGTTGGTTCTGAGAACATGCCATGCCTCACTGCTGTTAGCGCGTTACAGAGAACATCAGGGGAGACGAGCCAGAAACAGAAGGACGACAACCCAGGCAGTAGTAAAGATTGATTGACCCCTCTGCACATACATGTTGACAAGTTCTCTCATCTGATCACTAACAGCTGAGAAAGTAGCATATCATCAGTTTTGATGCCAGAGAAAAGAATTTTTAGTCAAGTTTTGTCTGCAACTCTTGGGGCCAACGGCCAAGCTCTTGGTAACCTTGCTTCACATTCTTAGGTCCGATTTTTCTTGCATAGGAGGATATCTTTGAGTTGCGGCTTGATATATGTGAATATTCGGATGAGAATTTACTGCTGCTTGTCACGCAAAACTGCATGTTTGTCGGGGCTGAGTTTCTTGAGTTTGCATATTGAGGTTTTCATGATTATGTCAGGTGTTACGGATGCCTGTAGGTGACTGACTGGTTCTGTAAGCGAGGTGCCTCCATCCTCAGGTTCTCCTGGCTTCCTGCAACCACCACGCTGATTGGTTCATATCAGTTGCATCTTTCCTGCAAGAACAAATGCAAGCGCAATGCGCGGCGGTTACAGCAGTTGAGTTTTATAACTCCTCTCTATCGGAGATGCCTCAGAAGAGCTCGAAACCTGACGACGATGATATGATGTTCTCCGTCTTCATTTCTCAATCAAAAAACAAATTCCCTGTTCGGCTGAGCTTATCAGCACGGCTTATCAGCCGTGGGACAGTGTTTTTCTCTCACAGCAAATCAGCCATAGCCGACTTATAAGCCAAAAAAACAGCTTGCCGAACAGGCCCAAAATGGGAGGAACAAGAGATATTGATTGTACCGAGGGCAGAGAGATTGTCTCTAGTTTGTTAGAACATCTGCCTCCTTGTGTCCGTCAATCGAACACTTGAAGTTAGTGATAAGGACAAAATGGGATCCAAATCGTGCTGGCTGTTTCGGATTGGATAGAAAATTCCACCAGGAGCCAGTGTTAGCTTTGTAGCAGCAGCAGCAGCATCCTGAATAGTGTTGAACCTAAGGAGAAAGGGCCAAGCTAGGATGTTTTCAGGGGTGCTCGCCAGTATGGGAGAACATAACACAGTGTTCAAGCATTGTTAACAACGATCGCTTTGGACTAATTACTCGGTAAACTTTTTTTTTGGCAAGAGATTATTCTATGATTTTTAGCATGAGTACTATACAATGACATCAATGACTCGATTTTCTAGACCCACGCTCCGGGCCTCGGGGGCACCGAGATTCAAATTGGCGATCAACTACAATTTTTTTTTGAAGGTCACCAGGGGGAGAGGATCTCCACCTCGAATTTTATTGATCATAACCCGCCTTTAAGGCGTTGGATTTTACAAATTACACCGTTTTCTTTTGTATAGTAGAGATAGAATGATTACATTACATTACATTACCCTTGGAATCGTTGCATTCTCCGCTATGAAAACCACTCCATTCCTACGCTTCCAAAGTTGCCAGTGAGGGTGCTGACATCAGTGGTAACATCAAAGTAGCCATCAGCATGGCGGCAGGCACGACGTCACGTGTAATCTACCTAGCAAATCAATACTAGTATACAACTTATATAAAAACATCATCAACAAGTGCTCCCGTACTCAGGCCTCAGGTGGTCTTGTGTTCTCCACACTCCTCCGCGTCCGAGCGTGTGGTGGCCACAAGCGTTTTTCTGCGTCCCGTGTCGTACTCCCGTTGCTCCGTGCTCCTTCCATCCAATACATACACACTGTCCAGTCTGACGCCGGGCCCGAGGGCCGGCCATGGCCACCGCCGTTTCCAACGACGTCGACGCCAATAAGCTCACCGTCGTCGTCCTCGGCCCGGGCACCACCACAGCCGCCACCGCAGTTTCCGCAACCAAGCCTCCGCCGCTGTCGGCGCGGCACGTCCAGTGGCTGCGCGCCGCGATGCTGGGCGCGAGCGACGGCCTGGTGTCGACGGCGGCGCTCATGCTGGGCGTGGGCGCCGCGCGTCCGGGCGACGCCGACGCCGACGACCTGCGCGGCGGGGGCGGCGTCCTCCTTGCGGGGCTCGCGGGCCTCGTCGCCGGCGCCTGCAGCATGGCCATTGGCGAGTACGTGTCCGTGCACGCGCAGCTGGACGTGGAGATGGCCGAGCTCAAGCGCGCCGACGAGGAGTCGGCGGCGGCGGGTGACGGAGCTCCACTGGACCGGACCGCGGGCCTGTCGAGCCCGGGCCAGGCGGCGGCGGCCTCCGCGGTGTCGTTCGCGGCCGGGGCGGCCGTGCCGCTGCTCGCGGCGTGGTTCGTCACGGGATACAGGGCGCGGGTGACGGTGGTCGTGGCGACGGCCAAGCTGGCTTGCCACACACATGACACATACAGATTTGTAAAATCCGTGATTCTCGACGTGTTTGTGATCTTAACTAAGCAGGGTCGATTAAATTATAAGTTTTGATTTTTCTAAATATATTACTTTACTATACATTTAGACACCGTGTAGATCTAAGTGTATAGCAAAATCTATGCATCTAAAATCTAAAAAAACTAAAACGTTCTATAATTTAAAATGGAGGGAGTACACTACTAGAATACACTAGTTTCCCCAGAGTTAGAATCCTAGTGGAATACTTAAAAACAGTAAGAAAACACTTTCCCTATGAAATTTCGTAAGGAAAGACGTAGGAACCATTTCGACGGAAAAGCCGATGTGCCCTATGGTCCCAATCTAAAACGTAGGGAACGAAACTTTCCCCAGAGATTTACTCCCTCTGTCCTTAAATATATGTCATTTTCACTTCACGAGAAATATTTTGACTAAATATATATTAAAAATATTAATATTTATGGTACATAATTAGTATTATTGGAAAGATCGTTGAATCTAGTTTTTTAATAAATTTATTTGGAGATACAAATATTGCACGTATTTTCTACAAATCAAGTCAAACTTGCGACACGTACACCAACGACGACAGTTACGACAGTTATTTAAGGACGGAGGGAGTATATTCGTAGGGAACGATGCCGACGTCATGCTGGATAGAGTCTATATTTATGTGGTAACCGTTTGATTCTAGTAGTGGTAGAGTCTATATTTCTATGACCTTTATGTTTACTATGATTATAATCTCACTTAAAAACCCCTGCTCCGATTTAGAATCTACGATTTTGACAAAGAACATTGCTCGCACGGTCTCCATATAAAGACCTCCATACGTGCACATAGTCGCCGACATCTATCACCACAATAGGATCGCGTTTACAACAGGGTAGCAGCATTATTAACATCTGAGCTTATTAAGCTTTTGGGTTGAACTAGTCAATGCATGTAACTCAATATGGTATAAGAGCTAGAGGTCTCGAGTTTAAATCCTGGTAGCGCAACTAATAAATTAAATAATTGTTGCTCGCTCCTATTTCACATCTAATAAGACCTGAGGGGAGTATTGGAATCATCTGATGAGGCCTATACATCTAATGAGCCCAGTTCTAGTTATAGTCCAATACAAGGTATTGGAGTTGTAATTCCAAATATGAATGCCATTGACATCAAACAGCAGAATTGAGGAAACCTGATTCTAATTCCAAGTTCCAAACAGGGTATAAGTGAATTGATTACCAAGGTTTTAGGTCAGTGGCGGCGTTAAGGGTATGCCTGGGTATTCCTTGGAATACCCAAGATTTTGGTAAAAAACAAATACATATATTAGTATACATGTATATTCTATTTTTTAATTGGACCAAAGCCCACAAACGTACTCCATCTGTCCCTTAATATATGTCTCTAAAAAACCATGTTTCCCTCACAAACACGTTTTCGAACAACACCCGAGACGGAGGGAGTAGCAGCGAGCAAGCCAACTTGGCTAAGGCCCAAGCGGCCAGAATTCCTTCCGTCGGCATCGATTCACAAGTCGCTGACTCCCGTACTTCTCGAGAAAAAAAGTCACGATTCCCATCCCAAGCGGCGGCGGGGGCGCCGCGGCGGCAGCGACGTATCTCGATCTGCTGCTCCGGAGAGCCGGCTGCCAGCGGCCGGCGGCACATCTCGTCTGCTTCTGCTGCGGCGGCGGACGACCGGTGACCGGTGAGGCAGTGACCAGCAGGCAGCAGCGCATCGTAGTTGCAATTGCATCAGGTAGCTAGGTAAAGATTTCATTCTCCTCTAATTTATTTGTTCTTACTACTGCTGTGATGCGTGCTACTTTGTTAAAATTTTTTCTAATATTCAGTTCTTTGTAAATTGTAATCTAGACAGAGAAGGGTACTAGCAGCATATTTGCATTATGGAAGAAAGCTGCAAAGGCCAAAAAAAAAAATCCACATCTACACCACATCCTGCTCCTGTGAACAATCTGTAGGTACTTTGGTTATTATTATGAATTTGTTAAACGTTATAGCCATTATAATTTATCGTCCATTATATTATATATATTTGCTTTAAAATATTACATTTGGTATACCAAGCCATAAATTTCTGGCTCCGTCACTGTTTTAGGTTGAGCTGGTCGGTGCATGCAACTCAATAGTTATTCGATTATTAAAGTTTGTCTAAGCCGAATCGACACATGGTGACTTAGTCTCTTGAAACTAGATATTTCAAAAGTAATTGGTTGGTGCATGCGCAACTCAATAGTTATTTGATTATCGAAGTTTATCTATAAAGCATAATCTATACATGGTGATTTAGTCTCTTGAAACTAGATATTTCAAAAGTTATTGCAAGTCATCAAAGTTCTAAAAGTTTAATCTCAATGCTTTCCAAAATAATACTAGATTGCGAATACGACTTCAGGTTGATGTATAATCTGCCGTAACTCCGTATACGAAATTAAAAATAAAAAAATTACAAAACAAATAGTAACTACCCAATTTTTCTTATTGGAGATCCTTTTGTACCTCGTGTTGGTCGTTTAGTAGTGAAGTTTTACCGGAAAATGATAGCCTCTGTCGTGCACAGAGCCGGTGCAGCTGACGACCGACAGCAGCGTCTTCTTCCTCATGTCGACCTCGACCATCCATACTTGATTCCCCTCCAAGATGTCGGGGTAACTGACCCTGAAGCAGACGGCGCCGGGGTTGTCCATGCTCAAGACGGGGCAGCACGGTTGCACACGCGGGAGGCCCTCGCAGGCCAGCAGCGCCCATAGCTCCTCGCAGTCGAGCACGGCGTCCTTCACCCACGCCATTGGCTCCTCGTCGTCGTCCGTCCTCAGTGTCAGGGTCCAGGTGGTCACCATGAAGGCGGAGCGGGACCGCGGGCACGAGGTGGTGCCGCGGCCGCCGCCGCAGCAGCGCCGGTCGATGGTGACGAACCTCACCGCCGCGCCGCAGCCGCCGCCGTCGCCGGCGCAGCATAGGTTCCGGAACAGGAAATAATGGTTAATGGGTGTCCTGGGCGTCCCTGGTGTGGCACTTCCACCAGGGTGGGCCCACGGGCAGCCGCACGTCCCTGATGGGACGACACTCCTCCACCGTGTCCCAGACGACGATGCTGGCGCAGTAGTCGACCCAGCACAGGAACCGGTCGCCGACGGGGACGACCTGGTGGCCCCTGTGGTGCCAGTACCTCATCGTGTCGACGAAGATCGTGTCCTCCCCTTCGCTGCAGGCCTCGTCGAAGACGACGGGCGCCACCGGCCTGACCTCCCGGCCCACTTGTGCCTGCCACTGCCAACGTGCAGCACGCACAGCTGGGCGGCCATGTCCGCATCACGGCTGGGCGTCAACTCGAGCTGAGCCACAACGAGATCGTCCTCGCCGCGCCGCAGCAGGCCGGTGTTCTCATGGCACAACCTGCCACGGCCCAAGCAATAGAGCCGCTCTTCCTCCGTGAAAACGTCGCAGGCGGGGAGCTGGGTCAGCGCCGGCGGCCGCGGCCTCGTGGCACCGCCGCCGGTACTGTACACGAAGGAGTCGCACGTGAAGCGGCTGGAGTCCCATCGCACGTCCACGAACACGGAGTCGCCGTGGGCCGCGATGACTCGGAACTCCGCGGGGCCGAGCTTGGGCCTCCTCCCCGTCCAGCCGTAGCAGAGGAAGGAGCTCTCCGGCGGCGACGCGAGGCGCAAGGAGACACGGAGATCGCCGTTGCATGCGCAGCACTCGGAGGTGGTGCATTCCGCCACGGTCTTGCCGTCCGCGACGATGGAGTCATCCCTGAGGCAGACGAGGCTGTTCAGCATCGCCCAGCGTGGGGCCGTGGGGTGGCGGCGGCGGCCGCCGGCGACGCAAAAGGTTCTTCCCTCGCTTCCACGCCGCCGCGGGAACCTGCAACGCGACAGCTGATGGGTCGTAAACCACCGGGAGGAGTGGAGCGTTGGTGTCTGAGAAGGCCCAAGGTCGTTGGCGCGTTGGACAACCAACAACCCAGACCAGCAAGCCGCCTCAGCATCTTCGCACAACGGCACAAGGCGAAAGTAAATAATATGGAGGTCACGAATGGCGGCTGCATTATTACCCTTAATTTATTTAATCCTAGCTTGGAAGAATTACTAGGGCCTCGTTTAGATTGTAAATTTTTGCAACTTTTCTACTGTAGCATTTTCATTTGTATTTATCAATTAGTGTCATATCATGGGCTCAAAAGATTTGTCTCATGATTTATAACTAAACTGTGTAATTAGTTATTTCTTTTACCTATATTAAGTGCTCTATGTAATTAGTTATTTCTTTTACCTATATTAAATGCTCCATACATAGTCTAAAGATTGATGTGATGAAGAAAGTGTAAAAATTTAAAATTTGGAAGGAAAGTAAACAAGGCCTAGATTAGCTTCTCTCCTTCTAGAACTTCGGAAGCCACACACGGGTCCAGCCCATCTAGTAACCAACTTGTTGGTTCCCTCCGGCCCATCTAACTATCTTCCAAACGATGCACATAGAAGGTCTTATACCTTAAAAAAAACTCAAGCCGTGGGGTTTCATTAAGAAAGAACTTCTCACGCAGCTTGGGAAAATCCTTGAACCCCGGTTCCATCATATACAGCGGCACCTATATCCTCGTGAGACAGGACGACCACAGACCTGTCCTTTGGTGTGGGACAGACGAGGGGATTTTTTTATCCTCAAACCTAAAATTCATCCTCGTGGGGAATCGAATCGAACTCAGGACCTGAAGATGCCGCTGGAGCCATCTAACCAGTAGTCCTTTGGCTGAAGGTCTTATCTAGATGGGTCATAAGCTTGAAATGGACAAAACTCATAGATAGATCAAAGTTACACATGATCAAATCTTTTTTCAAAGATTAGTACATACACAACCACAGATCACAAAAATGACAAAAGACACAAGATAGAACTCATCTCACAGATCACAGCATAGCCAAAGATCACAAAATACCAAATCAATTAGGAACTTTAGTGCAATGGCCACCTCAATAAAAACCTGTCCAAGTAAAAACTTACACCTCGTGACAAAATCCTAGACAGGAAAAGAGTATAGCCCAGCTCCAAGTTCATAGTTTAATGTCATAATAGCAATCCAACTCAATAATATTACAGAACCATTACATAAATCAGTCATCAAGATAAAGTGATTCAAAGCTTTCTTCAAGTTCCTTATCCTCCACCATGTGCCGAATCCTTGCTTCTACAGCCTGTCCTTGGTGAAGGTGATCATCTCCACCGTTTTAGGCTTCAGCCTCCGCCGTTGCTCCTCGATGTTCCTACCTATTGTACGAAAAAGTAGACTCTGAAGATATGGTTGAAACAGGCACAATTACAATATCTTTAGCTAAGATATAAAGGACTGAGTATGCAAGTTTGTGCTTATGCCACAAGTTCAAGATGTTGAATTCATCATCTAACTGGGTGACTGTGCCGGGCACCATGGGGCCACCGCTCATCGGGGAGATGTTGCGCCTCATCACGACGTCAACTGCAGCTATCCGTCCTCCATTGCCATGCTGCTGGGCCTGCGCTCGCTGCTCCTCACCGCCGACCCTGCAGCGGCGAAGCCAGGAAAAATGGCAGCCGGGGTCGGTACTCACACTAATGAGTGCTAATTTTTAGGGTCCGATAATATAATACCATGCATAATATCAAGTTTTTTTGAGAGTGCATAATATCAAGTTCATAATGTAACAATGCATATTGTAACAAAACAAGGTTTTGCAAGAGTAGTTATCTCTTACAGTTTCCCTCTACGACTACGATCCTCCATCTTATGAAAGCGAACTATCACATCTTCGATTGGAATTGTGGATAGAAATTCCGGTTCCACAAAGCATATGATACAATCATTCATAAATCCATCTCCAATACGATTTCTTAGTATTGTCTTCACAATTTTCATTGCTGAAAAGCACCTCTCCACTGATGCAGTGGCAATAGGAAGAACCAGTACTAGCTTGAGAAGCCGATAAACCAAAGGAAAACCCAAATGTTTTTTTGTACCCACCATCAACCTAGCAAGCTCAGAAATAGTGTTCAAATCGGCAAATCTTTCATCAGCTCGCATATTGTCAATATAAAAATTAAGTTCTCGAGCAAGATCTTTAAGTTGTGTTGAGTTGAAATCATCAGGATATGACATAGCCAACTCCATTAGACTCTCAGATTTGAATGCCTCAAAAGAATTCTTGGGATTGAAAGCAGCGATATGAGTAAGCAATTGAGAGTTTACCTCATTAAAACGATCACTAAACTCTGCAAGTTGCAAATCAATAATTGGGTTCAAGCAATCATATCTGTAATGTTGATAGTTTGTGCGATTGGTCTTTTTTCTTGGCCTATGGCGATCAATATATTCCTCATCCATGTCCAACTTAGGAATGCCATGTTCTTCACAAAAGGAGTATACAGTCTGTAGCAAACAATCCCAACCATCATCCCTAATTTGCTGAAATTTCTGCTTGGTCAACTTCACCTCTAACATGGCCTCCAGGATGTCTTTATCTTTCCTCTGCAAGGACAGTGACAAAGAATTTGCATGGCCTAAAATAAGCAACATTAGGTGCAAGTGAAACACAAAGTCAAAATCCTTGAGATAGTCTAGGAGACCACGGGCTTGGCGTCTCTTCGCATCATTTGGACCTTCTTTTTCCACATATTGGAGCACTTCAATAACTTCAGGGAATAGATTGCTTAGGCTCTTAAGGGTTCTAAAATGAGAACCCCAACGTGTGTCTCCAGCTCTTTGAAGGGATTGTTCTTGATTTAATCCAGTTCCACTAGTTAGCTGCCCAGTGCCTATGGCCTTTCTAACTCTCTCCTGTTGACTTTCTCGAATCATATCTTTACGTTTACAGGAAGCTCCTGCCACACTAAGCAATAGAGATATCATGTCAAAGAAGTCACTAGCATCATCATTCTTTTTAGCCACTGCGACAATGACTAATTGTAGCTGATGAGCAAAGCAGTGGATATAATATGCCGAGCTGTTCTCTCTCTCAATTAAAGCCCGTAGTCCATTGAATTCACCTCTCATGTTGCTTGCTCCATCATAACCTTGTCCTCTAATTTGCTTTATGCTCAAGCCATACTTAGCAAACAAATTATCAATGTTAGATTTCAGACATGAAGCCGATGTTTCTTGCACATGAACAACAGCAATAAGTCTCTCCTTTATTACCCCAAGCTTATCAACGTACCGTAAGACAACTGCCATCTGTTCCTTCCCAGACACATCAGCTGACTCATCCACTAAAAGGCAAAACACATCACCATCAATTTCTTCCACAATAGATTTCACGATGATCTGCAAAAACCAAGTACAAATTAGTTTATCATTATAGATTCCAAGAGATGACATAGTTTGTAAAAAAATGAAGATGACCTTTTCTTACCTCAGCAAAACAATTCGCAATATCCCTTTGAATTTCTGGAGCAATCATCTTATTATTTTTAGGAGCATTAATTCCAACAGCTTTCTTTACTTTGTCATTTTCATCTGCCAAAAGTTGTACTAACTCTCGAAAATTCCCCTTATTTGTGGAATCCACTGATTCATCATGGCCACGAAATGCTAAACCTTGATGCAATAAATATCGGACAGCTTTAATAGATGTCTTCAACCGAAGTAGATGTTGCTCTTTAGTGATATCATTTTGCTTGTTTAAAGCATCACCAATCGACTGGCCGGGCTTCAACAAATTGTCGCATCTTTTCACAGCCGTGTTATGAAAACTATTACATTTGCTGCCTACATGATCTCGAAGCCTATCAGATTTGTTCCAGCCATCCCAACCATCTATTACAAATGCATCATTCCCACCTTGGCCCTTGTTGCAATCTCTAAACAAGTAACAGTATAAACAAAAACACTTATCCATCTTTTCACTGTACTCTAGCCAATCATATTTAGTGAACCATTCATATTGACACCGTCGTGGAAAACCCGCTATCATTGTTGTTGGAAACATAAAACCAGGTGGTGGTTTACAAGGACCTCTAGTCAAATATTTTCGCCTTATGTCATTTTGCAATTTGTCGCCTATGTAATCTGATATTCTCCTTCTATCCGCGGGATCATATGGAAGCTCATCGAAATTTACCTCATTTCGTGAGATCCGTGAAGTGCGCTGAACAGTACAGTTAATGTTTGATGCAGTGCCATCTCCATCTCTTCTTATTCTTGAAGTGTCTCCATGATTATTCTCATTATCACCGGCAGGGGGCTCTTTCCTTTTAAGAAATCCTTTCAAAGTGCTCTGATTGACTATCAAATTACTAAATTAGTTACATAATAAAAAAAAACTAAAGCAAATAGCATGTATGCGTACATTGTTAATACTAGATAGATACCTGGCATCTTGCTGGAATAAAAGAGAACGTTCTTGACCACTACTTTCTGAGAATCGAGGTTCGGATTGTTTGTATAGCTGGGAAAAAAACCCTAAAAACTCAAAATACAGACTTGAACTTGATCGTTAATTGCAAATTACATAATTGGGTATTTGAGGAGTACCTTGTCTTGTCTAGATGACTAGATGTCAGGGGATGTAGGACAGCCGGAGAACTTGAGATCAGATAACGATCGGCGATCCAGCCAGCGCTAGGGGCGACGGCGGCCGCACGAGTTTTGCGATGCTTTAGATACGAACTGAAAGGGTACGCACCTGATGGCTGATGCTAGATCGGAACCAAGCGGCAAGGCAACGTTTGGCCTTCTCCAATTAACGTACGTGGCCTTGATGGATCATTGGATCGGATGGGCTGAACACATGGACTGTGAACTGCTGCTGGGCTGAGCCGGACTGCAGACAGCTGCTGCCGCTGGGCCACTGGGGTCTCGCCAAAATTTTGGTGGGGTCATAGCCGGTAAAAAATCAATCGCTATAAGGGGTTACGGCAAATTCGTCGGTGTCGTCGGACCCCGACGGTTGAACGTGGCTTCGCCACTGCGACTCTGTGCATAAGCACCTCCACTCACTCATGCTCACCCGCCTAGGGCGCCCGGCCTCACCACCGGTGCTAGCACACATCAAATGCCTCGTCCTTGCCACCATGCGGGACTAGGGCCAGCCCGGCACCGCCGCCGTGCGCCTCCTCGACGAGGCCAAGAAGGTCACTTTCAACCTCACCATCTAGCTCAGCATCAAGCCCGAGCCTTGGACCAAGAGCGTCCGACGCGAGTACGTCAAACGCATTGACATGTTCTTCTCCATCGCCTTCCCCTTTGCCTACCTTCTCCCTTTCACCACCTACGGCCAGGCCCTCAAGGTGCTCGCCCGTTGCCTGGAGGCAGCTTTCGTGGATGCGGACCACGGCTGTGGCAAATGGGTACCACGAACGGCGTTGGACGAGAGGAGGAATAGAGTGAGAGAGAGCCCGGTCAGCGTTGGTCGTTGTGAACCATTTTCCACCTGAAGGAAACGGCAAATTCATCCCTACGAAAGTACGTTGGCGCCAGATACATCTGTAGTTGGGCCCCAGACATACACCATGGCATATTTCAAAGAAACGGAGAATTGTATTGGTGTGCCTCATATAGGTGAATAGTAACAGTATCTCTCTAAACTTATAAAATTGTAATGATACAAATCCAAATAACTGAAGTTTTAAAATAGACACAGTGAGTTTGTGTCTTCGAATTAAATGTTTTTCGAAGCTAGGGATAGCCGAAGTTCTAAAAGTTTAACCTCAATTTGACCAAAGCGATACGAATAAATGAATAATAATAGAAATGGAGGGAGTATACATACGTTTCTATTGCACTAATTGCAGAGAGTAACCAGCTGCTGAAATTTCAAAATACCAATATGCGTGCAACTTGGAGATAAGATAGATGATCTTTCGATAGATCTGCTGTAATGCCGTAAAGTGAATTTCCAGAAAATGCTAACTCGCCCAACGATGCAAATTTCTTATTTTATTCGGCCGGGTTCCTTTTCTACCTTGTGTTGCCGTTTAGCGCTGAAGCTTTATCGGGAAATGAGGCGCCATGACCCCAGAAAAGCAGATACAGCGGACGACAGACAGCAGCGCCTTCTTCCTCATGTCGACCTCGCCTTCCTCTTGAGACAGTTGTCTGACTTGGTGTCACAGACGCCGAAGCAGACGACATCGGGGTTGTCCGGGCTCACGACGGGGTACTCTGGAGTCTAGAAGCACGCGCGGGAGGCCCTCGTAGCCCGGGAACGCCCAGAGCTCCTCGTGTTAGATTGATCTCCGAGGCCCAGCCCAACGGCTAGGGCCTCATTCCCCTTTGGATCGCGCCCTGATCGGGGGCGCCCAACCGCTCCATAGTTGGTGGGCCCCCGACGCGCTGCGCTATATAAAGAAGGGAGTGGGGGCCGCAGGCTCGAGCTACGAGGTTCGCCGTGCCCCAAACCCTACTCTACAAACCCTAGGCCATCCGATCGGCTCGCGCAGTGGCATCGGGAAGCACCACCGCGCCGCCACCTCTCCACTGCCGTACCACCGTCGTCGGTCAACGCCGGTGGAGGCCCGAAGGACGACGCGATCTACTTCACCGCAACATCAACGCCATGGACGCCTCCGGATCCGCTCCCTCCAATGACGGTTTAGCTTCTAAACTTGTAGACCTAGTTCACAGTTCATTTGTTGTTCCCGATCTCGGTACTCTACTAGAAGATCCGCTAAGTCTATCAATGGTATCGGCCGGTCTAGTAGTAGATCGGGCTTGGGAACCATCGCGAGTATGAAGAAAGGGGGGTTTTATTTTTTTATCAAACCCTAACCCTAGCCAGCGCAAGAACCAAGAACCCTAACCCTAGACAAACACGCAAGAACGCGAAAGGAAATACCTAACCCTAAAAGCTAAGAGGATGAGCCGGGGGGATCCATGCACTTACCTTTGCCGCGGTAGCCGCCGTCGGACCCGCACCGCCGCCGGTTCACCCTCGCTCCAGCAAGGCACCGCACTCGAAAACCCTAGACGGCGGCGCGCTCCACCATCGGAGAGCGCGCGCACCGGCCAGGGCCCTCGGGGCGGCGCCGTTCATCTCCGGCCGCCGCAAGGAGCTCTGTCTCCCTTTTGCTTTTCGGTGCGGTGAGAGAGAAGAACCAAGGCAGAGAGAGAGAACGAGCGAGTAAGAAATGAAGCTAGGGTTCCATCCGGCGGCTGCATCCAGGGGTTTTGATCACCCGACTTTGAAGCTAGACCGTCGGATGCGATCCAACGGCTGAGGTGTGCTGGACCAGCTTTGAGCCCAGGCGGGTTTCGGCGCTGGGCCGAATGCACGCCGCCGGCCCAGGTTGCGGCCTGTTTTGCATCTGCGCCGCAGCGAGCTCTGGTCGTGGGCTGCTTTCGCGTTATACGGGCCGAGCTCCATCAGCCGAAGTCAAAAAAAAAAGGCGCTGCTGGGCCAGCGCCCAAGCCAGCTCAAATCGCCCGAGCTGGGCCGCAAGCGGCCGTGGGCCAAAATGGTTGGCCGCGGCCTCATCAAGCACAGTGAAATTTTTTTATTATTCCATTTGATTTTCAGAAGCGTTTAAATAATTATTTTGCCCAGTTGTTAAACTCTATTTAATTGCACCAACGTGTTTATTATTTAGAGAGCAAAGTCAGCAAGTTATGCTTCTGAAAAATAGCAAGTTAATTATAGTTTTCCGCTGCGCAAGCTATATATTTTCTATACATTTATTCTATTCTGCCCAACGGTGATTAGAATTTATGTACAGGGTTAATTTTTGTATATCTTGATTTTGACCAACGTTAAATTAAGATATGCAATCATATTTTCCTAGATTTACTATTCATGTCCTCACTATTTAATTATGTTTAATTTCAGACCAAGCTCTCAATGCGATGCACTTTATTAGTGCAATCCCAAAGCTGACGGAACATAACTATGTTCTGTGGCGAGAAGAACTTGATGCAGCTCTAGCACTTGCCAAGATAGATTTGGCTCTTCAGGAGCCAAAACCCACTGAGCCAGAGGAGCCCGAAAGGGCCCAAAATGAGACCGATGAAGCTTTTGCTAATCGGAAGCGAGACTATGCTCCCATTAGAGCAAAGTATGATCTTGAGAAGTACAAGTGGGAAAAATCAAACCATAAGTGCAAGATTGTCATCAAGAAAACCATCACAGAGGGCTTAAGAGGTGCCATCCCAGAATGTGAAACAACAAAAGAATATCTTGAAAAAGTAAAGAATCAGTTCACTGGTTCCACCAAAGCTCATGCTTCCACACTGATCCAGAAACTCACTAACATGAAGTTCACAGGGGGGAGTGTGAGAGAGCACATTCTGAGCATGAGCATCATGGCAGCTAAGTTAGACAAGCTAAAGATGCCCCTGGCAGATGGTTTCATCATTCACTTAGCTCTAAACTCTCTTCCCAAAGAGTATGAGACATTTGTTGTCAATTACAATACACAGCCAGAGGATTGGGATTTAGAGAAGGTGATTGCAATGTGTGTATAAGAAGAAGAAAGGCTAAAGAATGCAAATGGTGGTTCTGTGAACTTTGTCAAAGGAAAGAACAAGAAGCCATTCTACAACAAGAAAGCTCCAGATGCCTCCACCTCTCATAACAAGGGAGGAAACTCTTCACAGCACAAAGCACAGCCAAAACAAGACAACCAGCAGAAGCAGGAGGACCCGGATCGCTGTAGATGGTGCAATGAGACAGGGCATTGGAAGCACGACTGCCCTAAGTTCATGAGACACTGCCTAGTAAAGGGTGAGGACATTATAACTTTTGTTGATGAATCCTTATATCTAAGCTATGCTAGATCCACATGGTGGATTGACTCAGGTGCAACTGTTCATGTTGCCAACTCTTTGCAGGGATTCAATGGAGGGAGAACCCTTCAAAGAGGAGAAAGACAGATTAAGGTGGCCACTGGCGTTGAAGCTGAAGTTCGAGCTATAGGAAATCTATCTCTAGACTTAGCTAGTGGTTTCACACTTAAGTTGCATGATGTTCTTTATGTTCCCTCTTTAGCTAGAAATTTGATTTCAGTTTCATGTTTGTCAGACTATGGTTTTGATTGTCATTTCAGCAAGAACAATTGTAAGCTACAGTTAAATAATCAGTGTGTGGGTCTTGCCTTCCGACAAGACAAACTTTATTTATTATCAACGTCTGAGAATGTGAATGCTGAATGTAATAATGCTGAGAATGCAATACCCGCAGATGCTAGCAAGAAAAGGAAAAGAATTGATTCCTCATCGAAATTATGGCACTGTCGTTTAGGCCATATTTCGAGGGGGAGAATAGAACGCTTAGTTAAAGAATCAATACTCCCACCACTAGAACTCTCAGAGTTAGAGCAATGCGTTGATTGCATTAAAGGCAAGTTAGCAAAGAACATAAAGAAAGGCGCTAAGCGAAGCACGGGAGTACTAGAATTGATCCGCACGGACATCTGTGGACCTTTTCCAGTAACATCTGTCGATGGTTTTGATTCCTTCATCACATTCACAGATGACTACTCTCGTTTTGGATATATATATCCAATCAAAGAACGTTCAGAAGCTTTAGACAAGTTTAAGATATTCAAGGCTGAGGTTGAAAATCAACTAGACAGAAAAATCAAAGTAGTGAGATCTGACCGTGGGGGGGAGTACTACGGTCGACATACCCCTTATGGACAAGTTCCTGGACCTTTTGCAAGGTTCTTACAGGAAAATGGCATAGTAGCCCAGTATTCAATGCCGGGCGACCCACAGCAAAATGGAGTAGCAGAAAGGCGTAACCGTACTCTGATGGATATGGTGCTCAGCATGATGAGCTATTCCACTCTGCCACTGAGTTTGTGGATGGAGGCCTTAAAAACCGCCATTCATATTCTCAACAGAGTTCCGAGCAAGTCAGTACTTAAAACACCGTATGAGTTGTGGACCGACAGGAAACCCTCAGTCAACCATCTGCGTGTCTGGGGGAGCCCTGCTGAAGCAAAAGTATTTAACCCAAACATAGGAAAGCTAGACCCCAAAACAGTAAGTTGCCATTTCATTGGCTATCCAGAAAAGTCCAAAGGTTATCGTTTTTACTGCCCTGGTAGACATACCAAGTTTGTGGAAACAAGACACGCTAGTTTTCTAGAAGATCAGATGATCAGGGGGATCAAGACAGCGCGAGAAATCACCCTTGAAGAGAAGCGGGTGTTCATGCCCATCCCTATGGTGCAGGAACCCTACTTCACGTTGCCTGTTGTTGTTGGACCTACGCAAGTGGTGACAACACCTGCTGTAATTTCGCCTACGGCTAATTCGGAACCTGTCCTTCAGGAACCGAATGAACCCATAGTCGATGAACAGCAGCCCCAACAAGACCAGCCTCAAGAACAAGAAATGCCAGTAGCAGAACCTTCTGGCAGACCTCAAAGAGCGAGAAAGTCTCCTATTCCAGATGACTACATAGTCTATGAATGCGAAGAAGTTCAGATAGAGGATGAACCCACCTCATTTGAAGAAGCCATGAGGAGCACTGAAGCATCTAAGTGGCAAGAAGCCATGGAAGATGAATTAAAGTCCATGAGTACCAATAAAGTTTGGGACCTAGAGGAAATTCCTGAAGGAGCCAAAACAGTAGGCTGCAAATGGGTCTACAAAGTGAAACGTGACTCCAAAGGGAACATAGAAATGTATAAAGCAAGACTGGTAGCAAAAGGTTTTACTCAGCGAGAAGGGATAGATTACAATGAAACGTTCTCTCCCGTCTCGAGCAAGGACTCCTTTAGAATCATAATGGCCCTAGTGGCACATTTTGATCTAGAATTACATCAGATGGATGTGAAGACAACGTTTCTCAATGGGGATCTAGAAGAAAGAGTGTACATGGCACAACCGAAAGGTTTTGCTGTGACAGGCAAGGAAAGAATGGGCTGTCGCCTGAAGAAATCCATTTATGGATTAAAGCAAGCATCCAGACAGTGGTATTTGAAGTTTGATAAGACAATCAGGAAGTTTGGGTTTAAAGAGAATGTTGAGGACAATTGTGTGTATGCAAAGTTTAAGAATGGGAAATATATTTTCCTAGTACTGTATGTAGATGACATTCTACTAGCAAGTAGTGATGTCACTCTGCTACAGGAAACCAAGAGATTTTTGTCCTCAAATTTTGATACGAAGGATTTAGGTGAAGCTTCTTTTGTCTTGGGCATAAAGATTCACCGAGATAGAAACCGAGGGGTATTGGGATTGTCCCAAGAGGCATATATAGAGAAAATATTGAAGAAATTCAATATGCATAAGTGTAGACCATCACCTGCTCCTATTGTAAAAGGTGACAAGTATGGGGAACATCAATGTCCCACGAGCAAGTTCGAGCGCGATCGCATGCAAGCCGTTCCATACGCTTCAGCTGTCGGAAGCTTACAGTATTGCACACGCCCAGATCTGGCTTTTGTGACTGGGCTGCTTGGCAGATATCAAAGTAATCCATGTATGGAACACTGGAATTTAGTAAAGAAGGTCTTAAGATACTTGCAAGGTACGAAAGGGCTCATGCTAACCTACAGAAGATCTGATGACCTACAAATAGTAGGATATTCAGATTCTGATTACGCGGGAGATGATAGAAAGTCTACCTCAGGGTATATATTCACTCTCGCGCAAGGAGCCATATCATGGAAAAGCTCAAAACAAACAATAGTCACTGCATCGTCCACAATGTATGCTGAGTTTATTGCTTGTTATGAGGCATCAGGACAGGTGAATTGGCTTAAGAAATTTATACCCAGTTTGAAGGTGGTCGACAGCATTGATAAACCACTAAAGTTGTATTGTGATAACGAGCCAACAGTATTGTATGCTCACAACAATAAGTCAAGCAATGCCGCCAAGCACATTGACATAAAATATTATGTTGTGAAGGATAAAATCCGGGATCACGTCATAAGTCTTGAACATATAGGCACAGAAAAGATGTTAGCGGATCCGCTTACGAAAGGCTTACCGCCCAATGTGTTCAGAGAACACGTAGCCGGCATGGGTTTGAAGGAAGGCCTGTGATTCCTGGATAGTAAGAGGGCCCAAGGCGATAATCTACCTCTGAACAGAAAAGTGTCTGTGGCTGTCTAATCTAATGGTAATAACTGTTATGATGAAACATGCTCAACGCACTAATTTGTGATGGGGTGGGTTAACAAAGTGAGAAAGCAGAGATGAGATCAAGGGGGAGAATGTTAGATTGATCTTCGAGGCCCAGCCCAACGGCTAGGGCCTCATTCCCCTTTGGATCGCGCCCTGATCGGGGGCGCCCAACCGCTCCATGGTTGGTGGGCCCCCGACGCGCTGCGCTATATAAAGAAGGGAGTGGGGGCCGCAGGCTCGAGCTACGAGGTTCGCCGTGCCCCAAACCCTACTCTACAAACCCTAGGCCATCCGATCGGCTCGCGCAGTGGCGTCGGGAAGCACCACCGCGCCGCCACCTCTCCACTGCCGTACCACCGTCGTCGGTCAACGCCGGTGGAGGCCCGAAGGACGACGCGATCTACTTCACCGCAACATCAACGCCATGGACGCCTCCGGATCCGCTCCCTCCAATGACGGTTTAGCTTCTAAACTTGCAGACCTAGTTCACAGTTCATTTGTTGTTCCCGATCTCAGTACTCTACTAGAAGATCCGCTAAGTCTATCACCTCGCAGTCAAGCGAGGCGTCCTGTACCCACGCCGCCATTGGCCCGTCGTCTTCGTCTGTCCTCCTCGTCCCCAGGGCCAAGATCCAGGTGGTCACCATGAACTTGTAGGTGGGGGGCGGCGACGACCGCGCGCAGTTACTCAAGCCGGGGCCGCCGCAGCAGCAGCGGGGGCCGATGCTGACGAGCCTGATCACCGCGTCGGCGCCGTCGCCCGCGCCGCTCATGTCCTGGGACTGATAACATGAGAACCATCTGGAGCCTGGGGGCGGCGCCTCGGGAAGCGGCAGGAGTCGGAGCCTAGGGCACTCCGCCGCCTGTCCCGCCTCCGCCATGTCGCACAGGAGGATGATGCCGCTGTCGTAGCGATAGTCGACCCAGCACAGGAACCGGTCACCGACGGGGAAGACCTTGCCGCAGATTTGTTGCCAGGGCGCCATCAGCTCGTCGCCTTTGCCGAGCAGGATTGGCGCCGCGGGCCTGGTCAGATCCCACCCGCGCCTGCTGCCGACGCGGTGCACGCACGCTTCGGCCAAGAACGTGTCCGCCGCCGCACGAGGACGACGACGAGTCCGACGACTCGGCGTCAACTCGAGCTGAGCCCCACATGGGCGTCTTCTTCCTCGCCGCGTCGGCGTCGCAGGAGCCCCGTGTTCTGCTGGCACAGCAGGCGGTCCCTGGGTTTCAGGCGGCAGTCCCTTCATGCGGCGCTCGACCTCCGTGGGGACGTCGCGGGCGGGGAGCTGGGCGATGGCGGCCTCGTGGGGGCGCCTGCTCTGTAGACGAAGTAGTCGATCGCGAAACTGTCGGCATGGCGACACATCTGCAGTAGGATGGAGTCGCCGTGGGCCGCGATGAGTCGAACCTCTAGGTCTCGGAAAAGCACGGTCTTAGCGGTGCCCGCCCAGTCGTAGTCGTAGCAGAGGAAGGAGCTCTCCGGCGGCGGCGCGAGGCTCAAGGCGACACGGAGCTGCTTGCCCCAGGAGGTGCAGCAGTCCGGCACGGTCTTGGCGTCTGCGACGTTGGATTCATCCATGCCATGGACGAGGCTGTTCAGCATCGCCCAGCGTGGGCCGCCGTGGGCCGCCGGCGCGGCAGAAGGTTCCCTCGCTTCCACGTCGCCGCCGCCGCCGCCGGAACCTGCAATGCGACAGCTGATGGATCGTGCACCAACAGGAGTGGAGCGTCGGCATCTGAGAAGTACTCCCAAGGTTGACGCGTTGGACCAACAACCCTGACCAAACCGCCTCAGCATCTTTCTTCGCACAAGCTGAAGGTGAAGCTAACAGGACACGAATGGCGGCTGCATTATTCGCCTCCGTCCAAGCTTTTTCCTAAGAAAAAAAATACCCTAGTTATTACTCCTAGTCCTAAGCTGCTAAGGGTCGTTTTTTTTTGTAAGGTTTGCTGCTAGAATAAAATGTCACTTGGGCTAGAACCCTGGAAGACACACATGCGTCCAACAAGTTCAGCCCATCTAAACAATTTGTTGATGCCTAGCCCATCTATCTGTCTGTCTATCTATCTATCTATCTATCTATCTATCTATCTATCTATCTACTTCCTCCATTCCAAATTATAGTTCGTTTAACTTTTTGACTCCAAGTTTGACCACTCGTCTTATTCAAAAAAATTATACAAACATAGTTATTCTTGAAGAACTTTTGTTAATAAAGCAAGCCACAACAAAAGAATTGATATTTTACACAAATTTTTGAATAAGACGAGAGGTCAAATTTAGGGTCAAAAAAGTAAAATAAACTATAATTTGGAACGGATTTAATATCTATCTATTTAAAAAAAACAAACTGGAGATGATCTTTACTCCCATGGACATCGATATCATTGAAAATATTCCTCCAAGTACCAATGAAAGGGAGGACTTCTAGGCCTGGCACTATGAGCGGACTGGAATTTTTTCGATCAAATTAGCCTATAGAATGCTGGTACACAACAAGGCAACGCAAACACACGTGCGAAAGAGTGGGTTGACCTTTGGTGGAGAGTAAAAGTACCATCCAAGATCTGCATGTTTCTATTGCAATTAGCTCGCCAATCGCCATTCTATCCGAACAGGAGATGTTCGCCGTAGAAGGAGCATAGCCCCAAACAACCTTTGTGGCATATGCGGGGATGTGAACTCATGGAAGCACTCTTTACATGGCTGTAATATGTCGAGGTGAATTTATTTGGGTCTTGGAACGTGAGGATATCAGAGATGTGATAGATCATTCAACATGATGATGCCCTAGGTTGGATTACTGATGTGATAAAAAGATAACAAATGACGAGTTCAGAAAGGTGGCAGTAAGATTGTGGGCAATTTGGCATGCACGTCGGAAGGCCCTCCACAAGAATATCTTCCAAAGCCCGTTATCCACGCATTGTTTTGTGGAGAAATTCATATCAAAGCTAGAGATGATGAAACCGAGCTAGCCCAGGTAACATGCATCCAGGTAAATTTCAGGGTTCAAGGTGGATCCCACCTCTAGCGGGGTTTTGCCAAAATTAATGTTGATGTGGCAACCTCAAAGAACTCGAGCATGGTGGCGGTGGCTACGGTTGCCTGAGATGCAGGTGGGACGTTCTTGAGAGCATCAACATTTGTGTTGAAAGGAATAGTAGACGTGGAAATTGCTGAATCTCTCGCATGTAGAGAAGGACTGGCTTTAACGTATGACATGCTCATCTGGAGGTTCAAGTTGGCATCCGACTGTGCAAAACATTGTCAAAAATCTCGTAGACAACGGTATGGGCAGCTATGGCCAGATAATCAAGAAAGTAAAGGCGGGAAGAAGGCGGCAGTCAATGCCCCTACGTTTGGGAGTCGAACGCGGCAATAGTAGAGGCCAATCATCCTGCTCTGCCTCTCTTCCCTCTCACATACTCCCTCCTTCCCAAAATACTTAACCTTATAGCATTCTCAAAATTGTTGTCATTCTCACTTTCCATTACACCTTTCTCTTCTCCAAATCCATCTTTTTTTCTTTTCCCATTACATCTCTATATCTATTTCTCTCTCTCTCTACTTCTTGTTTTATGTGCGTTACACCTTTTTCACTATTTCTTAATCCCCGTGCCCAAACCTAAAACATCAAATATTTTTGGACAAAGGTAGTATGCTCGATCGGTTTATTCAGCAACAGCATTGCTAGAACCTGTGCCGTTCCTGAAACTCCAAATTAACTTATAACCAATAGAAATTCCAAATATCAAGCAATATAAGCGTACTAGTTCAGGTTCAGGATGCCAGATAAAGATATTTATTAGATCTGACGGAATTCCGTGAAATAAATTCAAAAAAATTGCTAGAATCTAGCACAAATTTCTTATTCGAATTTATTTTCTATCAGGCGCTAGCTGACCGTTGAGTACTGAAGCTTTACCGGCAAATGAGGGTTTATGTAGTGTGGACCAAAGCCGGTGCAGCGGACGACGGACAGGGACAGCAACGCCTTCTTCCTCAGGTCGACCTCGACCATCCATACCTTCCTTTCCCCGAAGCTTTCGAACTCGATGTCATCGACGCTGAAGCAGACGACGTCGGGGTTGTCCAAGCTCACGACGACAGGGCACGTTGGATGCATGCGCGGGAGGCCGTCGCAGCCCGGCAGCGCCCAGAGCTCCTCGCAGTCGAGCGCGGCGTCCTTGACCCACGCTATTGGCCCGTCGTCCGTCCTGAGCGCCAGAGTCCAGGTGGTCACCAAGAAGGCATTGCTCGACCGCGCGCAGCAGCAGCAGCGGAGGTCAATGCTAACGAACTTCAACGCGCCGACGCCGACGCCATCGCCGACGACGCTGCATACGTCCCGACAATGCTCGATCTCCGGGCGCCTGCCGTCCTCGTAGTGGTCCGTCCATGGAGGGGGCACCACGGGCAGCGGCACGTAACGGAGCCTGCTGGGACGCTCCTCTGCCATGTCGCAAAGGAAGACGTAGCCTTGGCTGTAGTCGACCCAACACAGGAACCTGTCGCCGACGGGGACGACCTTATCGCCCATGTACTGGCGGTTCCACGACCACGGCCTCGGTTTTTTTTCCTTTGCAGGCACCGTCGCCCTCGTCGACGAGGACGATGGGTACCGCCGGCTTGAGCTCCCACTCGCGCCTGCCGACGTGGAGCACCCACACCTGCTCTGTACACGAAGCAGGCGCCCGTGTAGCGAGCGTCCAAGAGGACGGAGTCGTCGTGCGCCGCCATGACTCGAAACTCCTGGTCGGGAGCGAGCTCTGCGCTGCCTGTCCAGTCGTAGTAGAGGAAAGAGCTCTCGGGCGGCGGCGCGAGGCTCAAGGAGACACGGAGCTGTCCGCCACCGAAAGCGGAGGTGCGGCAATCCGCCACGGTCTTGGCGTCAGGGAGGATGGATTCATCCCTGCGGCAGGCGAGATTCAGCATCGCCCAGCGTGGGTCGGCGGCTGCGGTCGGCAAGGCGGAGGTGGATTCCATGTCGCCGGAACCAGCAATGAGATGACGACTGACGGATCGTACAGCAACGAGAGTGGAGCGTCGGCATCTGACAAGGCTCAACCTCGACGCGTTAGACCAACAACCAAGCCGTCTCTGGCTCTCAGCATCTTGGCAAAAGGTGAAGCTCAATGGTGGAGGTCACGATTCACACGAATGGCGGCTGCGATACTCGCCCTAGTTTTCTTTTTTTTTTTACAAAATTAGCCCTAGTTAATATCTACCGATCATTCCTATCTGATGGGTTCAATATCTTTTTTTTAGCAGAATGGGTTCAATCTCTCTCTCTCTCTCTCTTGAGGAAGGGTTCAATATCTCTTGGGCTACACCTGTGGAAGCCATACACACCTCCAGCCCATCTAAACAGCCTGTTGATGCTCTCGGGCCTCGGCCCATCAAACTATTATCTTCCAAACGAGTAATGAGTCATTCACCTTGTAATAATTAGATTAGAGCAAAGTTAAACTTCACTCTGGTGATTTAAGGTTCAATAATGCTCTCCTCACAGCGTCCGGACGGACGGATGCGGATTCCCCAATCCCGTCCGCGCCGTCTGCACCCATTATGCCCAATATGTCTGCTCCCCTAGTGCTCCCATCGAGGCTTCTCCATCTAAAAAATATCATGCCAATTCCCCATTCCGGTGCTGCTAACCGTGCTCTCCTAGCCTCGCTCTCCTCCCTGCTCCTGCTCCTCTCCCTCCTCTGCCTCGGCTCCGCACTGCCGCCAGCGCCCCCGCACTCGCCACCCCTTCTCCTTTCCCGCCACCGACGGAGGAGAAGTAGCATCAGCAGTAGGCTCCCGACGTCGCACGCCCGCCGCCTCCCCTTCTCTGGCACATCATGGGGGCGCCTCGCGCGTGGAGACCATGCCCGCCCGTCCTGTTGCAAGGAGCGCATAGCCGCTCGTCGAGGCTGCGCCTAGCTACTCGCCCACTGGCATCCCCCCGCGTGACTCCGCGGCATCGAGCTCCGAGCTGGTGCTGAGCTCCACATTGACGAGCCTCCATTCGTCTAAGCAGCAAGTATATGTTGTGATTAAAGGCGCATATTGCAAGTGAATGTTTTAAGTGTTTCAAATATTTCAGAGGTATGTTGCAAGTGTTTCATATGGATGTTGCAAAACTAGATCGAGATGTTGTATATGTTGCAATGGCTATACACTTATGTTGCAAGCGTCTGTTCTAAATGTTTCATCTCTTTTTTTAAACGTATATTTGCAAGTGTGTTTATCTGGATATTGCATGTGTTTCACACACATGTTGCAGTGTTTTATTATTTGGATGTTGTATATATTTTGTAATGGCTTTTTTCAAGCATTTTTCAGGTGTTTTTACAAGTGTTTCAGACGTATGTTGCAAGTGTTTTAACTATTTCGAACGTATGTTGCAAATGTTTCATTTGGATGTTTCAAAAGCAGATCGGATGTTGCATCTTCCTCCTCACCTTCTGCTCGGTGTCTCCTCCTCTTCTCGATGTTGGTGATGTTCGGGCGGCGTGGGCCTACGTGAGGGCGGGCGGGATGGGTGGGGCAAGTAATTTGAGCGACGGGGAATTCGAGCGGGTCGGGCATGCGGCACGGAGCAGGCATGGGGCGCGGGGAGCTGCGTCTGGATGCGGGCTTAGGGCCAGACGTCCGGGCTGACCATTTAAGGTTTCCTCTTATTGGAATTTTTTGTGCCATCCAAGAATGTCACTTATCTTTTTCCCCAACTGCAGCAAGGCTAGGCTTACGATTTAAGGTTGGCAATTGCTCAGGGACACTGCACAAACGTGAAATTTGCCGTTGACCACTGTCAACTCGGTAATTGGTCCAGTACTATTATGAAAATAAGGTTGTTTACCATAGGATACCGTAGCCATTAACATATTCATTTTCGCTGTTAGAAGAGAGAAAGGAGCATGAATAGACAATATTCCCCCTGTAGTCGTCTTCCACCTCTAGACTGTCTCCCTCCGTTGCCTTGGCCCGCACTCAGATGGGAGGAACACTGCCATCAGAGGAAGAGGTGTTTCAAGGCTTGCTGCTTTGTTTGATGCTTGAACATGACCATTTGTTTGGATATGTAATGACTAGTCACCCGGACATGTCATCTTGGCAATTAGTGCCATTGTTTTGGTCTCAAGAAGTGATCTGGACATGTTATATTGGCATATATACGGTGTCATTATTTTGATATTGAGATATGATCTGGACATGTCATATTGGCATATAGTGCCGTTATTTTGGTCTAACGTGATCTGGACATGTAAACCATTCTAGATGTGATCTGGGCATGTGAACCATTCTATGTTTATGATGCGTAAATATGACTTTGACCTCTAATCTATTGCTTACTATATGATGAAGGCTACTGGATTCTAGTGTCATTCATACCAAGGGAAAATATGTCTTTGTAGTTTGTACACTTATACACACACCGTTGGTCTCAGTTAACAGAATGGGGGTAGTGCAAAAATTCAGATTCAAAAAATGGAGGCAAACATGCAAAGTCTGAAAAAGAGGGGCAAATGAGCATTTAGAGGTCGAAATGAGGGCAGAAATTAAATTGGCCCATGTAATTAACTTGTATATAAACAACTAATAAATTTTCAAATATCGCAATAAGCATACGAGTTCAGGTTCAAGATGCCAGATGAAAGATGTTTAGATCTGACGTAACTCCGTGAACTATAAATTCAAAAAATTGCTAAGAACTAGCCCAAATTTCTTATTCGAATTTATTTTCTACCAGGCGCTGACCGTTTAGTAGTGAAGTTTTACCGGCAAATGAGGGTCGAAGTTGTGTGGATAGCAGGTGTAGCGGACGACGACGGACAGCAACGTCTTCTTCCTCATGTCGACCTCGACCATCCATATCTTCCTTTTCCCGGAGCTGTCGAACTCGATCTCACCGACGCTGAAGCAGACGACGTCTGGGTTGTCCAAGCTCACGACAGGGCACGTTGGAGGCACGCGCGGGAGGCCGTCGTAGCCCAGCAGCGCCCAGAGCTCCTCGCAGTCGAGCGCGGCGTCCTTGACCCATGCCATTGGCCCGTCGTCGTCCTTGTTCAGGGCCAGGGTCCAGGTGGTCACCAAGAAGGCATTGGTCGACCGCGGGCAGCAGCAGCAGCAGCGGAGGTCAATGCTGACCAACTTCAACACGCCAACGCCGACGCCGCATATGTCCCGAGAATACTCGATCTCCGGGCGCCTGCCGTCCTCGTAGAAGTGCGTCCATGGAGGGGGCACCACAGGCAGCGGCACGTACCGGAGCCTGCTACGCTCCTCCGCCATGTCGCACAAGAGGACGAAGCCGTGACCAAGCCGCCTCGACATCTCCACACAAGGCGAACGGGCGAAGGTAACAAATGGAGGTCACCAATGGCGGCTGCGTTCTTAGCCCTTTTTCTTTTTGGAGAAGATTAGCCCTATCTATGTTGAACGTCTTTTGGGCTGTAGCGCCCGAAGCCACGCACGCGTCCAGCCCATCTGAACAAATTTTTGTAGCTCTCGGCCCATCTCGATAGTCAATAACAGGTCTTCGACGGAAACAAACCGTAAAACATGAAGAACTGCTTAGTCCATCCGCAAGAGAGATCCATGTTCCGTCCTAGTGTACAATGCAAAAAAAAAGAAAAAAAAAAGAATGTTACTAGTCTAAGCTTGTTAAACAGAACGTGCAACAGAGCAGCTTCACTTTAACCTCCCATGGTCAGGTAACACATCGTCGACAGAACCAAGCTTAACCAGAAGAGGGTCTCTTTACCAAGGAACTCAAAAGTCTGAACCGAATCGATTGAGTTTCACAATTTCACTGCAAGAACTTCAGTTAAACGTCTCGACTTTACACAACCCAGCAAGTGGGTCATCATCTCAGGGCACCTGGATGGATGGATGGATCCACGGTTATATATGTCTGCCGTAGCTTATACATATATATAGCATATATATAGAGTTCGTCACTTCCTAGCAGCTACCTAGTTTCCAAAATCATCTCAGCAGCCACCAGCAACTTAAGGATAGTCAGCTACCTTCTACTACTTATATACTCAGCACGCCTTCGTCATCATACTGTATGCTATGGATCTCCATCCGCGGGTTTCTCCTCCAGCAGCTTGGTGCTGCAGGGATGCCGTTTGCTGCGGTTCAGTATCGATTCTCTAATCTCCTTGTACTTGTTCAGCTCCTCCAGCGCGTCCGCCGCTGTCCTTGACCTCAGAAGAGTGGAAGGCACCCCTGCAGAGCTTGATGCACCGCTGCCATGTTCCTCTGTCACTACCCTCTGGAGTGAAGGTTCTTGAGGAACCGGGGCACTGGGGCCTGGCAGTAGTAGCCTTTCCCTGAGGCCAGGGGCATTCTGTAGGATGCGCATAAGAATACCAATTGCTGCATCTGGAGACCTGGTTAATGAGCCTCCTACTTCCTGAGACAGTCCTTGGTCCTCCCTGTCAGATATGTCAATCCTGGAAAATAGATGAAGACCTACATTAGCTTATGTCAAAAAAAGAAGTGAATGCAAATTAACAAACACCACAAAAGCAAAATGTCAAGAAGAGGTTGCAAAACCATTAGTAATGTTTGACTGATCCCACTGTGAACTCACCCAAGAATATAATGGCAAGTCCTGCACAGTCACTATATCTATCCTTGTTAAGGGATAAATGGTAGTAACAAGACTGACCCCTAAGCCCCTTATATTTATCTTTATTAGATTAACATGAGACTCTAATTATGTCCATAACTTCAGACCTCAGTAATGACAGGTTTAACCTGTGATAGTAGAATAAGCTGTACCTTCTATAACCCTCTTGCTTAACTAAACATCTTAATTGCTGCTACTAGCAGTTAATGTATAGTTTTTTTTTTCTCGAATATGCAGGAGGACTGCATATCATTGCATTAAGAGAAGGAGAGTTAGGCCAAAATAGCCATACACAGCATACAAATACACACCCACAAACGCCTACACCATTCTCCCGTGAACACCGGGCTAAACTTTTACATTTTTACATTTGCGCCAAAGATATGTAAGTTACGACCAGCTAGACCAAGTTAATGTATAGTAATATATAAGAAACAATAATAAGGGTTGTTTATCTTGCACAAAATAGACGCTGAATTTAGAGAAATTAGCCCACTGCCCGCAATTTGGCCCACAAATTTACATTCATAGTCACAGACCAAGAATTACAAGAGTATTAGGAAAGCTGCAAAGTGACCACTATGTGGCTGTGGTAGAAATGATATCTAGCCCCTGTATTATGGTTCGAGAAAAAAAACACAGGGATACTAAGATTTTCAACTGTAATTCTAATTTATAAATAACACAGAGGCAGTAAGACTTCAGTCTGGAGCATGCAAATGACACGGGTACCAAAAGTCTAACACCATGTTCGCTTGTGCTTATCAGCGTTTATCAGCCAGTCATTCAGCAGTGTTTTTCTCTCACAACAAATCAGCATCAGCAGAATCAGCCAGCCAGAAACCATCCAGCGAACAGGGTGTAAAACTTCAGTCTGTAGTTTGAAAATGACACAGGGGCACTAAGACTTGAGTCTGTAGTTTGTAAATGACACAAGGGTACCAAGACTTCTGTGTAGTTTGTACTTTGTATAAATACCATGGGGCTACACAGTGGCAGACACAGGACTTGAAACAAGGGTAGTCCTAGTGAAAATTTTCATATGGATAAAATAAAAAAAAGATCGGTGGATCAGAAGTGGCAACTTTTTTTTTTGCCTCATGCTTCTGAAAAAAGAAATGCAATATTTGATTTCTTCATGCCTCAGCTTCCTGAAAAATAATAAGAAATTTCATTCAATTTTATGCTCTGATTTTATTCACACAAACAAATCTCTAACTAACAATAATGAATCACATGCTGACACACCAAAATCTATAGTACAGTGCTCACTGTCCTGGCCAAACCCTAACTAAAAATACTGAGACTTGGGACTTGGGAGATGAGAAGGCTCACAAATTCAGAAGCATACTCACCGGTCATCAGCACCACCAGGATTTACAAGTAGGCAGTGCGCGAGTCGCGAGCGTGCCGAGCACGAACACGCAGGGCGAGCGGCAGAGGCACTGCCGCGCGGCTCAGCGACCAGCGCGGTCGTGGCAGCGAGCCAGCGACAGGCGGGTGTGAGAGGGCGGCGGCCTCACGCTGGCAGGGGCACTCCACGCTAGTGGAGTCACTGTCGCGGGGCTCAGGTGTCGGGGCACAGGGCGATGGGGCTCAAAGCGCAGGTCTGGGGTTGGGCAGCCAGGCTGGGTAGCTAATGAGGCCTTTTTTTCTTTGTTGGGCCAGATTTGTTGAGTACTAGAGAAATTTTGGGCCAGATTCTAGGGTAGTCCTGGGCCACCTAGACTACCCTCTAGGCCCGCCACTGGGGTACACAAGCAATACAAGTGTTTTTAGCCAATATTTGGTTTATCCAAAAAATTCCCATATTACTTGCTCTACGAAACATTGTTATAGAAGGCGGCCAACACCCAGCAAACCTGCTTAGGCAGCACCCTCAAGCATAATACCCTACTTTCCTCGTAGCCAATGTAGGTGCCCACTTAGCAGCAACTAGGCATGCCCTGTAACCTACCACTGGTATTGAGTATTTTGATTTTTGTGGATTTAAGGGTATGCATGGTATTTCTACTAAGACAGCATGTCTAGCTGTTGGATGGTAAATCCTAGTGGCTAGTGAACATCACTAATTTCTTCCTAAAACTGCCTTGCTCCCCACTGGTACAATTGGTGCATAGGAAAAATACCAGTAAAACCGGATTCAAACCAAGCTGAAACAGAGATCAGCAGGATATATTGGGCGGGCTTAATGTATAACCAGACTTGTTTTACTGGGACCAGGTTCTCCATTTCCAGGGCTTGCTCTATACCTGAACCTCATAATGCCTAACCCGCATACACTTTTGTGCTCAGAACCAAGCTAAGGACACCCAAAAGTACATTGTTTTCTCCCAAAAGCTAAACAAGCTACCAACAATTTTGTCTATACTCTGCTCTCCTGGACGTCAAAGGGGTTCAGCTCCTCCCATGTCCCATGTAATGTTGTTCACACGCCACCCAAGCCTCTCCAGTCTCCATGGTTTTAGAAATATGATTCTCAAATACATTAAAAGAATATATGGCATATTCCATGCCTCTATGTTTGCAAGGTCACACTTAATCTAAGTGAAAAGTATTGCCGGAAAAAAATCGATGCAACACATAGTAAGCCCCATCAATCAACAGAGACAACTGAGCAAGCACAAAAACTAAGGAATCACAGAAAGTAATAGACATCTCCAGTAGGTGGCTTCATTTGAAGAACTGAACAAAACTCTTTATTTATCTACTAGAGGATGGTTTCATTTGAAATAAGGGCAAAACCCAATCATCAAATGTCTAGTGACATAGACATGTCTTAACTATAAATGTTGCAGGCAACCAACAAGCATATCTTGATAATAGAGAGAATAATAGGTTCTCAAAAGTAAATCACTCCAACACAAAACCATGATTAGAAAATGAAATGCTTATAAACAGAATCAATAATTAAATCTAACCTAATGTATTCTCAACTAGTATGATGCACAGAACTATTCTGACTCATATAATACATATAGATGCACCTAATAGGCTAATACCTATGTTGCTTTTAACACCTAAACTAGTTCTGCAAATAGACAATTGTGCCCTTTTAGTGGGAAATACTTATAGAAAGGGAAAAATTGATAACTGGACCGAATACAAAAGCAAAAGCAAGTTGGATCTGAATGAGCACTGAAATTACTCTACAATATAGGCAAAAGGCTACAGAAGCCCAATCAAGTGACCTGAACTAATTAAGATGTTTCTTGTCATCCCAATGAATGTCCTGTTTTGAATTTATCATCTCAAGGAACTAGAATATAAAAAATGCCATTGCTCTATATATGCTAGATGAAAATAATCCATTCCCTATAGAAATGTAAAATCCTATAACATGTTGTATAAATATGAAGACTTCTGCTAACATTATTGCTTCAAAGGCCTTCTGAAAGCAAAGATGGTTCATGACAAAATTACCTAAGCTATGTACATCAGTGGCCACCTGGTGATTGCAATAACCAATGCCATGGCATTCCCAGAGTAAAAATAGTGTTATGACCTACTAAACAAAAATATATGACCTACTGAACAAAAATATAGGTGTTCAAACTTTATCAGACATCTAAGTCATTTGTTTACACAGAAAAAGCACATGCATTCATGAGGATATGCACGTAAAGGGATCAAACATAAACCAAATGCAATACAATGGCAGAGCAGCGATTGAAGTGATGGGTAGGTACTAGGTTAGTCCTTTCGACCAAGGCATCATGGCATAATGTCATGAACTATACATATTTTCATCAAGTGAGTCAGAAAGAGAACCTTCTAAGCTGATCAATGATGGTGTCTTTATCTTCCCATGCAAAAACTAACTCCCGATCATCCAGTTCATCCATGATGAAAAGTTTACTGGAGGTACGAGTCAACTTTAGTCCACGAAAATACACCAAATCATCATTACCAAAAGATAAAACCTGCAGCAAGAAGCAGAACCAGAAATTGATAAGTCAGAAATGAGATCCAACCATCCAAGAGAAGAACCTCGTAGTAAAAGAAATAATAGTATTCCACAAGGTTCACATTTTTCTGGAGAAGATCAACAAAAAAAACATGCAATTACCTTATGCAAAGACTTCTCATTCTGAAACTCACTACGCTTGACCAAATCCATTGATACTATTGATTTATCATTGGGAGAATGTGTCAGATTCTCATTTTGAGATGAGCATTGTTGCTTATCCTTCCTACGTGGAGAAGGAGGCAGCCTGCTACCACCTCCACCAGCCATCACTGTGGGAATACTTAAAGGAGCACTCTCATATCGGAAGAAAGGATTTCTTGGGTAGCTAGAAGGCAAATGGGATGGTGATGGCGACAGAGGTGGTGATGGATTCTCTTCATTTACTGTATTTCTCTTCTTCCCAGATGATGATGTGTTATGTGGATGTGAGTATGCTGTCGGAGAATTATCGGTAGGCATGTGTGGCTGTAGGCGTCCATGGGGTTCTGAACTCATAGGAAATGGCAATGCCGATGGTCTAACTCCATGCTCAGTGCTCCAACTATGCCGCCTGGTCATTGGAAAACATGCAGGTGCAATGCCATCTGAAGGTAGGGAATCAAGCTTCCTAAGAAAATCTGTTGTGGGACTTCCAACATAATCCTTTATGAGCTCAGGTGGCATCGGTGTGGGTTGCTCTGGTACTGCAGCCAACTCCAGCACTGGCACATACGAAACTGACAAGCTTAAGGAACCAAACAGAGTTTCAATCGGAGCAAACGCATAGTGTTTCATCTCTGCATCCTCTGCGCGGGTGAATGGCTCAACAAATGATGAAATCTTGTGCGAGAGGCTCAACGGGCAGATCCTTCCAGATGAATTGAGGCCCTGGAAGAGATGGTATGCTGGCAAGAGCCTGACAACCAGATATAGTGACCGGAATAACACTGTCGAGCCACTGTATGCCCTCCTGTACAAGCTATGATCCTGAGAAGAGCTGCTTCTAGCTTTCTTGCCACTGTTCTTTATAACATTGCCAGACCTGGTAGTTTCATACTTTATTACCCACCTCTCAATGATCCTGCTGGCTCCAACACTGGCGGTTCTGGTACTGTCACGTTGCAGGAGGACAATGTCAATGACCAGAGGCTCAAGGTTGCTCTGTCTCCACAGGTCAAAATTCTCGAGCGCGGCAGGGCAGTCCCGGAGAGCGAGGTTGAACCACCGGTCACGCGGCTGGCTGCCAGCCAGCGGCGACGACGGCGGGGAGGGCCGTGTGAAGTTCCGCGACGAATCGTAGGGCGAGCGCGACTCCAGGATGATGTGGAGGCTCTTGGCGAAGAATTCAGTGATCACTTGCTCCACCATTGGCGGTTCCGACACGCCGACAGACGCAGCCATGGTTGTGTGGCTGCCCAGACTTAAACTCAAGGGTTCAATTGAAGCCCCAAAACTTCTGAAAAACGAACTGCGCCAGCACCATGGCTAAATTGATCTTGCTCCTTAACCGTAAAGAACAACCTAATCGGGCTGCAAGTGGATGGATGGACTGAATCAGTAGCACTCCAGACAGCAGGGGCGGACCCAATAAAGCGCATGGGTGTACACATGTACAGCCGATTAAAAAAACCGAAGCTAAGTAGACATAATACATGCATACACTACTTTGATTAGATCAGATCCGAACACAAATAGCCAAATAGAAGTTAGGGTTCGGTGTTCAATTTTGCACCGCAGAAAGGAAAGGGAAGAGAGGGAGGCGGGGGGCGAACCTGGTGTGCGGGGTTCCCGTGGCCGGCAAAGGGCCCGACGACGACCTGGGCAGCTGGGCTGCAGGCGGCGGCGGCCGCCCTAGTTATCGCGCTCGCGCACGCGAGGTGTACTGGAGAAGAGAAACAGCGAACAGGTGGGAACCGACGACAGCAATTCTTTCCGGGGCTGTTCCTTGCTTCTCTGCGGCGCGCTACTGGGCCGATTCCTCTTTCGCTTTCTCTTTCTCTGCAGGTGCACGCTCGTTCGTCAGAGAAAGCGGCCCATGGAACTGGAGAAATAACATTATTCTTTCTCCGTTTCTTTTTCTTTTTTTTCTTTCTTCTACCATGACACTTGGTTCTTCTTTTTCTTAATTTTTTCTGTTTTCGTTTTGCTTCCAACTGTGTCGTTATTGTAACTTGTCACTAATAATTATCTCTATTTTTCACATCCAGTAGTGAAGATTTTTCTCTTCTTCTGTCACTAACCTATTGTAAATTGTTATTGGTTTTTTGAACTTTATGTTCTGGTTTGTTTTTACAATTTTTTATTTCACATAAATGTATCATAAGCATTTGTGTCCCAAATCTGTAACATTTTATGGTGATGTTAGGACAAAATTTCTCGTTATGCTGGAATAAATTTCTCCTAAACATGGAACATTTTGGTTATGAAGCTGCAAATCTTTCTCATGCGGCTACAACATTTTCCTAGTGAAGCTAGAAGATTTTCTTCATGGAGCTATAACATGTTTTATACTTTTCTTCGTAAGAACATTTTGTTTTTAATGTAGAACATTTTCCCCTTGAAGGTAGAACATTTTTCTAATTTTATTTTTATCTCTTTTTAAGGTTCAAAAGTCCAAAAATATCATGATTACTATAAAGTCATTATGACATGGCTTTAAGATGTCAATATGAAAAACCAAAGAGATATGGCAAGCAAACACTAGAAATCTACCCCGATCCTTCAATAACTTTATTGTTTGAAATGGAGACCTTTCAGCATGATGGCAATTCATTCCAACAAAGTTTCCCTCGAAATGAACTAGTGTCCACGTTTCATACTATCAAAATGAATTAAAGAGTCATGCGTATGCTCAGGTAGCTTAGCACTCAAAGATTAAGGGTTTATAATGGTTCGTGTAACGTGACCTACATACAATCGGGATGTTTATTCGTGTTCCTGAGCACCAAGAGTTCAAAGTTTGTTGCAAGGGTTATAAACAAGTGAGAATAAGAGTATGGAACCTAAGGGGTCAAAGGATTCGAGGAAGGTCGATGAAGAATTTTCTCTTTCATATTTACGACCATGGAGCCAAGGAAGAGCTAGAGAAAGCCATGTCCCCGTGGATTTTGTTTCCTATGCGCAAATAAGGCTACGACTTCACCTATTTTGGTTTTAGAAGTTGATTATGAAATAGGAGTTTGGCAGGGCTTTTAATTAAAGCCGCTAAAGAAGTCCTACCAAAAGAGGATCAAATTCTTTAATAGTAGTTAAAGACCACATGTGTCATTTCTTGTTGTCATCATCTAAAGTTCTGTTCAACTCTACGTGAGCCCTGCTGATGGCGGGAGCAAGGAGAAGCCAAATTTTCAATGCTCCGCCACCACGTAGGGAAAGAGGTCCACCTCCTTCCACCTTCTAGACAGGGTCCATTTTGTTCAACCTCGTTTGATAGGACTCTAAAGTCACAGTAGAAATCTCTTTGGGTGCCATACCAAAGAGGCCTAAATGATCTTTGGCCCCGTTCGGCTGTGCTGATAAGCCGGCTGAAAAACACTGTTGGCTGATTTATTGTGAGAGAAAAATATTGTTCCGGCTGAAAAAACAAGCTGAAAAAGACGGATTATAAGCCGGATGAACAGGACTCGGTAGGTTTCTTTTCTAAAAAAATAATTAGTCCGTCTTTGATATCATTTTTCTTTTCCCGGACATACTTTTCCCGGACATATCGGTGAGTGCGACTGAGCTTTGCGCTAACAAGGTACAAATGGTATTGTGCCAAATGATCAATAACTTCGAAAATCATACCGTTTTTTAGGGGGGGTGGTGGCTGCCTCGTTTATCACAGTATAAACAATACTGAGGGCTTCTTGTTCAGTTGCAAAAAATTTTGCAAAATGACCCTGTAGCACGTTTCGTTGTTATTTAACAATTACTGTCCAATCATGGTCTAATTAGGCTTAAAAGATTTGTCTCGTCCATTTCGTCTAAACTATATAATTAGTTTTATTTTTTATCTATATTTAATGTTTCATGCATGTGTCTAAAGATTCGATGTGACGGAAAATCTGAAAAATTTTGCAAAATTTTCAGGAACTAAACCGGCCCTGAAACACACAGATTAAAAAAATTGAAACACACAGCCAGTCAGCGACCCGCTGGCTGCTGCTATCTTCCTTTGGCCAAGGCGTTGACCGTTTGATGCAGCAGGGGAGCGAAACACAGATGAGCTGAACACGACATGCCGGATCGGCAGGGTTAATCTCAGGTTCGTTCTCTTTACAGTTCACTCGTAATATAGTTTTCCTCACAGAAAAACGAATTGATAATATGTTTTCCCACAAAACAGCACACAAGAGAGCAAGATTGACACCAGATTCACTCATCAACTTATCCATGCACAGTCCAAAGAAACGCACATGCTAGCAAAGGAAATTTGTTGTTTTATTCCAAGACCTACGAGCTCAGACACTTTCCAAAGGTGTCAAGGTAATGCAAATTGGATTCACTGTCAGAAATCGCTTAGCGTCATCATTTGGAACACTTCCAAAGTAGCATCACATATATCATTTGAGCTTCTTAAAGAGCTTTGGTGCTACCTGCAGATGCATGTTCCATAGAAAATTGGTTATTCTCTAGCTTGGCAATGCTTTTCTACAACTAAAATTTTAACAAATGGTAAAGTGCAAGCTAGAATCGAGTACAACAACAACAACAACAACAACATAGCCTTTTATCCCAAGCAAGTTGGGGTAGGCTAGAGAACAAGCTAGAATCGAGTACTTACACATTTGTCGATGCATGACCAATAATCAAAATATTGCCCAGTGCAGTGTTTGTGACCAGTCTCATCACTCTCAACTCTCTTGACACATTTCTGAAAGCAGACAGCCACCGTTGAAGGTTGAACAAAAATACTCATGTGCCAGGCGTGCATATTAAAAAAAATATATATACTATTATCATCCTAGAGTAAAATAAAACTATAAGGATAATAATAAAATTCAGTTTATAGAAGATTAGTAGGGGTCTACAACATCATATACAGGAAATTTCAATGAAGATTTATGTAATTCCAAACCTCCAGCTTATGAGAAACCTATGGAGTTTGGCAAGCACCCCAATAATGTTATGCATGTCAAAAAAAACAGGACTACATAGGAACCTATAATGTTTCAATCAGTCTACAGACTAATGAAATAAACATTACATTGGTTGAACAGGTAGTCAAAAGTTGATATTCAGTGCATCTCATTGCTTCGTCACTTTTGACTCGATCAGTAAATCACTAGTATGCTGCATGCATGACTGCAACTAAAGGATTCTACACACAACTCTCAGAATGGCATGACTGAGTTGTCAGACCAGGACAACAGGAAATGTGAATTAAGAATATGACCAATATCACTTGACAATATTAGTTCCTGGTATTTGCCACTAAGAATAAGCCAAATATAAGGCAAATCAAGGTTACTGCTTGCACATCTCTGAGAAAGTGGAACCATAGCATTGGCTAACAGTCATATGTTCACATGGATGAATAGAGCAGATAGGTTGCACATGATCAGTTGATCATCAACAACAACAAAGCCTGTCAGTCCCAATCAGTTGATCACACAGACAACAAAAAATCATGATTAATACCCATAACATGACCCGGCTAATTTTGGTCAGGTATCCAAAGTTTGTTTCGTGTGTCGATAAAAAGTTTCATGAGAAATTATTCTTCCATTTGACTGACCTTAATCAGCTACTTCTTGAACTTTCATGAAGGAAAATAAATAGTATCATATAGAAACCCTTGTATCAACTGAAGAATATGTTAAATCATTGGCCAACAATGTGCTAAATTTTGAGCTTCCAAGAAGAAAGAGGGCAGACCTCATACTCATAAAGTGATTTTACACACTGCGGCTTGCATCGTTCCTCAAGATATTTCTTCTGATCAACAAGTTCCTCGTCCTCCCTGAGATAGAGCAACATTACAAAAGCATTGAAGTTGAGACAAAAGAAAAAAGGGGAGCGATTCAAAACATTCTAGTAATGGCCAGCCCTTGTGCTGTGAATAACTCTTCAGAGTTTGCAATGTAGGAATGTGCTCCCTCCATTCCAAATTATAAGACGCTTTAGCTTTTCTAGATGCATTGATTTTACTATGTATCTAGACACAAATGTATATCTAGATGCATAGCAAAATCTACGTATCTAGAAATGTCAAAACGTCTTATAATTTGGAATTGGAATGGAGGGAGTACTAAGTAAGCTCACTAAAATTGTGGTTTGTGAAATGCAGGATATCTGTGTAGTAATCCTGTCAGAAAACAAGATGCCTACAGTAATCTTCTAGATGAAGCTTGCCAAAGAAATCTCAGTTCTCAACTTAGCAGCAAGATAATGCTCATATAGAACAGGGCATTGCATGAGATGCAGTAGCATTTTGGAGTTAGGCGGTGAAGAAAACAATATCATGACTTATTCACCCTGCTTGTCCTCAGGAAACTATAAATCCCTCAAGTTTAACCATACAGGAACACACAGCCTCCAAAGATCAAAGGCCAGCAAGAATATAGCTCGGTATCATAAAATCAAATAGAAGAAAAGCAAAACAATAACCCCCAACATAAGGTGGGCAGTTAAGCTAATGTGCAGCAAACCTCTAACTATGATGAAACAGGACCGTCTTCCTACGACCTACGCGAATTTGCATGAAGATATGGGTGGTACCGCAATGCACTTCTGTTGAGCCTGCTTGTAAGACAAGATGGCGTAACAAGTGACCTACATTGGCCGGATAAACAACTTCCCACAAGCACAACCCCAGCTAACAGAGCCAAAGCTATAATGAAGCTGACGCAGCCCACAGCTACGCGCAAAACCAAGATCTAGCAAGTAAGCTACGCATCGACCTTGCTCTAACCCATCGAGAGCAAAGGTGTTGTTGGTGCCCTCTCGTGGCTGAAGCCGCGACCAATCAGCCGCACACAGCCAGCCAGCTCGCAAAATTCTTACGCGCAAGGCGCGGGGCTGCAACCCTAATAGAGCGACCCAGCTCAAATCGAAAGGAACAGAACAGCTACTCATAAACTAGATGGGCGCTGGGGGCGAGTCGCGAGATGCAGCAGGGGAGCGAGATTCCGGAGCTAATGAAGAGCAGACCGAGAAGAATCAGGAGGTCGCGGGAGGAAGGATCACTCACATGGCGACTGACGGAGAGACGTGGACGAACGAACTGGAGGATGAGATCAGATCCGAGGGAGGGTGCTGTTAGGGTTGGGATTGGGGAGGGTGGAAGATTTCGGGGAAGCGGGCGGTTGCTAGTACCGTAGAGACGGCCGCGACCATGAGGTTGACGACGCGAACTGCTTCTGTTTGGGAGTGGGCCATTGACTTGGGCCATTTAGGCCCAACGTTCGTCGGGGCGAGCCGAATTCAGTCAGACTTGGGCCTGTTGAGGACTGCCGGCCCAGTATTTTGGGAGCCCACAGCCATTTCAACATTATTTTCCTTTGTGGAAATACTGTGGACTGTGGTCACCGCGTACGATCGTCCGGATGTTCCCGTTCACGGGCCGTGATAACAGCCCAACAGTCCAAGAGTAGTATCCTCTCGTCCACTCGCCCCTAACCATAGCGTGATGTCTACATTCTCCAGAAGGCTCTCCACCACAGCGCCGTAACCACCACGACCGTACTCCGCCACGCTACCTTGTCATTCTCCACGACGTCCTTGTGCCCGCCATCCAGCAACTCCACCGCGCGCGAGCGCGGTGGAACGCCTTCCTCCATCTCCATCGTGCCTCCTGCTCGCCGCAGCCTTCTCTAGCGCGGGACCGCCTTCTCCATCGGAGCGATGACAACTCGTGCCAGATTTGCCATAGCCTTCTCCACCAAAGCGGCCTTCTACATAGACCTGCCGTGGCTTTCTCCACAGGAACGTCAAGCTCCTCGCCACTGGCGAGCTCTACACTGGTGAATTCCACACGCTAACAAGCCTCCATTCTTCCAAGCAACAAGGAGATGTTGCGCTAAAAGCGCATGTTGCAAACGTCTGTTTTAAGTGTTTTAGAGGTACGTTGCAAGTGTTTTCACATGGATGTTGTAAAAGTAGATCGAGATGTTGCACATGTTGTAATGGCTATATAAGTATATTGCAAGAGTTTGTTCAAAATGTTTCATCTGTTTCAGACATATGTTGTAAGTTTTTATCTAAATGTTACAAAAGTACACCTGGATGCTGCATATATATGCATGTTTTGCAAGCATATGTTTTAGGTGTTTCATCTGGATGTTGCATATGTTCGCAATAGCTTCACACGCGCTTTCAAGTTTTTCTGGTGTTTTAAAAATGTTTCAAACGTATGTTCCAAGTATTTCAGCTGTTTCGAACACATATTGCAGTGTTTCATCTGAATGTTGCAAAAGTAGATATAGTGCTGCACATGTTGCAATGAGACTCACTTGCCGTAGCCGTCAGCTACTGGGGCGCCATCGTGGGTCATCGTGCGGGCGCCTGAGGCCGGCAGACGCATCCACGATGCGCATCCACAAACGGGGCAGGTGACTGGGACCCACGTGGCTAACCCGCGTGCAGGTGTGGGTGCGCGGCGGTCTGGTGAAGCAAAGCGAGCGCAATGGTACAGTATGGCAGGAAGCAGCATGGGGTTCACGCAGTGGGGCGTGCGAAGCAAAGCGAGCGCAATGGTACGGCGGGAAGCAGCATGGGGTTCACACAGTGGGGCGTGCGAAAACAAGTAGCATGGGCTCCGCATCTTACGCACACGACATCGTTCGTCGCTAACGTCCGGGAACGGACGTCAGAGTGCTAACAAGTCCGTTTTCTCTGTGATTTCATATATGAGAAGTTTGGGAGAATTTTGAGTTACGGGCATCCGGTCTACAAAATATTTTTGTAAAGTTTTTTATATAAAAATAAAGATTATAAAAAACACTCATTACCCGTTTGCTCACCATGCATCATCATCATCGTCACCTGCTGCTGCATGATTCATCTGCATCGTTGTTGTTGTTTTTTTTTTTGGCGATCATGATTCATCTGCATCTAATAATCTAATTAATGAACAACAGGGTCTGATCTGTGATTCCATCTACGCCGCGCCAATAATCCCTTTTTCAGGTTCGCTCACATGGGGATCATCATTGTCACAGTTGGGAGGATCGAGCAGGGTGGCGGAGATCCGATCCATCCATGAGCACCGTGAGTCCATGACCATGAATAATAAGCCATCCTCGTCACTCGTCAGAGGAGGAAAAGCCTTTTTCCGATCCATGGAGGCCACACCCACACCCACACGGCCGCCCGGGTGCAGTCTGGCAGTGTGGAGCACGCAGAGGCAGGCAGGCAGCGAGCTGTTCCTCGCTGGCCCTGCAGCTGCCGTGCGCGGGCGTGCCCAGGCTGGTCGCCGTCCGTCCTGGTCCTGGTGACCACTTGATTAGCGCACAAATTGCCGCCTAACAGTGTCGTTCCGTACACCATTGATCCCCAACATATATATATATCATAAAAGTATACATAAAACTTTAGCAAAGCTGGTACGTATATATATGGGCTCACTAAATCCGTATCAGCACGCGTGTGCCACTACAATGTGATGTGCTCAGCTGTACTATAGTTTATATATAGTTCCAGGTCATATGATCCTGGACCGAAGTCGCATTAAAATTGTTGCAACTGCATTGCAAGTTGTTTTTCCTTTTAAAGGAGTTGTAAAAAAAAGAAAATTAAGTCGTCTAAAAAAAAGGATCTGGAAGCCGGCCCAGGCGTAAAAGGAGCGTCCAGCGAAGAATGGGTTGGGCTGATGGGTGCACCTCCACGCTAGTCCAGCCAGTCAAATGGGCCCGCCACCTCCATCGATCGGACGGGTGAGCTTGCTCCACGTGGCCCATCGGAAGGCCCACGCAGGCCCTTTGCTTTTTTTTTCCCAAATTACCCCTGGGCTGGTATACCCCTGCCCCCAATTTGTGTTATCGGATGGAATCTTGGGCGACTGATCGATCGCAAGGACAGATGATTCGTGACCCACGCTTCCTTGATTGTTTCTCCCAAATCCCAAAATAAACTTAGATTAGATGGACCACCGCTTGCTTTAGTTGAAGGCATCATCAACTTCGACTAGATGTGCATCTCGGCTGTAGATGCCATGTGGGTTATGTATGCGTTGCTTGTTGTTGCATGTTTTAGGCTTTGTTTGGTCGGACTTTTTTTTGTTTCTGGGTTTTTCAGAGGAGTCAAAGTAGGCATAAATGCTGGCTCCTAGTTCATTTTTGAAAGAGAGGAAAATAGCTCATTACTATAGTGCAGAATATTCCGATTAATTTTACCTATTTCTCAAACCGAAGTGAATAACTTTGGCTAGCTCTAACTTCTCCGTGCATTGTCCAAATAAAGGCCTAAACATTACTCCTTTCGTTTCAAATTATAATATGTTTTGATTTTTCTAAATTCATAGTTTCTACTATGCATATAGACACATATATATCTATATGCATAGCAAAATCTATGGATCTAGAAAAAGCAAAAACGGCTTATAATTTGAAGTGAAGCGAGTAAGATTTGTCATAAAAAAGTTGCATCGTCCTATTGCAAACCTTGATTGTTTTACCTTCTATAAGCTTTTACTTTCAGATATATGGTATTTTACTATCTCTATCCTCTGTTCTTGACTCTTCGCTAGACTCTGGATATAACTCATAACAAAAATATGTAGCACGCATCTTTGGTCATTAATTCCTTGCATCTATTTAATGAATGATACCAATCTTATATATCTTATAAATAAATAAGGGCATTGTTTGGTGGAGCTCCAGAAAAGCTAAGTATTTGTACCTTCAAGAAAAGTTAGCATTTAGAATTAAGGTACAACGAGGACATTTAGATGATTCGTTTTCTCACTTGGTACAGTTATTTAAAAATATAGATCTAGAGCAGATGCATAGGGATGAAAACGATCGATAGAAGGCCAAATCACTTCTATTTTCATATTTTTTTTCTCAAAAACAAAATCGATACGATATTGTCGGAAACGAATACGGCGCCGATACTCCATAATTTCAAAGATGATAATAGTTGATCAGAAAATACATTAATAACGATCCGAATCCATGAGAACGATATCCTCAAAAACAATAAACACGTCAAACCGTAGAACATGAGAGGATCCATATAACTCGATTTATCTTACATGACAATAAATAATAAAGCCACAATTGATAAGATCACAAGCTGAAAACACATAGCTCACATCATCTTAGGTCTCAAACAGTGGCAAACTACGTAGCAGTATGATAATTTTTGACAAAGACATAAATAAACGATCAAGTTCTAAGTTGACTCGACATAGCATTAGATGGACGGGCATGCTTAGATGTGCAGATGGATGGACATGCTTAGATGTGGATCAATTGGACCTAAAGTATATGTTGTATCGGTAATTACCGACGGTAAATTATCGGTTAAATACGACAATCTTGAAGAGGGTAAAATCATTTTCGCTTTCGTTTCCGATTATTTTTACCGTTATTATTTTCATTTTTTTGATTACCGCTACCGTTTCCATTTAGACCTTAAAAATCGGATAAAACTCGAAAACGATTTCCGAAAATCGGAGATTGTCATTTTTGTTTTCGTCCGTACATATGCATCAATCACCGCTCGATGCAGTAAACAAATGACACCAAAAGTAAACTATGTGCACACGAAAGGTTTCTTAAGGAGCGAGTTAGTGGTAATATCCACAGATACTCCGTATAAATCATCCTAATCACATCTAATTTTCCTAGATTGCCTAACATAAACAAGAATACAAAAATGTCGTTTAAGAAAAAAAAGTGCACCTTCCTATACAAATTTTAAAAAAAGAAACTTTGCCATTTTACAACCAACCATTTTGAAATCCGAATTCAGAACTGGGCAGAAACTTTTTTTTATGTTTCTATTTCTCTCTTTTTTTTAATTAATTTTCTGCCACCCGAGAGGGATGCGCGTATAAAAACCGGTGAAACCCTTGGCTCTCCTCACTTGCCCACCACAGCCACTTCTCCCCTGTTTCCTCTCGTGCGTTCTCCGTGGGAGCGAGGAGGACTCGCGGCCGGCGGCAGCGGCAGGCAGGTTCTCCTAGATCTCCGGGTAAGTGTTGAAATAAAAGAGAGAGGGTTGGAGGAAATATTTCCGAGTCTTTCTCCATTCCGATTTTGGTGTAGTCGAGTTTAGTCTGAAACACGCAGTTCGTCCCATTCCTGCGCACAGTAGATCAGATCCGATTTGTTCCTGCGGCATTCCGATTGCTGGGCCCTGGTTGCCGATTAGTTATCTGCATAAACCGCGGCCAAGCAGTTCTTGCGGGGTCACAAGGAGGAGATAAACAGTTCGCCCATCTTGCCTCGCAAGGATAACCGCCCGTTAATGCGTTTTTGTTTCTTGTCTTGATTTCTGAATAAGATAGTTATTATTCGATTCCTGGATAATGGAGTGTCATTAACTGGTCCCTGCATAGCGTGGTATTGGTTGCAGAAACTGTGCCGGTTCTGCAGATTTAGATGAATCACAGTGTCAAGAGAGACGAGATTCACCTGAATCCTTTTGCTAAATTAGAAAATAGAGATGATCCAAGGTCCTGTGTCTCTCAGTGGATAGTCGTGCAGAGTGTTTTTGTCCTGTTTCCTTTGCTGAAAATGCAGTTAATACCAAGCTTTCTGCTGTTTCCTATTGAGATAGATATTCTGTTACTGATTCTTACCCTTTGTCTCGTGTTTTTGTTACAGAATCTGTAGCAAATGGCTGACGGCGAGGACATCCAGCCCCTTGTTTGTGACAATGGAACTGGCATGGTCAAGGTTTGTAGTTCTTGTTCATGCTGGTACTTCATATTCAGCAACCTTGTTCTGATGATTTAATGACACGCTTTCTTACAAACTATTGGCAGGCTGGTTTTGCCGGCGACGATGCGCCAAGGGCTGTTTTCCCAAGCATCGTTGGACGTCCCCGTCACACTGGTGTGATGGTTGGCATGGGGCAGAAGGATGCGTATGTTGGTGATGAGGCCCAGTCCAAGAGGGGTATCCTGACTTTGAAGTACCCGATCGAGCATGGTATTGTTAGCAACTGGGATGACATGGAGAAGATCTGGCACCACACCTTCTATAATGAACTCCGTGTTGCGCCTGAAGAGCACCCTGTGCTGCTGACCGAAGCCCCACTCAACCCCAAGGCTAACAGGGAGAAGATGACCCAAATCATGTTTGAGACCTTCAATGTTCCTGCCATGTATGTCGCCATCCAGGCCGTGCTTTCCCTGTACGCCAGTGGACGTACAACTGGTAATGATTCATTCAAATGATGACCAAATTTCATTAGGACTTCCAAATTTTTCCATCTTAATTATGGATTGCTGTTCTTTCATTCAGGTATTGTATTGGACTCTGGTGATGGTGTCAGCCACACCGTGCCAATCTATGAAGGTTATGCCCTTCCTCATGCCATCCTGCGTCTCGACCTTGCTGGGCGTGACCTGACTGACAGCCTGATGAAGATCCTCACTGAGAGAGGTTACTCCTTCACCACCACTGCCGAACGGGAAATTGTAAGGGACATCAAGGAAAAGCTCGCATACGTGGCTCTTGACTACGAGCAGGAGCTGGAGAGCGCCAAGAGCAGCTCATCTGTGGAGAAGAGCTACGAGCTGCCCGATGGCCAGGTGATCACCATCGGGGCAGAGAGGTTCAGATGCCCTGAGGTCCTCTTCCAGCCTTCCTTCATTGGTATGGAAGCTCCTGGCATCCACGAGACCACCTACAACTCCATCATGAAGTGCGACGTGGATATCAGGAAGGACTTGTATGGTAACATTGTTCTCAGCGGTGGCACGACCATGTTCCCTGGTATCGCGGACCGTATGAGCAAGGAGATCACTGCCCTTGCTCCGAGCAGCATGAAAATCAAGGTGGTGGCACCGCCTGAGAGGAAATACAGTGTCTGGATAGGAGGATCCATCCTCGCCTCCCTGAGCACCTTCCAACAGGTTATAAACTTGCACTTTTTTTTATTTTTCCAGTTGCTATGGCAAATATTGCAACCGTTCAGTAGTTCCAGTATGTTCTTGGTACTAAAAACATGCTCTGGTATTTATGGTACAGATGTGGATCTCCAAGGCTGAGTACGATGAGTCAGGACCCGCGATTGTTCACCGGAAGTGCTTCTAAGCTCAAAGCCCCCCCCCCCCCCCCCCTTCGGCTCCATTTTATGTATTCCTTTCCAGCGAGTGCTTTTCATGTAAGCTACTATGTTTGAGATTGCCGGCCTTTTGAGGAGGCAATGTTGTTGGATTTATATTTTTGTGGCTCACTACAATGCATGCATTGCTCCAGCTCCTTTCCATGCCAAGTTTGTTGCTTGTGGTGAAAACATCAACCACAAAAAAAAAAAAAGAGGTTGGAAATTATTGAAGTACCTAGGATCATATTGTAACTGTACTTGTGCGAGTAACATTATTGGTTCTCTTTGTACATCCATCTCTGAGACATGCAATTCGTTTGATTGGTTTGCTACTTCTGTGAATGATTTCTTGGCGCTGGTGGTTGTGAATTGTCGTCCCACAAGTTTCAAGCTTTTGAATGACAACTTCCCTGGGATTACCTTTGGCTGCCTGACTGATTGTCAGTCCCCAGATATGTGGATTTCTGATTGCTGAATTTCATGTGCTGCTGCCTGCTAAAAGTTGTCCCATGTTACTGTTAAAAGGGTACCGTAGCGACTGCATGAATTCAGGAACATGGGTTGCCGGTTGTCCTCTTTTTTTTTTTTTTTTTTTTGACAACTAGCCGGTTGTCCTCTGTGTGAAGTCTGCGCCTAACATGGGCAGGGCAGCTGCTTTCGTAGGAGGGACCAGACCATTTGCTCCTTCCAGCTTTCTTTCGAGTACCCGCGGAGTGATTGCTTATGCGCTAAATGGCACCTTTTAAGTTTTAATTGTGGCTTTTGATTGCAATTACATTTGATATGAGCATTTCCAACTGCTCGGCAGCCAAAGATTCTGAATGACCGTGCAATGGTCCGGAGAAGGTTTTGCATTGGTAAATGTTTGGCTGGGCTGATAAGTCGGCTGAAAAACACGGTTGATTGATTTGTTGTGAGAGAAAAATACTGTTCCGGCTGAAAAAATAAGCTGAAAAAGACGGATTATAAGCCAGGTGAACAGGCTCGTAGTGTGTATACTCTCTCATTTACCCATAATTCTTCAGGTGTACCCCTGTTTACCTGATGAGAAAGCAGGTATATAGTGTCGAAAATACCAAACCCATTTTTGGTTTGCAAAGAAATGGACAAACTGACCCAGTAACTGCGACTTACTTTTCGTCTTGCTTTCCAAAAAAAGACCGACTCCTACGTAGTACTTGCTAACAAGAAGGCGCGACACTGACGTTGGGCACTCGGGCTCTAATGGGCCTACAATTTCATTCTGGGCCAAATTATGACGGGCCAACTCCGTCAGGCTCGGCCTAGAACAGACAGCCGCCAAGAGCCCCGCCGAGACGGTGGGAGGCGGGTTGGTGACTTAGGTGGGCCAACAGAGGGACCCACGTTAAAATAACCCACGCGCCAGGGCCAGGGCGCCACACGCGCACAGCGCCGCGCACCCGCCCACAGTTTCAGCCCACCGCCGTGCCTGACACGCGGGCTCCACGTTTCGCGCCCCGCATGTCAGAGAGAGCGGTCGGACGGGCGTCCCCGGAACGCACGGCGCGTCGCTTTCAGTTCGTGCTCCAGCCTTTCGGTAATGGCTTTTCCGTCTACTAGTCGTCCGTCCTCGTCGGCTCGGCTCTGGCTGCCAACCCCAAGAACAGCCCTGTTATCAAAAAAAAAAAAAAAAAAAAAACCAAGAACTGCCCTGCCTAGGGAAGGACCGAAGGGGAGCTGGGGAGGTGCGTAGCTGGTGGCGTGCGAGTGGCAACCGGACAGAGGCGCCGCGGGACTCTTCTCCTCGCCGGCCGGGCGCGCCGTGCCGCGGCGACGGTGAGCTTGCCCCCTCGCTTCCTTTTTGGGACATGGTGTGTTGTACTGTACTGCTGTGTGTGGCTGCCGTCCTTTTTTTTTCCCTTTCTTTCTCTGCTGCCGTTTCGGTGAGGCCAATGTGCTGTTCCTGGTGTGGGGGCAGATCATGGATGGAATAGGCCTTTGTGGAATAGTGGGCGGGTGATTCTTGCTCCGTTGGTAGGCTGCTTGTTTGTAGGACTAGGGCTACCGTCGTCGGCGCAGATTCGTTCTTGTCGATAATAGGTGTCGGGGGAATCGATGGGTGATGGAGTTCGTTCTTCACCTTTGATTGAAGCTCCGCGAAGTCTCAGTTGTATAGGGCTTAGCATGAGATCTATTGGGGCTAGGCGAAGAAATGGTTTCCTGGTGGTGGTACTGGCTCTACAATCTTGCCCTGTTTGGACATATCTTCTTATCCCAATTTGGATTTGATGCTTGCTACATCATTGGTATCCTAAATAAAATCGTTATTAGATACAGATGGCTCTTTTGGAAAGAATCTGTGTCTTGGGTGTGGGGAAGAGCAGCTCCTTATGTTCACCTTTAGATGGCTACCCATTTAGGAGGCGTTTGTTGTCAACAAACTCATTGCTGAAGCGCGAAAAGACTGCTACCACTAGCTATAGGCTTCACCACACTAATTTTGTGGAAATTTTCAGATAGTGAAGTCAGTCACTTACTTCTCAAGGGCTCAGTGTTATATCAAAATGGCATCTTTGATGACTAGGTGAACAAATGGTTCTCTTATATAAGTCAATACAGCTGACTTGGCGCAGAGCCGTGTTTGCCCTGTGTATACAATTCAGAATTCCACAGTGTCCTCTTGCGGTCCCTGCAATGTTTCCTTTTCATGCTGCCGCACTCATTTGGTTACAAATTTATGATATCATGAATGCCATCAGGAAGATTTGCTGGGCTGAATGGTTTCATTTGTATACCACTGTGCAATTTATCTCTAGAGAAATATGGTACTTAATTGTGTCATCAAATTCCACATTTTTCCTTTGATCTTAGGTGATCCTGCTAAAAATTTGAACTCTGGTTTTGCTGTGTGGTTTGACACTTATAAAAAAGTGAAATATACATGAAATGGATTTTAAAATTTCATCCCAAATTGCCTTTTCAGGTGATACCATGGTATTGATGTGAAGTTTTGTGGCACTTCCTGCATCCCTTATATGGTATTAACAATATTTTTAATTGTCTGGGTGATCCATTTGAGCAAATGGAAGGCAACGACCTACCCCCTGGAAACATGTTGCAAGGGGTTCCCTATGATACTTTAGACTTACGTGGCAGCTCAATGCAAAAGCATCCTCCAAACTCTGGAAAACAGATCTTCAGCAGCTCCCAGATGCCGGGGACTTTCACAATGTCTATGACCAGGGCTACAGAGCCTGATGACTTTCCTGGATTTCAGTTCAAAGAACATGGAAAGAGTGATGACCACCACCACCAACACCATAGTCATCACTCAAAGAACTGCAAGAGTGATGGTGAGGAACATGATGTGGCTGAAGATGCTACTGATACCCCAAGTGGCAAAGGCAAGAAGGGCTCTGCATGGCATCGGATGAAGTGGACAGATTCAATGGTAAAACTTTTGATTACAGCAGTGTCTTACACTGGAGATGATCATGGTGCTGATTCCGGTGGTGGCAGGAGGAACTTTACAATAATGCAGAAGAAGGGCAAATGGAAGGCGATATCGAAGGTTATGGGAGAGAGAGGCTGCCACGTGTCACCGCAACAGTGCGAGGACAAGTTCAATGACCTTAACAAGAGATACAAAAGGCTGACAGACATCCTTGGTAGGGGCACTGCTTGCAATGTTGTGGCTAATCCATCACTTCTTGATAGCATGAATCATCTTTCTGATAAGATGAAAGACGATGCAAAAAAGATACTTAGCTCAAAGCACCTATTTTATGAGGAGATGTGTTCCTACCACAACAACAACCGTGTAAATTTGCCTGAAGATCATGCACTTCAGCATTCACTACTGCTTGCCCTTAGATGTAAAGAGGAGCATGATCCTCGGAGGGATCCAAGTGGAGATGCTGATGAAGACGATCAAAGTGCGGATTCTGATTATGAGGAGAATGACGAAGAGCAACATCCTGTGCATACAAACATGAGGGAGCCCTCAACGCACAAAAGGAAGCGCCACAGTGATGTGGCTTTGGTCACATCAAGCTCTCATGAAGGCAGTGAGAGGTCTGATCCCCATGGTGTCACTGTGGACATCAACAAGGCTTTCACAGATGCAACCAACATGGTTTTGTTGCAACAGGACTTGGCTTCACAAGCCATAGAGATTCAGAAACGTCGCTTGCAGATTGAAGCACAGGAACTGGAACTCACAAAGCAACGTCTCAAGTGGGAGCGGTTCAGGAAGAAGAAGGACAGGGAGATAGAAAAAATGGCATTGGAGAATGAACATATGATGATTGAGAACAAACGCTTGGAACTTGAGCTGAGACATGAGGAGTTAGCGCTAGATCTTAAGCTGAAAGGCCAGGGGAACCATCCGTAACTTTTGCTTGATCAACACTACAATATGTAAGATGGTAAACAAGTAAGTGGGCTTTTGAACTATCTTTACTAAGGAAAGGCTTTATATTCATCATCTTGAGCAGATATTTTTTTATATGAACCTTTTCCGTTTCAATTTGCTAGATATGGAACTCATTATTGTTTGTGTTTTCTGTTAATATAGACATCTTTTTATCTGTATATTTAAAAGTGCATCAATGTTTGTCGTTGGAGGGAACCAAAAACATGTCATTAGTTTTAAGCAAGGCGATTCCTAACATTTCTGCTCATATTGGATTTGCATATAAGAAAAGCATTGCTTTAATCAAGTTGTGACTGGCTACATTTCCTGTACCTATGCTAACTAGCAGGAACCCCGCGCGATTGCGCAGGCTAGGAAGCATAAAAATGTAGCATGAGAGATTACAAACAATGTAAAGCACACAGCAAAGAATAAGCAATTATTTTTTCATGTCAGGATCAGGACAGAATAAATTTCTGAGTAGATATTAGATGGTATGAACCGTGTCTTAGGGGAAACTAATAGAACAGGAAAGATGCTCTTGATTACCACTCTCGATGCCTTTAGATATCCACATTCAGAAAGCTTGAATTTTACAATTTTATTGAGTATGGCATGACGTACCCATGTGCTAAAAACAGCGTTGGTACACGGGTATACCGAAATTTCAGGATTGCCAATATCCATCCTTGTTAGGGTGCATCACTGTTGACAACTTGCGGCTGTAAAATAATCTTCTTGTAGGTAAGGTGGAGCTTAAGGTGGTACAAGAATCTTATCACCTGTAAGCAGAAACAAAGAAAATTATATTGGTGAGGTATTATTGATCACATTTGGACTGGTCATGGGAAGAATAAGCTGAGAAGAATATTACGAAATTCCATTGAAACTGGTCTTGTTTTGCTAGGCTCATGTAAAATTATTACTATGTATAAAACAGGTTAAGGTCCATGCTTAGTAAAGCAAGAAAAATTTGCTACAGGACATGTAAAATGATGCCGAGTTAGTGGTGAATACAAAAGAAAAGACTCTGGCTTCAAGCTAATGGCGCGTTTGGTTCTGGACGTGCTTTGCCTTGCTTTGCTGACACGGATGGGAATCATTAGCTTGTTGCGTCAAGAAATCACTAGCTTTCATAGATGACGAGATCATGAGAATGTTTATAACATGTGACATACTGACATGTGATGGAAATTGCAGTGGTTCTAACATATACACATCTAGGGCCTTGTTTAGTTCGGGTGAAAAGTTGAAAACTTTTTAAGATTTTCCATCACATCAAATCTTTGCACGTATGCATGGAGCATTAAATATAGGTAAAAAAATAATTAATTGCACAATTTGTCTGTAATTTAGAAAACGAATCTTTTGAGCCTACTTAGACCATGGTGGGATAATAATTACCAAATACAAACGAAAGTGCTACAGAACTTTTCGGGCAAATTTTTGCCATCTAAATAAGGCCTAGGTTTCATCAAATGTTCAGGAATCAAATGTTAAGGCCATGTTTATTTCCCAAAAATTTTCAAGTTTCCTCGTCACATCGAATGTTTGGACATATGTATGGAGCATTAAATGTAGATAAAAAAAATTAATTACACAGTTTGGTAGAAAATCACAAGACGAATCTTTTGAACCTAATTAGTCCATGATTGACATTAATTGACAAATACAAACGAAAGTACTACAGTAGCCAAAGCCAAAAATTTTCGCGAACTAAACACACCCTAAGTCGCTGTCAGCATTGAAGACGTCACTCATACTCTAAAAAGTAACAGTTTGTTCGGGTAGCATCAGTCTTAACAGTATAACTGAAAAGCATCTACAAACAATAGGCAGTAGTGCACATAATATGGTATGAACTCACTTATAATTCCATCATTTTGTATACCTGGCTGGATAACCTTGCAATATATTATCAGTATAGTTATGGTATGGTGAAGCCTATACACAGTATGTTCATGGTAGTTTAGCCATCTTAGCATGCATAGCCAAAATAAATCAAAATTATATGTTCACTGTTGTCTGTCATTTGAGTGAACTATGATTACTAGAGTTTAGGTCGACAGAGGGTGCTCTATGTTGAAAACAGCTTGGTCCTATATGTGGCCATTCTGAACTGCTTCCGTGCTGCAGAGTTTGCAAGTCAACATTATTCAGCTTTTGATCGGTAGCATTTCCTGCACCACAGAGCAAAACCCATGGATATTTATGTACATGCATACTGAAGCTGCAACGGGAGCACCTGTTAAGGTATACATAAGTAGCATAGAGGAATAGTTAGATGATTGCAAGGCGCTGAACTGACGCAAAACTAGCAAGCAGAGCCCTTTTGGGCATTTCGTCGGTCACTTTTTTTTCCACACTGGAAAAACCGAATTTCATTACCGCAGCAACGAAATTACAAAAGTTTTCAGAAATGTCCAGCAGACCAACACAGTATACTAGCGATAAACCCATGCTCAGGCGTAGGATCACCAAGGAACCTATTCCAGAGCACACAACCACAGTTCCTAGAAGCTTAACCGCATTACATCGAACATGGCCACGGCCAATGCTAACAAAACAAAACAAGACGTAAGAGCCTCCACAGCTCCCCAGAATCTGTGACTCGCCACCCTTTGTAGATCAACCAGCATACGGTACCAACTGCTGCTTTGCGACAGCCTGCTGGTTCTGCTTGTGGAAGAAGAGGGCTGCCGTCTTCACCACCTCTGCACCTTGGATGACCTGAGTCTTCAGCTCCTCATTCAACAGCCCTGCCCAATACATAAGAAACGAACATATCATACAAACAATCTCAGTAGGAGATTTGATTCGTTTATTTTCAAAGCAAACGGCATTACCAGAACGCCAGATTGCCCAACAAACGGCTGCAAGCCCAACAGCATGCATTTGTGGGCTATGAGGCAGAATCTTATTAACCCACACCCAATATTGATCATTGTTGCTTGATCTACAATCAGTTCCTAGAGAGTTAGCTAACAAACTATTTCGTGGGTCACTTGAAGGGCACAGAACACCAAGAGCAAAGGAAACAACAGATGGGGAGCTCACGGTGCTCAGGGATGAAGGAGAAGCAATTGAAGACACACCACCATCCCATCTATGCTAGGAGATTGAAGCGCAATAGAGAGGAAATGGCAGTTTACCTCGCCGTGGACAGCAGATTGGGGCTCCGGTGTCATCCGCGCCGTGTGGGGAGGTGCTCGCTCGGGCGGCCTTCCTTGCGCCGCTCGGGAGACCTGCGGCCGCACAAGTGGCCAGCACAGGGTCAGGCGCTCTGGTGGGCAGTGTGGGGAGCGGAGGCAGTGCAGGAGGCGACTAAGGACGGGGCGAGTGTGGCGCGAGGGAGAGGCGGAGGCGCTATGGTTGCTGCGGCGGCAGAGGAAGCACAACGCGGCGCCGGGGCCTGCGTGCGTCCGGAGCGGCCCTGTCTAGGGTGGGGTGGGGGGGGGGGAGGGGGGAGGGGGCGCGGGGTAGATGAGGCTGGAACTTCGTGGAAGGTTCCATGGAGGCGGTGATCTGCTGGGCGTTGGTTGCGAATCGGAGGGATAGGAAAACCAGGCGACGTTGCCTCTCCAGGGAACAAAAAATGTTGTACAAAAACATAGATAATGGTAGATGGTAGATTACAGTCATATAAATGCTCTAGGAATAACAGACTATTTACATTTAAATGTGGAAGAATTGTGATATTCATTCTGATGCTACCCTGACTTCACAATGCTTGTGCATGATGTACTTGTTGGTTATTGGGGATGATCAGACATCCTTGCTGCTTTTGGCAACATCCGGTTTGATATGGCAACATCCATTACCATATACACTTAAATTGGAAACTCTATGGTTCTTAAATTGAAAACTCTATGGTCCCCTACGATGCTGGAACACTTGTAGATGTGAGATAGATCTTTTATGTGAGTCGTTTGGGAATCACCGAATCATGTAGCTAGGATTTGGTACCATTTTTTGTGTTGGTTCCTGTACCAGTTGTACATATTACTGTCCAATATGTATGTGGAACGAATGAGCGTTTCTTCCTACTACTGTTTGAATGAATCATGGGTTAAGCATTCTTCATAACTAGGAACAGGATCTTTGTTCATTAGCTTTGCAAGAAGTTCCATAGTTGACAGCTCGAAGATCCTAGGTTGCGGATGCTTGTTATTAGGGGTACTGAAAGCCCAAACAATGTAATTTACATGGTTATTAATTTAGTCCAAGCTTATTATTGAAGGCTTGGTGATTTGTTGCTTACTGCTTAACTTAACCAGACGCTGGTTGTCCTGTGCTTTGATGGTGAGTACTAATACTCATTATTTTTCTGATGTTTCAGGTCGCGGTTGAGCTTCTGGAAGAGAGAGGTGGTAGATTAGAGTAGACTCTGACAACCATTCCTGTGCGTATGACCTTGTTTTGTGTTCTTTCTGTCTTGTGAGATGTACTTGTTGGGCCTCCTGCTTGTAGCACCCCCTCGGCGATAGTAGTATTGTTGGGTTTGATGTGGTCTGTAAGACGACTTCCAACTTGCCTAGCCATTTTTTTTTCTTCAGCATGTATATCAAGGTGATGTGATGTGGCTTTGGCCACCTATGAAGCTTTCGTGAAGGCAGTGAGACTTTTTTTTCTCGATTAGGCCATTCACCCGTTTTTCATTAAGAGAAAAATAGTTATCATTACACCCATACGCAATCACGCAAACGAGGAGCCTTCGTAACACAACGCACGCCTTACCATCTAGCTACTGGATTCACTTAGAAAAATTACGTAGGAAAGTTGTTTTGCGACTAAATTGGCAAGACAAAAGCGAGCGTCTAGACCCGCTGGTTCCTGTCCGGAAAGATGACTTGCATGGCTTTCCGCGTCGACGTCGACAAGGGGAGGGTGAAGGCGGTCTGGATTACTCAAAGGAGGCTTTGTCAGGTATCTCAGTCTCCACCTCAAGACCCAGACATTTCATCATCACCTTCCGCGCCTGAGCCTTCGGCTTCTGTTCCATGTGCCTGTTCTTGGCGGCAAACCTAGTGCTCCTCTTGGGTACGAGCCTGGAGTCATCCATCTTCCCCGCCCGAGCTCTGAGACTCTATTGGGCCTATTTAGTTTGGGTTAAACCACTACTGCTAGTGAGACTTTTTTTTTGTGAGAGCTCTACTGGTCCCATGGCATCACAGTGGACATCAACAAGTCTTTCCCGGATGGAACCAACTTGGCTTTATTTGTTGCAACAGGACTTGGCTTCACAAGCACCGGAGATTCAGAAACGTCGCTTTCAGAGATTGAAGAGACGTAACTGGAACTCCAGAAAGCAACGTCTCAAGTGGGAGCGATTCAGGAAGAAAAAAGAAAGGGAGAAAGAATGGCACTGGAGAATGGGGCATATCAACATTTCACATTCGAACTTGAGCCGATACATCCAAGCAGCTAGAGCTAGTGCTTAAGCTAAAATGCCAGCGGAATCATGCATGACTAGAGATGGCAGCGGATCGGGTTCGGGTCGGATACCTGCAGGTTTCGGGTCCTGCGGTTTCAGGTTTGGGAATGGTTTCTCACCCACGGTTTTCAGTTTCGGTTTTGGATTTAGTATCGGGTTAGGTTTCGGGTTTGGTTTTTCACCCATGAATATCCAATGGATATCCGAAATAAATCATTTGGAATTAAAACTCATGTTTTATAATATGCTAATAATAACTTGTTTACTTAGATTATTAAATCTATTCAAAATTGACTCATGAAAATATTTATTATTTATTGCCTCTTATTTATACATGTGAATATGTGTATATTTATCTGCGGGTTTCGGGTATCCATTCGGGTTTCGGGTAGCCGTTCGGGTTTTGGGTGTCCGCGGGTTTGGTTTTGGTGATGGATTTCCACCCGAATCGGTTTTCGGTTCAGGTTCGGATTTCGTTTTCGGGTTTCGGTTTTGGGTGCACGGAGACTCCATCCGATCCGAACCCGACCCGTTGCCATCCTTATGCATGACCTGTGGTTGATCAACGCTTCCATTTTAAAGGTGTAAAACTAGTTAGTGATAGCGCAAGCTAAACCTGAGAAAAAGTTCAGTATCTTGAGAAACCTGTCCTTTGTAAAAAGATCGAGTTCCTATCCCTCCTAGATGTGGAACACATGCACCGGTTGTGTTTGGTTATCTTTGTGTTGCGAAAGTGCATCAATATTTCATACCGGAGAGAACTAAACAAATTAAACCTTGTGTTTTACGTAGGGCATGTGTTGCAATTGCTCTGCTCCACCTTTTTCAACTTCGCTAGCCAAATAGGAATAGCTCCACAAACTTTGCTCTACGTCCATCTTTTTTTAATCTTGCTCCTAACTTTGGTAGCCAAACACACATTTCGCTCTAGAAAAAAGGTAGACTTAAGGGCTAACTTTAGGTGTGGAGCAGTCCTAAACAAAGCCCATAGTAAACAAGCCCATAATAGACTTGGGTACTTTAGAAACTTCAAGTTTTTGGTGGAGCTCCTCTGATAGAATTGGTAGATTAGAGATAGTTTAGGTGGTGTGGAGCAGTCTTAAATAAGCCCATAGTAAACCTAGTGTGGTCCTGATTCCTACCATCTTTTTGGTAAATCTCTAGGTAGGATTCATACTTTCTTAAAAACTATAAGCTAGGAAGGTCAAAAGATATATTGGCATGTTTGATTCTACTTCTATGTAAATAAAAGCCAATAAGGGCGGCTACGGACGCGTTTGGTTCACTTCCCTAGGTAGCCTGGCTCGCATCTAGTATCCAGGCTGGGCTGGGACAGGCCCAATGCATGCAGGTGGTCATTGTTTGGTTGTTCGAATGAATGCAGACAGGATGAGCAGAGCACACGTTTGGTTGCATGCATGAGCTAGGAACTGACAAGCAGACAAGAACATGCAGTTGTTTGGTTGGCTGCATCTACTAGAGTTTGAATACCTCAAGACTCAATTCGGTGAGGTTACAACAGCCACGGTCCAACCCAGCCATTCATACTACATCTCCTCATACAACAGCCTTATGGGCTCATTATTACAAATAATTATTAGATTAACTTGTACAATAAAACTAAGATAATAATGAACTGGACAATGATAATGATATCCTTGGTCGAGAAGATTGTTTTGTCCAGTTTTTTTTATATCCTTGTAGTCAACAGAGACTTGATCAACAGGGACTTGAGCACCCTTTTGGTTGTGGTAGGCAGCCAAAGCTTCTTCTTCAGTCTTGTATCCTTTGTAACAGGCTCCCTTGAAGCCATTGACACTTGCATGGCATTCTCTCCAAGAGGAGAACACTCCAGTTTGGTGCCTGAAAGCATCTAGGCCCCAAGGTTTGGTTTCGGTAATTAATGACAACACTTTATTACCATGACTAACGTGTGTTTTGCAGAAACTTGGTAAGTTAGGTCATGGAGGTGATAACTGCTTTGAGCACTGTGGTATTCGTGTCCCTTGATGGAAATCGTTTCGGTTTTCAAAAGAGTGACGTCAAGATTAAGGACGGTTAGTTCCGGATGACGAAGTGTTGAGACACATTCGGAATAGTCGTTAGGATCTTCGTTTTTCTCTTTTGGCCGTACTATAAAGGGGGGCATGAATGGGTAGCTTGACCTAGGCGAGTCCTATGTTTAGGTGTGGTGCACACTTGTTAAACTTGGCGCTAGGCAACCCTAGAATAGCTCAAAGTTCAGTTAGAAGCAACTTGGTTGAAGTTGCGACGCGTTTCGACGAGTTTCGGGCAGTTTTCCAGGCACCGGACGCGGTCTTCGGGAGCACCAGACGCGTCCGGTCTGTACTTAACCGCGCTAGGGTTTGGACCCTGACCACCGGACGCGGTCCTCGCTAGGACCGGACGTAGTGGTCAGTGGCTGACACGTGTCACTCCTGGAGAACACCCGTCGGACGCGATACTGGACTTGATCGGCGAGTCCGGTGCGAGTCCAGTAAGGTCCTGAGAGGACCGGACGCGTCCGGTCTTCAGGCATCGGACGCGGCCTCGCGTCCGGTGCAAGTACAGTAAGCGCCCTTGCACGTCGGACGCGTCCGATCACTCCTGACCGGTGCGTCCGGTGGTTCGATTTCAAAATCGCGTTTTGACCGTTACGGGGGACCGGCGCGTCCGGTGTGTTGCACCGGCGCGTCCGGTGACCCCGTGTCAGAAAGTAACGGTTCGTTTTCTTTGAGGGGTGTATAAATACAACCCCTCCACCTCTTTTAGAGGTCTCTTGCTCATTCAAACATCTGAGAAAACCCTTTAGAGTGCAAGGGAGTGCAAGAGCTCTAGTGAGGATAGAAATTTGAGAATCAAAGTTTGAGATTCCTCACTAGTGATTCGAGAGTAGCAAGTGTGCATCCACCTCCTCATTTGGGCTCGTCGTGGTCAAGTGAGAGTTCTAGCTTGTTACTCTTGGTGATCGCCATCACCTAGACGGCTTGGTGGTGATTGGGAGTTTGGTGATCATCCGGCGGAGCTTGTGGATGACCCAACTCAAGTTGTGAGCGGTTTTGGGTGATTCGCCGCGACGGAGTGTCGAAGAATCAACCCGTAGAGAGCACTTGATCCTTGCGCGGATCAAGGGGGAGCGACACCCTTGCGCGGGTGCTCCAACGAGGACTAGTGAGGAGTGGCGACTCTCCGATACCTCGGAAAAACATCGCCGTGTTCCTTGCCCCTTTACATTCAAGCAATTACTTTCTCGTATTTACTTTCATTGCTTGTTTTACATTCCTAGAATTGCCATGCTAGACTAGGATTGGAAACTAGGGTGCAAAACTTTTTAACGGTAGACTCTCTAGGAACACAAGTAGGCACTAGGGGTGAATTCCAGCTTGTAGGATTTAATTCTTGCAATTAATTTTTAGAAAAGCCCAATTCACCCCCCCTCTTGGGCATCTTGATCCTTTCAATTGGTATCGGAGCCGTGTTGCTCCTATTTTAGGCTTCACCGCCTAGAGCAAGATGTCTAACGGGGAAGGACCACCTCCCACCTTTGAGGGGGATGATTTTCCATATTGGAAAATCCGAATGGAGGCGTACCTCGAAGCCATAGATGTCGGGTGTCTTAGAGCCGCAACCGAAGGGCTTCCCGCTATCAAGGATCCCGCAAACCCCACGGGTGACGAGGAGAAGTACGACCGGTGGAATGCAAAGGCCAAAAATGCACTCTACCGGGGCTTAGGCAAAGATATCTTCAATCGTGTGCGTAATGCAAAGAATGCTCATGATTTGTGGCAAAATCTTTGTGCTCTCCATGAGGGAACTAAGAGTGAGCGTGAGGAACGCTATCATATTGCTTTAAAGAAAATTAATTCTTTTGAGATGCTTCCCAAAGAAAGTGCTAATGAAATGTACACTCGCTTGAATGTTCTTGTAGAGGACCTCAATGCTCTTGGACTCACTCAAATGAGTCAATCGGATGTTGCAAGGAGGATCTTGAGTGTGCTTCCCGTTGAGAAGTATGGTCACATTGTTACCGTGCTTCATCAAAGTGATCTCTCCACCGCAACACCGACTCAAGTATTGGGGAAGATCAATGCTCATGAGATGTACATGCACATCACTCCGGAAGAGGGCTCATCATCTTCCAAGAAGAAAGACTTGGCCTTCAAAGCTAGCCATGACAAGAAGAAGAAGAAGAAGGGCCAAGCCATGATCGTGCAAGAAAGCTCAAGTGAAAGTGATATCGATGATGAATCACTTGCACTCATGGTGAGGAAGACCACCAAGATGCTAAAGAAGCTTAACAAGAGTGGCATCAAGTTCGATGGCAAGAAAAAGAAATTCTTCACAAGTAGCAAGAGAAAGCCCATCTCGGAGATGGATTGCTACAATTGTGGTGAACTTGGCCACCTAGCTCATCAATGCCCTAGACCACCAAAAGACAAGTTCAAGAACAAGAACAAGGGCAAGAAAAATGATTCAAGTGATGAAGAAGATGAGAAGAAGAAGAACAAGCCATACAAGAAGAAGGATGGCAAGAAGAAGGAGTTCTACAAGAAGAAGAAGGGTGGAAAGGCTTATATTGTTGGTGATTGGCTCACCGATATTGAATCATCTTGTGGTTCCTCCGAAGATGAGAGCGATGATGAGAAGGAGAAGGTCACCGCATTTGTGATGGGGCCATCATCTTCACCGACATCTTCACCACCACCTTCACCGCCTTCTTCACCATCATCGTCCACTACTCACCTATGCCTTATGGCCAAGGGTGAACGTAAGGTACAAAACCATGATAGTGATGATGATGATGACAGTGATAGTGATGATGAATTTGATGCACCTTCTTATGATGAACTTGTAAAATTGCTAAACAAATACACTAAAATCATAAGGAGGACTAGAAGTGAAAATGATGACCTTCAAAATGAAAATGAATCACTCTCATCTAAGCTTGAAAGTGCTCAAAAGACTAGTGGTGAGCTTAGAGATCAAAATGAAATTATGTCTTCCACTCTTAAGGAGCTCAAAACTTCTAACAAAGAGCTTAAAGATCAACATGATAAACTTGAGAAGAAGCATGATGAGCTCATCACTAGACATAGCTCCCTAAAAGACAAATACACCACATTAAAAATTGACTATGATAGTCTTGTGGTTGCTAATGAACTTGCTCTTGAGACACATGATGCTACTAACCATGTTGTTAAGTGTGATATAGCTACATCATGTGATGACTTGATCATTGAAAGCATTGAGCAAGGTTCTAGTAGCAAAGGCAAGAGTGTGGTTGAGTCATGCAACCATGATGATTATGCCAAGATCAAGTGTGAGAATGAGAAGCTTGCAAATGAGAACAAGAAGCTCAAAGGTTTGATGGCTCTTGAGAAGCAAACAACAAATGAGTCACTCATTGAAGAAAACAAAAAGCTCAAGCAAGAAAAAGAGCATCTCAAGACCGGCCTAAGCAAGTTCACAAGAGGCCAATATTTGCAAAGTGAGCTCCTCATGAACACCGTAATGAAGATGGATAGAAGTGGTATTGGCTACTTGGCAAATCAAGAGAAGAAAGCAAAAGCTCAACAACAAAGCAAGTCAAAGCCCAAGCCAAAGAGATGTGTTGAGTGTGGTCAAGAAGGACACTTTGCTCATGAGTGCAAAACTCCACCACCACAACCCTTGCCCAAGCATGCTAGACCCTTTGCCTTCAATGCTCATTACATGCTAAGAAAAGATTCAAATGGAAAGATGAAAGTCATGTTTTTGGGTCCCCCAAACAAGAATAGGCCAAAGAAAATATGGGTTGCCAAGTCACTAGTTGAGAAAGTAAAGGGCCCCTCTCAAGTTTGGGTCCCTAAACAAAAAGCTTGATCTCTTGTGTGTAGGTGAACTACAAGACCGGTGGATCTCAACATATGACCGGTGATCCTCGTATGTTCACCTCCATTGAAGAGAATGGGATATGTCAAGAGAAGATCACATTTGGAGATAATTCAAAGAGCAAAGTCAAGGGTATAGGCAAGATTGCAATATCAAATGATCATTCACTCTCAAATGTGCTCTATGTTGCTTCATTGAGTTTCAACTTGCTATCCGTTGGGCAACTTTGTGACCTTGGCTTCCAATGCTTGTTCACACCAAATGAAGTTGAAGTTTCAAAGATAGATGACAAGCAAGTGATATTCAAAGGCTTTAGATACAACAATCTTTATCTTGTTGACTTCACCTCCGAAGATGCAAATTTGATGACATGTTTGTTCACCAAGACCTCACTTGGTTGGCTTTGGCATAGGAGGCTTGCACATGTTGGAATGAGCACTCTCAACAAGCTATTGAAAAAAGAACTAGTGAGAGGATTGAAGGATGTAAAGTTTGAAAAGGACAAACCTTGTAGTGCATGTCAAGCGGGCAAACAAGTTGCAAACACTCATCCAACCAAGGCTTTCATGTCAACCTCAAGAGTGCTAGAACTTCTACACATGGATTTGTTTGGGCCTACAACATACAAGAGCTTGGGTGGTAATCTCTATTTTCTTGTGATAGTGGATGACTACTCAAGATATACATGGACTTTCTTCCTTCATGACAAATCCGAAGTGACAAGTTGCTTCAAGAAGTTTGCAAAGAGAGCTCAAAATGAATTTGAAGTCAAGATAAAGAAGATTAGAAGTGACAATGGCAAAGAGTTTGACAACACCAACATTGAAGCTTATTGTGATGAAATTGGAATCAAGCATGAAGTTTCTTCAACCTACACTCCTCAACAAAATAGTGTAGTTGAGAGAAAGAACCGGACCTTAATCACTCTTGCAAGAACAATGTTAGATGAGTACAATACTTCGGAAAAGTTTTGGGCCGAGGCAATCAACACCGCATGCTATGCTTCAAATCGCCTCTTCCTCCAAAAGTTTCTTGGCAAGACCCCCTATGAGTTACTTAATGGGAAGAAGCCGGACGTCTCATTCTTCCGGGTGTTTGGTTGCAAATGCTACATCTACAAGAAGCGTCAACACCTAGGGAAGTTTCAAAGACGTTGTGATATTGGTTTTCTTGTTGGTTACTCATCAAAGTCCAAAGCATATAGAGTATTTAACCATACCACCGGGTTGGTTGAAGAAACATATGATGTGGAATTTGATGAATCTAACGGCTCCCAAGGAGCAATTGAGAATTGTGATGATGTAGGTGATGAACCCTTGAGGGAGGCCATGAAGAACATGCCCGTGGGAGACATCAAGCCAAAAGATGATGAAGACGATGTGCAAATCATTGATCCACCATCTTCATCACATGTGCCTCAAGATGACGACAAGAATGAGAGAGTTGAAAATGAGGATACCTATGTCTCTCATGAACAAGCCAAGGCACAAGCACAAGATGTTGATGCTCTCCATCCACCTCCTCAAGCGGTTGATAGAAGAAACTCACCTCTACTTCAAGCTCATCCACAAGAACTCATCATAGGGAGTCCTACAAAGAGAGTAATGACTCGATCTCAAAAGCTAGCTTCTTTCGTTGAACATCACTCTTTTGTCTCTTGTGTTGAACCTAAGAATGTAGAAGAAGCTCTTCAAGATCCGGATTGGGTGAATGCCATGCACGAAGAATTGAACAACTTCACCCGCAACCAAGTGTGGACACTTGAAGAGCATCCTAAAGGTGCAAGAGTCATTGGAACCAAGTGGGTGTTCCGAAACAAGCAAGATGACCAAGGCATAGTAGTGAGGAACAAGGCAAGACTAGTTGCAAAAGGGTTCTCTCAAGTTGAAGGCCTTGATTTTGGAGAGACTTTTGCACCCGTTGCAAGACTTGAAGCCATTCGTATCCTCCTTGCATATGCATCACATCATGATATGAAATTATATCAAATGGATGTGAAAAGTGCATTCTTAAATGGCTTTATTAATGAACTAGTCTATGTCAATCAACCTCCCGGGTTTGAAGACCCTAGATATCCTAATCATGTTTATAGGTTGTCCAAGGCGCTATATGGGCTCAAGCAAGCCCCTAGAGCGTGGTATGAGCGCCTCCGGGACTTCCTCATTGAGAAGGGCTTCACCATCGGAAAGGTCGACACCACACTATTCACCAAGAAGCTTAATGGGGAGATCTTCATTTGTCAAGTGTATGTTGACGATATCATCTTCGGGTCAACAAATGAAGATTATTGCAAGGAGTTTGGTGAATTGATGTCAAAGGAGTTCGAGATGTCAATGATTGGTGAGCTCACATTCTTCCTTGGTTTTCAAGTCAAGCAAATGAGAGAAGGGATTTTCATCTCTCAAGAAAAGTATACCAAGGATCTTCTCAAAAGATTCAAGATGGAAGAATGCAAGCCAATCAAGACCCCAATGCCATCAAATGGACATCTCGACCTAGATGAGGGAGGTAAACCGGTTGATCAAACTCTCTACCGTTCTATGATTGGTAGCTTATTGTACCTTACCGCATCTAGGCCCGATATCATGTTTAGTGTGTGCATGTGTGCTCGCTTTCAAGCGTGCCCTAAAGAACCTCACTTAAGTGCCGTAAAAAGAATCCTAAGATATCTTAAGCACACCCTAAGCATTGGTCTTTGGTATCCCAAAGGAGCTAGATTCCAACTAGTTGGCTATTCCGACTCGGATTATGCCGGTTGCAAAATTGATAGAAAAAGCACATCCGGAGGGTGCCATTTGCTTGGGAGATCACTAGTATCTTGGTCATCTAAAAAGCAAAATAGTGTGGCTTTGTCCACCGCCGAGGCGGAATACATTGCCGCGGGGGCTTGTTGTGCACAAATCTTATATATGAAACAAACCCTTCTAGACTATGGAGTTGTTCTTGAAAAGGTGCCACTTTTATGTGACAATGAAAGTGCCGTTAAAATTGCTAACAATCCGGTACAACACTCTCGCACCAAGCACATTGATATCCGCCATCACTTTCTAAGAGATCACGTTGCTAAAAATGACATATCACTAGAAGGTGTACGAAGTGAAAATCAATTAGCAGATATCTTCACTAAACCTTTGGACGAGGCTACCTTTTGTAGACTAAGAAGTGAACTCAATGTGCTTGATTCAAGTAACTTTAAAAAATAAGCGCGTGTTGTCCCTTGCATTGCATTGTATCATATGTCACGTTTAGTTTATCGCAATGCATTTAGGGCTTGGCTAACACGGTTACGATAACCCTCCTTCGGAGGAGTGAAGAAGCCTAACCGTGGATCAAACTTGACAAGCAACCTAGCTTTACTTTCTTGTATTGCATTGCATTTGCATGGTTGTTTGTTTGTCGTTCTTTTTCGGTTTAGCTTTGAGCAACCTCTGTGTTCGTCCATGAATAGAGAGAGCATTTGACGCTCCTAAAGGTTCAAAAACTCTATTGCATGGCCATACGTTGCTCCTCGGGTGTTTATTGCCTATTTTCGTAAAAATAATACTAGCCTAAGGCAAAATATTTTAAAAATTTGAGGGTTTGAGTGAGGTCACTCATATCGGGTTCCAATTGGTGTTTATTTGTGTCTCTTTGGATTGGAACTTGATTGGGAGAAGTCGCGTCGAAGTTCGGAACGAAGAATGGCGAAAAACAGCGACCGGACGCTGCACCGGACGCAGTGTTGCTTCACCACCGCGTCCGGTCCCGGCGTCCACCAGCGCGTCCGGTCATCCAGAAGACAAAATCCAGATCTAGGCACCGGACGCTGCACCGGACGCGCCTCTGACCACCACCGCGTCCGGTCCCGGCTACCACCACCGCGTCCGGTGCTCCGCGATGAAATCCCGAGCACTCAGCCATCGGACTCTGACCGCGTCCGGTCTGTCCACACCGGACGCGTCCGGTCACTCCAGGCGCTTACTGGAGTGTCACCGGACGCTGCACCACCGCGTCCGGTGATTTTGACCACCGCGTCCGGTGCTACCGAATCGAGCGGATCTCGCCCTCATATAACCGAATCGTTTTTTCTCTGTTCTTTCTCATCCGCCCGACATCCACCGCCGCCGTGCCCTAGTCGCCGTTCCGCCGCTCCCGCGCTTCTTCCTCGCCGCCGGCGAGCCTCCACGCGCCGCGCCTTCGCTCTCCGGCGAGCCTTGCCGCTCTCTCGCACTGCCGCGCCCCGCCCAGCTCGTTCTCTGCTCGCAAGCCCGCGCCCGCGCCACCACCGTGCGCCGCCGATAACCGCCGCTGTCCACCTCGCCACCGGTGTGCCAACCAGCTGTGGTCTCCTCCAGCGCCGCAAGTTCTCCCCCCGTGCACCCGGGCACTTAGATTCCTCCTCTTTGGCCACGGGTTTCACCTAGGGTTTACCCCTAAACCCTAGATTAGGGTTTGGTAACCCTAACTCAGGTATCGGCTCGACTCGATTCCGTTTTCGATTCAAGTCAATTCAATTTCCTTTCATCGTTAGGGCTTGCCGTTGACCATAACCTTTCATCGCTATCTCGTTTGGTCGTTTCAGTGCTCGGTCGCCGATCTCGGGAGTTCTCGCAAACTAGATCACCTCGTCCCTTCACCGTCGTCTCGTCGATCCGAGGTAGCTTAGCGTCGCTTCACTTCGTATCTCACGTGCTTGCTATCTAGGGTTTCGTATCTTTAGATATATATATGCTTATTGTATATCTCTCTATTCCATACGTGCAGCGAGTCAGTCGGTGTGCCGAGTCAGATCTGTTTGCTTAATCCGAGGCCAAGCCTGCGGATACGGATTGAGGCCAAGCCTCTCGAGTGTCAGTTCATCATCTCACAGAGGTTTTCAGGCAGTCAGTCAGCATGGTGCGTTGCAAGAACGCCGGTGGTGCTCCTGGTGACGGGGACAGCAGTCCTCCCCGTCGTGATGAGATTGCGCGTGGAAAGCGCATCAAGATTGCAGCCAAAAAGAAGAGGAAGGCACCGTCAGATGCAGAGATTGCTCAGGCCGTGGCAGACGCCGCAGAGCAGGCAGAGAGAGGTGGCAGACGCAGTGGGTTACACATAGGCGAGCGTCGCTTTCATCTTGAAGGTCGACAGCTCGGCACTGAGGCCACTGAGGGCACCGAGGCTACAGCCCCTTCAGAGCAGATGTCAGTTGATCCTCCCTCAGAGCAGACACAGGCTACAGAAGCTACACCAGCTACTGAGTCTACCCAGGCCACTGAGGCTCCACAGGCCACTGAGGATACAGAGGAGCAGGCAGCTCAGTCTCCACCACGTCGCCGCTCCACACGTGCTCGTTCACAGGTGACACCGAGGCCAGAGGGCCCGCGTCGTGGAGCACGACCTCCTCCCAGAGTCAGAGGGTCACCCCCGGTCGAGCACTTAGACCTGAGGGGTGCTTCAGCACGTCAGGTGAAGGGTCTACGGTTCGTGGATGTCAGCCGATGGTTTCCACCTGTCAGAGATCCCAGAGCTTCAGAGGGTTTCTATACCCCACTTCAGGAGGACTTCTACAGGGCTCTAGTTGACAGTGGCATAGCTTTCAGACCTCAGAGGGTGTGTCGACTAGAGGCATTGGTTGATGTTGTGGGAGAGCAGCTCCGTCCTCACCTATCCTATCTGCCTGGCTTATCAGATCTACTTGGACGGACAGGTGCTTACTGCGGCACATGGGTCAGGGAGTTCTACGCTTCTCTATGGATTGATCCTGCCCATGAGTTCATTCACTTTGCATTCAGAGGCCGCGACCACAGACTCTACAGCTCCAGAGCCCGAGAGATCCTCAGACTACCTGCTTCTGACACGAGGATCCACCAGTTGTGCTATGGTCAGACTCCACCTCCCAGACGCCCTCACGGCGGTTCAGTGCCACCCACCGACCTGGTTCGACCCTGCTTTCGCGAGCCTTTTGGCGAAGGGTCACGTCGTACACCTGCCAGCCTGACACCTCTAGCCCGAGTTCTGGATGCTATACTCAGACGCACCTTACTGCCCAGACTTGGCTACAGAGAGGGACTGACAAGGATGCAGCTTTGGGTTGTTCACCACCTCGTGACACAGCGACAGTTTGATATCTGGGATCTTATTCTCAGTGAGATGGAGGACACCATTGCTGAGGGCTTCAAGGGTAACCGTCAGCTTCCTTATGCCCACTGGATTTGCTTCATTATCAGATCTGCTATCCAGATGCCACCAGAGATCAGGGCAGAGATTGCCAACACTACTACAGCATTCCCTGACTATGACATCAGACAGCTTTGGGCTTCAGTTACTAGAGAGCAGGCTCCAGCACCAGGACAGCGTGAGCGCCCTGATGTTCCTGAGACAGCAGCTGAGCAGGACGCTAGAGTTGACGAGCTTGCCGAGGCAGAGCTCGCAGACCTTGAGGCTCAGACTGCTGAGATACCTGAGGATGTCACTTCCGACAGCACTGATGAGGACTATCAGCCCATCCCCAGGTACCGGTCTCCTCGGTCTCACGACCACGAGGCCGGTGGATCTGGCTCAGCCTCCCGCTCAGACCCAGCCATGGTGGCTATCCTTGAGAGGCTGACCCAGGCTCAGGAGCAGCAGCAGCAGCAGATACAGCGCCAGGCACAGGATACAGCTGCAGCATTAGCACAGATACAGGCTCGCCAGGACGAGTTTCAGAGACAGCAGCTAGAGATCCAGAGGCAGCAGGTTGAGATGCAGCGACAGAGTCAGCAGCAGTACATGGATCTTCTGCGGCATCTCATCACAGTTGGGGTTCCTCCGCCTGCATCTATCATGGCTCCGGCTTTGCATTCCAGCGGTCCTTCTAGTCAGGCACAGCCGAGCATTCAGTTTACATCTCCACAGCAGCAGGTTCCCCAGTCTTTTCAGTCCCCGAGCTTCACACCTATCCATACGGGGTTCACACCGTCAGACCAGACTCGCCCGCATCTCCTGACAGGCACACCTATCGGTGATTTCAGTGCTACTTACAGCGAGTTGACTGGTCAGCCGACACCCTCGCACACGACTACCTTCCACTCTTCGTCAGGGTTGTCAGCTTCCGAGGCAGTCGTTCCACCAGTGACAGGGACCGGGACTACAGAGACCCTCCCGTCTTCAGTTGCCTCGACAGACCCCCCAGCTACTGGCGCACTTCAGGCTCAGGTCACTCAGACAGATCCACTTGTTGCTACACAGTCAGCGCCTGTTCCTGCTCAGACCCAGACCGCTTCGCAGCCACGAGCTTCTTCAGAGGGTCAGCCAGATAGCTCAGACTCCGAGGGCGATTCGCTTCACTTCGTGATCACTCCGCGCACCTCGGCACCCGACACGACTCCGTCTGTCCCCCCGTCAGATTAGATTAGTTTTTTGGCGCTTGATGCCAAAGGGGGAGAGAGAGTAGTTTCAGGGGGAGTTTGTTAGTGGGTTTTTGGTAGTGGGTTTTCGTTTTTCGTGTGCTACATTCATGCATATCATGTTTATTTTCAGTATTGCATTCGTGTGACATTGTCGTCGAGTCGTAAAACTTTGAGTCTTAATGTCCTATTCGTCACTGTGATTAATATATGTCACCGTTTTAGCTATAGCTCTAAGGTTGTGCTTCCGTGCCTTACTCCGATTACTTATGAGCTATATCTTTATGTGTACTAACGCTTTATGTCTTATCTTATGAAGTACACTCTTTTGGCTTGGAGCGCATAAGCAATTCCTAACCTTTTATGCTTAGTGTCTCTTGCTTATGTGAACCAAGCATGCTCGAAAACCTTCACTCTAATCCATTGAAACTTAGTGTTGTCATCAATCACCAAAAAGGGGGAGATTGAAAGCATCTAGGCCCCAAGGTTTGGTTTCGGTAATTAATGACAACACTTTATTACCATGACTAACGTGTGTTTTGCAGAAACTTGGTAAGTTAGGTCATGGAGGTGATAACTGCTTTGAGCACTGTGGTATTCATGTCCCTTGATGGAAATCGTTTCGGTTTTCAAAAGAGTGACGTCAAGATTAAGGACGGTTAGTTCCGGATGACGAAGTGTTGAGACACATTCGGAATAGTCGTTAGGATCTTCGTTTTTCTCTTTTGGCCGTACTATAAAGGGGGGCATGAATGGGTAGCTTGACCTAGGCGAGTCTTATGTTTAGGTGTGGTGCACACTTGTTAAACTTGGCGCTAGGCAACCCTAGAATAGCTCAAAGTTCAGTTAGAAGCAACTTGGTTGAAGTTGCGACGCGTTTCGACGAGTTTCGGGCAGTTTTCCAGGCACCGGACGCGGTCTTCGGGAGCACCGGACGCGTCCGGTCTGTACTTAACCGCGCTAGGGTTTGGACCCTGACCACCGGACGCGGTCCTCGCTAGGACCGGACGCAGTGGTCAGTGGCTGACACGTGTCACTCCTGGAGAACACCCGTCGGACGCGATACTGGACTTGATCGGCGAGTCCGGTGCGAGTCCAGTAAGGTCCTGAGAGGACCGGACGCGTCCGGTCTTCAGGCATCGGACGCGGCCTCGCGTCCGGTGCAAGTACAGTAAGCGCCCTTGCACGTCGGACGCGTCCGATCACTCCTGACCGGTGCGTCCGGTGGTTCGATTTCAAAATCGCGTTTTGACCGTTACGGGGGACCGGCGCGTCCGGTGTGTTGCACCGGCGCGTCCGGTGACCCCGTGTCAGAAAGTAACGGTTCGTTTTCTTTGAGGGGTGTATAAATACAACCCCTCCACCTCTTTTAGAGGTCTCTTGCTCATTCAAACATCTGAGAAAACCCTTTAGAGTGCAAGGGAGTGCAAGAGCTCTAGTGAGGATAGAAATTTGAGAATCAAAGTTTGAGATTCCTCACTAGTGATTCGAGAGTAGCAAGTGTGCATCCACCTCCTCATTTGGGCTCGTCGTGGTCAAGTGAGAGTTCTAGCTTGTTACTCTTGGTGATCGCCATCACCTAGACGGCTTGGTGGTGATTGGGAGTTTGGTGATCATCCGGCGGAGCTTGTGGATGACCCAACTCAAGTTGTGAGCGGTTTTGGGTGATTCGCCGCGACGGAGTGTCGAAGAATCAACCCGTAGAGAGCACTTGATCCTTGCGCGGATCAAGGGGGAGCGACACCCTTGCGCGGGTGCTCCAACGAGGACTAGTGGGGAGTGGCGACTCTCCGATACCTCGGAAAAACATCGCCGTGTTCCTTGCCCCTTTACATTCAAGCAATTACTTTCTCGTATTTACTTTCATTGCTTGTTTTACATTCCTAGAATTGCCATGCTAGACTAGGATTGGAAACTAGGGTGCAAAACTTTTTAACGGTAGACTCTCTAGGAACACAAGTAGGCACTAGGGGTGAATTCCGGTTTGTAGGATTTAATTCTTGCAATTAATTTTTAGAAAAGCCCAATTCACCCCCCCTCTTGGGCATCTTGATCCTTTCAGTGCCCACAGTACACAACATACCAAGTCATAATGTCAATCCTAGGTGATGTCAAATTCAGCACTATAATGTGAATATATTGAAATAGAAACAATTAGGAAGCAAAGAAGAAATAAATGAAGTTGTGCTCAGATCATCGGCTAAGAACATGTGCTCACTTTTCAAAGTAATAAGCAATCATCATCGGCTAAGAACATGTGCTCACTTTTCATAGTAATAAGCAATCATCATCGGCTAAGAACATGTGCTCACTTTCCACAGTAATAAGCATTCATCATCAGCTAAGAACATGTGCTCAATTTTCAGAGTAAGAAAGCAATCATCATCGGCTAATGACATGGGCTCAGTGGAAGAAAATTGTTACCGCTACCTCCTTGCAAACAAAGTCCTAGAGCTTGCTCAAAATCGGTACAGGCAAGGGAAGATAAAGGCAGATCTGCAAATGAGGGAAAGGGATTAGTATCAAAACCATAAAGATCTAACCTAGGGAAACATGAACAACTCGAAACCCTAGGGGGAGAACTTGCCTTTTTACCTCCAACGAATTCACCAGCACAAATCCGACACTGAAAATTATCAAATACATTAGAACCCCCAAGAAAACCGATGGGGAAAGGGAGAAACACAAGATCTGCAAGGGATTACAGGTTACCTGCTCTCTTAATCAAACCTCAAACCTGCACAAAAATGGACAGAGGGAGAAGAGAACGGTCAAAATCAATTGAATCGAGTCTCAAACACCGTGGATCTGGACCACGAGGAGAGGATCATCACCTGCTACCACCGTGGAGCTGGATTTGGAAGAGCAGGAAGAGGAAGCGGGAAAGCTCAGAGCGGAGAGGCAGAGGGCGAGTGCGCGGATGAGAATGGGGGAGAGGGGAGGCGTGGTGAGGATATAACGCGGAAGAATGGCACGAAAGGGGCGGTGGTAACCCTAGCTTCCTCCGCGCGCGCCGTCTTCTCCCGCCTGCATCCGGAGAGCCAATTTTTCTGGCCGCCGCGTGCTCGCTCGCGTCCCGCGCGAGCCTGGCCGCCAAGAAACGGAATCCATTTTCGTTTCCTGGGAGCCAGGCTCGGGGGAGGGTTTTGCATGCCGAGGGCCAGGCCCCATACCCTGTCCAGGCATCCAAACAAACGAAAACTGCATCCCGGGGGCCAGGCCGGGGGAGATACAAGGAACCAAACGCGTCCTACATGGTCGCGGCCGGCGGGGCTATGGCCCCAGTTGTGGCCCACTTTTTAATCCCCTTTAATTATCCAACATGCAACCCCTTTATTGTCAACCAGAGGCACCCCTTGGCCCTCGTCGGCTTGCCGCCCCTCCTCTCTACAACCACGCCTAACTATTGGTGTCGCATGGACACGCCCCGATAGTAGATCCACCGCCACCAGCCACCATGGCCTTCCCTGCACCTTTTAATTTACACCCTACCGCACTCCTCCCGAGGCCATCTTCTGATTATCGAATGCTCTTTATTTAGCATTTTTTCTATCCTTGATGTTCTATATGTTTGAGCAATTTAAATTGATAACATTATTTGTGTTTTTATTACTGCCTCCATTTTAATTTATAATCCATTTTGTCTTTTCTAGATATTCAACCTTTATTATGTATTTAGAAATCTATATCTATATCTATATCTCTTATAATCCTAAACCCCACTAGAATATTATTTTGACATACAAGGTGTCCACTATCACTTGCAATTAAAGTTCACTAACATAAGCAATTATGATATCCACGTCAACGAGACACATCAACCACTAACATATATTTAATTATCCACATCAGTGTGTCACACTATCCCCTAAAATTAGTTTATAATTGTTAATCCTTTCTTAGGAATTGTATAAATAGTTTAATTTCATCTGAAATCAATAGTGCCTGCAACAACGCGCGGGATATGCTTCTAGTATTATTTAAAAAAAAGAATTACATAGAAAAAGCATACCTAGGAAAACCAACGCAGCCTATAATTTAGAACTCACGATGATATACTTCTATATTATACTTATTAGTTTCAGTTTCAGCTAGCAAATGTTTTAATTTTTTATATTGTTTAACCCGCTCTTGGTTCATTTCAAACTCCGTCACCGAAAGTCAAGCCAAAGTTTTAGCCTGCCGTGAAGCTTTGGCTGCTGTAATATGATTGCAGTCTAAAATTTTGACCGGCCCATAAAAAAATCGACAAGAGCCAACGCCCAACGGCTATCTCCAAGTCTACTCCTGTCCTATCTCCTACGTGATGTGCCACTGCCAGCTAGGCCTGGGCGTTCGGGTTACCGATTTTTTCGGGTAATGGAAATTGCCACCCGATATTCACCTCAAAAAAATACTACCTAAAATTTCGAGTATCCGATAATTCAAGTTTAGGTCCAGTATACCCAATATATCCGAATTCAAAAAAAAGCAAACTGTACAAAACTTTTATAGCAATTTTGTACATAATTTCAGCAACAATTTGTATAAAATTTTAACAACAATTTACAGAGAATAATATATTACAGTCACTTGTTCAAACAAAGAGAATCATATATTAATAAAGTGATTAGTTCAAATGCTCCACTGACAACACATCACAAACACAAAGACACAAACACATATTCGAGTAGTTTGGGTACCGAGAGATATTACCCGAATTACCAAACTTATTTCGGGTAATCAGAATTGCTATCCGAATTTAGGATCAGGTACCTCGGGTTCGGGTAATTCAGGTCTAGGTTCGAGTATTTCGGGTGCGGGTAATGGGTATCCGGTATTTTGCCAGGCTTACTGCCAGCGCGTGTCCCGTTCCGTTGTCCTCGACATCTACAGAAAATGACACGGGCAGAGGCGCATCCGGCATCCGCTACGCGCACACGAGCCCAGTGCGGCGGCTGTCTGCGCCCACTGCCCACCCGTACCACCGCTGGCTCATGCAGCCACTGAGCCACCACGCCACCACCGCTTTCCTTTCCTCTTCGGCTCCTCCGCCTCGCCTCCCCAGTTCCCAACCCTCCCACCACTCTCGTCTCCATTCCTCCCATCCTTCCTCGGCTCGCGCACCATCCCCTCCCTCCGATCCGGATGGTGCCTTCGGAATCCCGCCCGGCGCTCTAGCGTAGCTCGGGCTCGGCCAGGCTCCGGGCCCCGCCGACCCCGCCGTTCCGCAGTCCAGCTCCAGCTCCAGGTGCGTGCCACACAGATCCGTGCTCCGCCACCGCCGATTCTAGGGGGGCTTGCGTTGTTGCGCGTTTTTAGTTTGGTTCACTCGGAAAAGAGAGGTTTTTTAGCTCTTCCTCCCGCCGATTCGGTGGGTTTGGTTGATGCTGATGGATACCGGCTCAGTTTAGGTAAATTTGGCGCGATTTGTGTGAAAAGGAGGCGCTTTTGACTGTTCACTTCGTTCGTTAGCTCGAGTGGCTCGTCTCCGTCTTGGGATGGCACCGGCCGGGGTTCGAACCCTGGCCGCCGCACCTGCCTCCGAGAGGCTGCGCCATGGTGGCGTCTTTCTAAAAAAATGTTTCGTACAAGATGCGGTTGCTAGACAAAGATTTTCTACTCGGCTGTGTTTAGTGCTGTCATAAAATTTTTTTGGAAGCACAGTAACTCTTTCGTTTTGTATTTGACAATTAGTGTCTAATTATGAGCTAATTAGGTTCGAAAGATTCGTCTCGTGATTTACAACAAAACTGTATAATTAGTTATTTTTTACCTATATTTAATGCTCTATGCATACGTCCAAAGATTCGATGTGACAGAGAATCTTGTAAAATTTTTGGAACTTTGAAGGATCTAAACACACCCTGGGCAGCCTTCATCCGTCGAATGTAGTGAAACTCGATGCTAGATGTTCTACTTCTACCCCTGCCCGGGCTAAATAATTGTGCCTGTGGTCATTTTCGTGTGCCTCCTAAGTTACATCTGAGCTGCTTCTCTTAATGCAGTCCTTATAGCACTTATAGTTGGGTCTGATATGAGCTTTATTGGTTATATTTACATGTGATGCATATGCTTCTGCTATTATTGTACTGTCTTGTCTTTTTTCTTTTTCTGTAGTGGTTACTAGTGGAAGTTAGCACACTGCATCCGTCCGTCGTAGTGGGATCCTGACCAAATCGAGTGTCCATCCAACCAACCCAACTAACTGTACTGAAATGTCATTGCTTTCAGGATGGTACGGTTAGTAAATTGAGGTTGGTGGCGGGTTGGTGGCCATGCCATACTAGGGGAAGGTACATGCTTGTTGATTGATGGTGACTTGGCTTCAACCTGAGTGTTTTGCCCTTGATGATAGGTTGTCATAGAATTAGTGGGAGGTATGATGGTTTAATCACAGTGACTAAAATCTGGATGCCAAATTGCTATTAGTAGAAACAGCGCTTGAGCTACTTTTAGTCATGGAACAGTATTTTCCTCTCACAACATTAACATAAACATCAGCATAAGCCAAATTTCAGCATAAGCGAACAAGGTGAGTTGCTGTCTAGTGCCGGGTAACGTTTTAGGGGGTGTCTTTTTGGGCTATTCTGATGTGATGGGTTGGAGTTGGTATTGTGGTTGCTTTGTGTGGCATATTGTCCAAATACTACTTATGTGAGCTACTTTATATATTTCATTTTTCCTCGAGGTGGGTTATTAGATGTCGGAAATGGATATAGCTAACTAATTATTTTCTTGTTACAGGGGGCATTTTCGAATTGTTCCAGGTCTTTTCTTGAGTTTAAGGGAGATGCTTGCCTTTATCTAGGAGGCCCTTTTTGGTACTTCAGCAGTGTTCTTGCCTTTCGGAGTAGATGTCATTCCGTAGCATCGTGCGTGATGTAAGGGATGGTTTCGGGAGCTTGTCTAGGAGGGGATTTGAGGTCAGGTTTCTGAGTCATCGCAGAGGAAAATCTCATGGTGCTGTCCATGAGCTGCACGACCCAGTGCCTGAGGTACAGAGCAGCTGCTGGGCTAGCTTGCCTCCTGAATTACTCCGAGATGTGATCGAGAGGTTGGAGACCAGTGAGGATACATGGCCTTCTAGGAAGCATGTAGTTGCTTGTGCAGCTGTCTGCAGAACATGGAGAGAGATGTGTAGAGAGATTGTCAAGAGCCCAGAGTTTTCTGGGAAAATCACTTTTCCTGTTTCCCTGAAGCAGGTAATCATTCAGTTATGTTATTACCTTATTATCCATCTATCCTGATTTGTTAGCATTGTCAATATTCCTATGTCCAGTATTGTTATACCAATTATATTTTGGATAAATTAATAATATCCTGCTGTTCCTCTTCTGTCTACAGCCTGGGCCTCGAGATGGAACTATTCAGTGTTTCATTAAGAGGGATAAATCTACCCAAATCTACAGTCTGTACCTTAGCTTTAGCTCTGGTAAGTTCATTGCTGTGTGGACTATTGGAAGTTTCGATAAAAGTCTGGTATCTTAGATGTATTCAGAACTTAAAAACTCAGTCTTCTGTAGAAATTATCCAAACATTTACCATGCTTTATCCGCAAGCCTTTGTAGGCATTGAGCATATCAGCAATCATGAAACATGAGAAATTCTTGATACAATGGTTTTCTTGTTTTGATTCAAAATTAATGTTTTTTTGTGTTGCATATTTTTGTACACATGCACAGACAAGCTTTGTGTTGAGAACCACATCTTCTTTCAGCAATCTTGATAATTCATTCTCAGTTTCTTTCTTTGCCCTCCTTGGAACCCATACATAACAAAGTTGAGAACCATTGTCCAGTATTCCAGTATGTCCGTATTTTTAGTTTCTTTGAAAACCATAGGTTCTCTACTTGTAATAATCAAAGCATTAGTATGCACAGTTGCTAATTGTTCTTGTTAGATCGATGAACGGCGGCAAGCATTTTTTATTCTCTCAACTCATCTGGAAGAATGCCTTTTTGCTCTTACCTGTGTGATCGTTCCAGCTTGTTATAAACTAATCAATCGCTTTGCTGTTATTGAATGGTCTCTATGTATTCACCATGATTTTATAGTTGTCACAGTATCAGGCTCAGCATTCCGTAGAAAAAAGGAGACAGAAATACATGTTTTTCTTGCTCGTCTACTTGATTAATTTTTTATTACCAGTATTGCTATTTGACATGTTATATTATTCATCTCTACAGCTGTCCCTGCCGAAAATGGAAAATTCCTTCTATCAGCTAAAAGGAACTGCCGTCCAACATATACAGAATATACAATATCAATAAATTCTGGTGATATATCTAGGTCTGCCAGTAACAACACATACATTGGGAAATTAAGGTACTGCTGCACTAGCTTCAGTAAACTTTATCTTATTTTCAGAATTGACAGTAATTTAATTTGCCATTTTATTGCTTTTTAAATCTGACATATGTTGTCTCCTTTTGGATTTCAGGTCAAATTTCCTTGGCACAAAATTTGTAATATACGATACTCAGCCACCATACAATGCAACTAGTCCTGCAGTGGCAGGGAAAACAAGCCAGAGATTCTACTCCAAGCAGGGGTCGACCAAGGTTTCTTCCAGCCAGTACAGCATAGCGCAAGTCTCATATGAACTGAATGTCTTGGGAACTCGAGGCCCAAGGCGGATGAACTGTGTAATGCACTCCATCCCAGCTTCATGCCTTGAGGCTGGTGGCAGTGTCCCTTGCCAGCCAGATAGCATCGGTGCCCGCACTGTTGGTGCATCCTTCAGCAGCGTCTCCTTGTCAAAGCCATCTACTATGGACCACTCCATGCGTTTCAGCAGTTCCCGGATCTCTGATGCCATAACAGCGGACGGCATTGTTAGCAGAGGCCAGGCATTGAGTGACGGTGACGACGAAGAGTGCAAGGACACGCCTTTGGTCCTCCGCAACAAGGCCCCGAGATGGCACGAGCAGCTGCAGTGCTGGTGCCTCAACTTCCGGGGCCGGGTGACTGTCGCCTCGGTCAAGAACTTCCAGCTAGTTGCTGCGACGACACAGCCTGCTGCCGCCGGAGCCCCGACCCCGTCACAGGCAGCCCCGCCAGCTCCAGCTCCAGCTCCAGGTCCACCTCCGCCGGACCAGGAGAAGGTCTTACTGCAGTTCGGGAAGGTTGGCAAGGACATCTTCACCATGGACTACTGCTACCCGCTGTCCGCCTTCCAGGCCTTCGCCATGTGCCTGAGCAGCTTCGACACCAAGCTGGCCTGCGAATAAATTCGACAACTGTAGTGCTCATCGAATAATCGAAGACACTGATTGTCAGTGTGTTCGTCCAAGAAGCTGACTCTGTCCTCAAGTTTACCTGGGACGCGGTCCCGCACCTGCTGGTGCCTTGTTAGTTGTTAACTCTGAAACAGCCCCCGAAATGCGTGGGGGCTGAATCTGTTTCAGCAGACCTTGTGATAATCTGTAGCTGCTGCTTTGCTGTTGTACTTTTCTGTAGCTTCCCCTGTAACATTAACTCTGTATCCGTATTTGGATGTTTTTTAGCCGCCTTAATTGGATTGTTCACCGGCGATGACATGTATTAACAGAGATGGTTACAGCTGTAATGAATTCAGGCCTGGATAATTTTGTGTTCGCTTGCCGTTCTTCAGCAAGGGGGAGGCGACTGCTGTCGCACTTTTTCCCAGTGGCAGTAGTATGCTGTTTCTTTTGTGGTGGGCACTGCTGTCACCTTCAGCAGGGTCAGGGTCATGGTCATCAGGGAGGTGACTGATGAGGCGTTTATTTCATTATTTGTTTGTTTTGCTTCGAAGCGAAGCCTTTTAGCACGGACTTTTCGCAGCGAGTAAATAAATAAAGTTTCGCAGAGAGTAACCAAAATCTTGGGGCGCAGGTCTAGAGAAAGAAGATCCGAAAGGGACCTCATATCATATTCTAGACGCAGAGGCGTGCGTCCCTGTCTAGGGTTTGGTGGGATGACATAGACGACGTGCAAATACAGACGCACGCTAGTTGCTATTGCTATCCTCCTCGGCTCCTCCCCTGTTCTGGTGGCGTGCGGGAAAGGCAACTTAACAGGACGAAGACGATGGACGAATATGCATATGCATGGGTGGATCGTATTCATACATATATGGACGACCCCACTGGCCATGCCCATGTTTGAATTGAAACGCGGGGTAGTGTTTCTTTGTTACGGAGCGTCCAAAGCCATACTTCCCTCCGAACGTCGTAAGGTGCACTGCAACTTTACCTCACTGTCGCATGCGCCGCTCGCCTAAATAAATAAAAAAAAACAAAATCAACTCTGGCCGCCTCGTCTCGCTCCGCATGTGCCGCCTGTCCAACGAACTCCTCTTCCTCTTGCTTCCCTGTTGCTCCGCTCTCTCTCGCTTGCCCACCCCGGTGCGCGCCCTTCCCAACCCCAGCATCCTCCCCCTCCACCCCGGCGGCGCCCCACCCCCACCCCGCGTCCTCACCCATTGGGAGCCCCCAATGCCACAGATCGAGTGGCCCTATCCTCACACCAACGAGATCCATAGAGGTGGCGTGCGCGGTGTTGTAGGGGAGTGGGCGGCTCTCCCTCACCCCCGCGTGGTGCTCTCCCCACCCTAGCGGCGCCCTCTCTCACCCCGGCGACCGAGCTCCCCCTACCCGGTGGCTATTGCGCTCCTCGCGCCCCATCTCCCATCGTCGCCACCGAGCCAAGCCGATACTGGTGGCGCTGGTGCTCGCGCGCAGCTACTCGCCACCGTCTCCGATCCCGATGACCGATATCAACCGGCCCAGGCTTCCCCTCTCCTATGTCGTATATGTATGTTTCAAGTGTTTCAGACGTTTCAGATGTATGTTGCAATTGTTTCATATGTATGTTGTAAAAGTAGATCGCGGGATGTTGCACATATTGTACATGCTGCAAAGTGTTTCATAGGCATGTTGCAGATGTTTTGATCTGGATGTTGCATATGTTTTCACACATATGTTGCAACAGCATGTTCCAAAATATTTCATCTGTTTCGGTCTTCCGTTGCAGCAAGTGTTCTATTCTATCTGGATGTTCACATATGTTGCAAGTGTATGTTCTAGATGTTTCATCTGTTTCATACGTATGTTGTATTCAAATGTTTCATGTTGCACGTGTTTCATACTATTCAGAGAGTCAGGGGCGCGCCGGGGAATGGGACGCGGCGAGGCAGTGGCCGGCGGACGTGTCATGTGGCGCGATGAGGGCTGGCGGTCGGGGGCACGACGGGGGGCAGGGGTGCGCCTACAGGGGCGAGACGAACGGATGATGATGGGGCGGGTCAGGCGTCGGGGCGGGCGTGTCAGGCGTACAGATAAGCATGGTAAGCATGGTGAGGTGCGGGATTTTTTTTGTTCGCATATTCAGCCTGTTCGTTTGATCTTATCAGCTAGAATCAGCCAGCTATTCAGCAGTGTTTTTCTCTCACAACAAATCCGTATTAGCCAAAATTAGCCAGCTAGAAACCATCTAGCTAATAGGGTGATTAACATTTTAGCGGGAATTTACACCGTCCGACGCTAAACACCCCGATCGGACGTCCGGATGCTACCAACTCTGTCTTTGTTTTGGCTTGCACAAAAGTTGTTGCAGGCTGTTCCACTGGTTTTTGTCAAACCCGTGCGTTCTGACTTCTGAACGCGCGAGTACCTCCGTATACCATACGTATGACGTATGACCCAATAATCCATCACCATCAGTCAGTCAGGTTCGCTTGAAACATGACCCAATACATACGTATATGGATCGATTTTCCCTGCTAGATCGAGAGCGGGTACGGCCGATCTCGATCCCAGCCACTAATTGCGAGCTGGGCCTCGTTTAGTTTTCCTATTCTCTCCAAATTCCACTATATAAAAAGAAGATTTTCCGTCACATCAAAATATCGGCAAATGCATGGAGTACTAAATGTTGATGAAATCAAAAACTAATTATACAGTTTTGTTGTACTTTGCAAGCCGAACATTTTAAGCCTAGTTAGTTAAAATTTAGATAATTTTTACCAAATACAAACGAAATGCTACAGGAATTCTGATACAGTGTTTTTCTCCCCCAATTCACCCATCTAAACGAGGTCTGTTGTTACAGGCAGACGTCTCTGTCAGGCTGTCAGCTCATCCCGATGGAAAAGGAATGGTAGAAAGGGTGATGATCTAGGGGTTGTTTAGATGCAATTTTTTTTGGAATTTTGATACTGTAGCACTTTCATTTTGTATTTGGCAATTAGTGTCTAATAATAAACTAATTAAGTTTAAAAGATTCGTCTCGTGATTTACAACCAAACTGTGTAATTAGTTATTTCTTTTACCTATATTAAGTGCTCCATGCATACGTTTAAAGATTGATGTGAGGAAGAGAGAACGTAAAAATTTGAAATTTCGAAGGTATCTAAACACCCCCTACTCGAGTACTCGTATACCTATCTCTCGCCGGGGAGAGAAAAAAAAGGCCGGCGTCGTTCCAAGGAGGCTGAGGCAGGCAACGCAGCTGCAGACATGCAGTGGCAGTGCTGTGTGCTTGTGCGCCGCCCGGCCATGTTTAGTTCTATATGCACTATGCAAAAAAAAAATTCTTTATCACATCAAAATACCGGTACAAGCATGGAGTACTAAATGTAGATAAAATCAAAAACTAATTGCACAGTTTTGTTGTATTTTACGAGACGAATATTTTGAGCCTAATTAATCAATGTTTGGACAATTATTACCAAATAAAAACAAAATGCTACAATACCAAATAGTAATTTAGGTGTTCCCAAATTTAGGTACCGTTTAGATGCCAAAAATTTTGCCAAATTTTTCAGATTCCCCGTCACATCGAATCTTTAAACGCATGTATGAAGTATTAAATATAAATAAAAAATAAAACTAATTACACAGTTTAGACGAAATGGACGAGACAAATCTTTTAAGCCTAATTAGACCATGATTGGACACTAATTACCAAATAACAACGAAACTGCTACAGTTCCATTTCGCCAAAAATTTTGCCAACTAAACGCAGCCTAAGCCTGTTTAGTTGCCCTCTCCACCCAAAAAGCAAACCCAAAAAGTGCTACAGTACCTATCACATCAAATCTTGCGATACATGCATGGAGTACTAAATGTAGACGAAAGAAAAAACTAATTACATAGTTTGTCTGTAAATGTCGAGACGAATCTTTTGAGTCTAGTTAGGCTATGATTGGATAAATTTTGTCAAATAACAACGAAAAGTGCTATAGTAGCCGAACCCAAACTTCTTCACCATCTAAACAGCCCCTTAGTATCTAAATAAGGCCCTGGATTGGATTGGAGCCTTGATTCCCAAGCAAAATGATCTGCCCATCCCAATCCGTGGTGGCCGTCAGTGTCAGGTACTAGTGCTCCTACTATTTGATCTTGCGAAGCACGTCTTTTAGTAGTACTACTAGTAGCTCATGTCATCGGATGCGGGGTTCAGGTTCGCCGTGCAAAGGTAAATGGCCTGAATCGAAAGAAAAGCGTTGGTGTCGTTGCCTGCGATCTGCCAGCCTGCGCAGACCTTCAATTCTGAAACAAATCTCTGCTTTGCCTTAGTCCGTGTTTAGTTCGCGGAAAGAAAATTTTTAAGTGTCACATGATGTGTCAGAAGAACATCGGGAGTTAGATACTAATAAAAAAAAAGGTAAAGACTTGTTTTCTGCCGGCCGTGCTTTTGTCCTGTCGCACGCACGCTGCATTCCCACGCGCCCACGCACCAGTCCATCTATGAAGGCACAACTTCTTTCAGCCCACACAGCCTACCCGCTCAGTTACTCATCCTTCCGTTCCTCAATCCTCATCCATTTCTCCTCTCCTCTCTCTCCTTTGGGTTAGGGTTTGGTGTGGGATCCGGCACTGGATGCCCCCGGACCTGGTGCAGTGGCGTGGCTGTGCGAGCGGGACGATGAGGGCCCGCGTCGGCGCTGGATGCCCCCGGACCTGGTGCGGTGGCGCGGCCGCGCGAGCGGGACAACGACGGCCTGCGTCACCTGTCGCGTGCGACGGTGCCCCCACGCCGCCTCTCCCTCGCGGATGATGTGCGCCGGCGCGGCGAGGGCTGATGGCGGCCACCCCTGGGTACGAGTCGAGGTGAGGGCCATAGATATGAGTCGAGGCAACTACGACTACCGCGCGGGCCATCTACGGTGACATCACGCACAAGGCCATCCTCGACGCCGCCGGCATGCTTCTCGCCCCCATCGAGTCCATGGTCCAGGTCTGCTCCGCTCGCCTCCCTCCCTATTTCCCATTGCCACCGCGTGCGCCCCTCCGTCCGGTTCGCATCCTCTGCCCGGTCGGTTGCTTGACTGGTGTTGCATGTGTGGTTTCTCCATCCCAATTCTGATCATGGGTAGGGATTGCTGCGGCATGCAAGTTGATTTCGGCTCAGCTGTGCCGCCTCTGCGTGCTGTGTGTCAGAGTGATTGGAGTTGATCTGATATGTTGTTTCTCTTCGCTCTATGTTCGGTTTCCGGCTATGCTATGGAGAGATTTGTCAGTGTTCTACACTACTTGTTTGCTTTACTAGATGGTTTCCTTTCGTCCCCTGAAGGATGAATTGTAGAACAAGTTGTTTTCTCTGATGCATTTTAAGTAAGTGTTCTGATGTGTGCTGTTTTAATAAACGTCAGTTTCAGATCTACAGAACGATAGGCCAGAAGTATGGAGTGGATTACTCTGAGGATGAGACTCTGATGCGGTATCACAGGGCTTATGCACGACCATGGGTTAGATTTTGTCTGATGTAAGCCCACTCAACTTTGTGACTGTTTATGGCACTAGCTGTATTTTGCATGACTTCTTTATGAGAGTGGAAAAAATAAACCTGTGGAATTGGTGTTTTAGGTCATAACCTCAGTTGATTGCACCCCACTGTTACATGTTTTGTTGGTAGGCTTAGGTCTTTTTAGAACAATCAACTTCAAAGTGGTTGCCTGCGTGAAAACTAGAGAAAATTTGGTACTGTAAGCAATTTTTGTCATGTATATACTTAACTTGCCATGCATATATATATATATATATATATATATATATATATATATATATATATATATATATATATATATATATATATATATATATATATATATATATATATATATATATATAGACCTCCAGCTAAAAGGTTTGCATCATGTGTAGAGATTAATGTTGAATCCCTATAAATAGAGCAAACTTAAATATATCTGAATCCATCAAATCAATCTCAGGTGCATTGCAATTCTAGAACATTTTTGCAGAGATTTTCTTTTCAAATTTATGCAGAGATAAGACTGAGCTGTAAATCAATGTGACATAATAACACTAGGCATCCTTGCAAGAACAAGTCAATAACTGGTAGAGGTATACCATCACAAATCTTCCAAACCTAGTTCCAGAACAGGATTTCTCCTAAATAGCCTAGTTTTGCTAGTTTATTTATGGCACTGCTAAAAAACACAAAAACAAAGAAATAAAGAATGAACACTAATTGGTAGGTTCATGCCAACTGCAAGGATGTAGGTTTATTATATGGTTTAGGTATTATAGGACAAATACTGTATAGTTGGCAAAGTAACTTGATCTAGTTTTATGTGCTTTTCAAGCATACTCCCACATGACAATAAGGATTTCCATGCTGTCTTCTGAAACATCTTGGTCAAAAATTATCGCCACTAATTTTTCTCGACATATCCGGCCATCTAGGTGGTGTGGTCCGAAGTAGTACTAGTTCTTTTATTTTCAATTGTTTCTAGCTCATCATGCCTGCCCACTCCAGTACTAGAATAAACTGTTGGATTTATTATATTACTAAATAGAGCTATGTCTAGGAGCCTTACAGCCCTCTAGATTTCAAAAATCATGCTGCTTCTTGGACGGCAACTGAAATTAGATTCCTTATACATTTGAGTTTCTCCTGGTATGTCAATGATGGAAGGCCCTTTTGGCTACATAGTGAGTTCATCTACTAGCTGCTCAGATCTACAGTACTTTGAGGAACTGTATCGGTACTGTACAACTAAAAAGGTGAGATACAGTGTGCAATCAAAATGGGTTTTGACCTTCTACTTTTGGTATAGATATATTTGTGAAGCTTATAAAATGTGATACATACCTTGCCTTTCCTATTTACTAAGTTCAAAGTTTAGCCCATGGTTTTTGAGGTGTTGCGGCGTCCTGTGGCGCTAGGGGTACGCCTTGACGTCGGGCGACGCCTAGGCGATATGGCATAACTAAAATCCTATGACGTCCTATACTTTATCCTTTTGTTCTGTAGTTTCTTTTGCGCCTACTCTTCTTTTGTGTAGTATGCTGATTCATCTTTTTACCTAGAGTTCAGCTTAGCTAATGATGTTGCCTATGCGCAATGGCCTTGCCTTTCATGAATCTTGTGTCACCTATTTCGTAGCAGCCCCATGTGAGCATCTTCTCATTTTCTTAGGCAATTTAAGTGTCATTTGTTAGGCAAAAATATGCTACTAAATAGGCAATTTATGTATTTAAAAAAGCAAGTATATTTTCTGATTTCTAAGCATGCAAATACTGGATTGCCCAGTTCGTACTCTGAATTGGCATACTTACTTTGTTTCACTTGTAGGCTTCTCGATGATAGCCACGTTGCACCTCACCCTGTCCACCTTCCGCCTTGCAGCCCCTATCGCATACCTTGCAGTGGTACCCCTGTCCTGTGACACGAGCACAGCCCTGTTGTTGACCGTAGATTTCAGGTGAGTTTTCAACTAGACCTACTTTGCTGTTATGCATCTCTGATTTATTTGTTTGCATAGTGTTATTATAAACTTTATACATCTGCTAGGTCATTGCTTCACTTGTTTGCTGATGATGGAACAGTAGTTGGAAAATCAAGGGATGATTATGAGCCTCCTTTGTTTATTACTTGCAAGGATTTGAATATGTAGCTATATGCACTATTTAAACTCAAGATATCGCAGGTGAGTTTCTCCATATGTAAAGCTTTCTTATTAGGTATATAGTTCAGTTTGCATTGAACACAAAAAAGAATTACTTGTCGCTGTCTATATGTGTCTCTGATGTGGAGTATAAGTTATTTATCTTTCATGTGTTGCTCTTGGAGGCTGCAACTATTGTCAGCATGTTTTTTAATGTTTCTATCAGTAGTGCTATAGCAAAGCAGTGGCTGCAGTTGCTTGCTATGTTTGGCTGTTGTGGCATTACGTGTAACGCACCCCATTGCAAACTACTTATGGTGCATGGAGATGGAGCCTTCCTCTGTACGAATGAATTTGGAAGGCATCCACATGCTGTCATGTTTTTGTGTTTCGAGGTGTGAAGTTATGTGGCCTTTGCAAGGTAAAATATGGGCTATGGTACATTGGCTGTCTGTCTCATAGTTGTGTAGTTAATTATGTAATTTCTTTGTCAAAGGGAAGATCGTAACTGATCAGAAGTTCAATGTCTCTACAAGCTTGTTGTACAAGTTGATATTCTTAGGCAATTTAAGTATCATTTGTTAGGCAATTCAAGTGTCACTTGTTAGGCAACAATGTGCTCCTAAATAGGCAATTTAGCCTTTTTGTTGCAAATCTGGAGGTAGTTCATTAAGATCTATCTTTGACACCTATATGATGATTCCTTGCATGCAAAACAATAAGTATAAATGTGTGCTGCTATATCATGACATGTAGGCAACTTAGTCAAACTCGTTAGGCAATAATATTGTACTGAATTAGGCAAAAAAATCACAAGGTTATGCAATTTTTTGTTCAGCAACATGCTATTGTGTGCCTCATGTTTCAATGCATTTACATACACCAAGTTTCAGTGCTTATATATGCTATATGACATCTGACTACTACAACCTTAAATCTGTTAATATTTTTAATTGCAGATGTGATGGTCTCAAGCATCAACATAGGATCAAATGAATAAAGAGAACCATGTGTAGCATCGAGCGGGATGCATGGTGCAGCAGGATGTAGATATGTTTGTTAACAAAACAAGGAGGTTTAGTACAGCAAGATGTATATCTACAGGAGTAGTACTACATCATATATGCATATTAACTAGTAAGAACAATATATGGTAGTAATAACAACAGATCTTTAGTAAGAGCATAAGCTGAATTGCTTATCAGGTGATGGAAAATAATATTATTACTAGTAAGAACAAATCTGCTTGGTTCTATTTCTAATCATTGTGTAATTTTTGTCAAGGTGAAATTCTGTGTAACTAGCTTCTGTATTTGCGTGTTTTGCTCTAAGACTGATGATATTTTGTTTTTCTGCTTGTCACTTCGTGTTATATAAGTTGCCTAATGATGTATGTTTTTTTTGCCTGTCATTGTGTTCTAAAATGCTTTATAATGTCAATTTTTTCACCTATGTATTCTAAGATGCCGGAGATGCTATACAAAACATCTCAAGGTGGTCAGAATGACATATGATGAATAACTTGTATTTGATTCTGGCTTGCTTCAGTGAATCCATTTTTGTAATGTGTGGGATGTGGGCTGAAAGATGCCTGGTAAATCTAGGAGAGAAGCGAGACTGTTGGGGAAGCAGGGAGAAAAACGAGTGAAAAAGAAAATTTACCAAAAATAGAAATGGTTACTAACCTGTAATATATGCTTTCCGTAAATGGAGTGTGCGTTCCGCATGCTTATAGCACGGCCGGCCGTGCGTTAGCCGTTTCCATAAAAAAATTACAGAACTTGTCAGAAAACTGCGAGACGAATCTAATGATACTAATTAATCCGTCATTAGCACATGTTGGTTACTGTATTACTTAAGGCTTTTTATGGACTAATTAGGTTTAAAAGATTCATCTCGCGATTTTTTCGAGAACTATGCAATTAGTTTTTTTTTCATCTATCTTTAGTACTCCACATGTGTGAAACATTCGATGTGACATGTGGAAGAAGAAAAAAATTATGAACTAAACTAAGCCTGAGGAGCCGCCGCACGGCCGCAGGATCGATGTCCCTTGCGCAGGCTCAACATTTTTTTTTTTTGCTCCTCAGTCACATGAATAATCCCCCGTCCTGCAGCGTGCAGGGACGAGGGAGTTGATGCAGCTCAGGCTGCAGCAGCCACCGGTCCGTGTTTTTTCCGCGGAAAGAAAATTTTTAAGTGTCACATTGATATTGATGTGTCAGAAGAACGTCGGGAGTTGGATACTAATAAAAAAATTACAGAACTTGTCAGAAAACTACGAGACGAATCTAATGATACTAATTAATCCGTCATTAGCACATGTTGGTTACTGTATTACTTAAGGCTTTTTATGGACTAATTAGGCTTAAAAGATTCATCTCGCGATTTTTTCGAGAACTATGCAATTAGTTTTTTTTCACTCCACACGTGTGAAACATCCGATGTGACATGTGGAAGAAAAAAAAAATTATGAACTAAACTAACGCCTCGTTTAGTTTCCAAAGTCGGGGGTGGCCGACTCTGCACAGTGCCACCCCCGACACTATAGCACTTTTTGTTTTTTATGGTAATAATTGTCCAAATTTTGATTAATTAGGCTCAAAATGTTCGTCTCGCAAAGTACAACAAAACTGTACAATTAGTTTTTGATTTCATCTACATTTAGTACTCCATATATATGCCGACATATTAATGTGATGGGGAATCTTCTTTTTGCATAGTAGAATTTGGAGGTGAATTTTAGAATCTAAACAAGGCCTAAGCCTGAGGAGCCGCCGCACGGCCGCAGGATCGATGTCCCTTGCGCAGGCTCAACATTTTTTTTTTTTTGCTCCTGAGGCCTTGTTCAGTTTCAAAATTTTTTGCAAAATGATACTGTAGCACGTTTCGTTGTTATTTGATAATTAGTGTCCAATCATGGTCTAATTAGGCTTAAAAGATTCGTCTCGTCCATTTCGTCTAAACTGTGTAATTAGTTTTATTTTTTATCTATATTTAATACTTCATACATGTGTCTAAAGATTCGATGTGACGAGGAATCTGAAAAATTTTGCAAAATTTGTTAGGGACTAAACCGGCCCTCAGTCACATGAATAATCCCCCGTCCTGCAGCGTGCAGGGACGAGGGAGTTGATGCAGCTCAGGCTGCAGCAGCCACCGGTAGTGCCAAGAGGCGTTTGCACCCTGCTGTAACTGTTGTGCACATACGCCGCCCGCGCAGCACGTGGCCGTGGATCCACACGTACAACAAAAGTCACAGTGAACAGCAGCACAAGACAGTGACATGGCGGGCACAGTGCGGGGCGCTCCTCATCTTGTGTTGCCCGCTGATGGTTTCGCCCTGTTCGCTTCAACTCTTGGCTGTGTTTAGTTGAGGGTGAAAATGCTAAAAAAATGTACTGTAGCATATTTTGTCTTTATTTAGTTAATAGTATCCAATCATGAACTACTTTGGTTCGAAAGATTCGTCTCGCGATTTTCTATCTAACTATAAAATTAGTTATTTTTTTATCTATATTTAATACTCTATGTATGTGTCTAAACATTCGATGTGAAGGCAAACTTTGGACCAAATTTTGGATCTAAACACAGCCTTTATCGACTATTCTCTCGTGACAATTAGCTGGCCGCAGCCTGACAGGTTTGCAGGCAAACAGGAGGCGTCCACGTCATCGATCGGACACAGTGGGCACTGCGTATGCGTACGTACGAAAGGGAAAATAGGGACAAGCAACAAGTGGATCGGGCGAACCCCCACCCCATTATTCGGTTTCGGATAGCAACGCCTCCGCTACCTTCCGGCTCACAGTCACAAAGTTTCTGTGTCAATGGAGTCTACAGAGTCATGGTACGTGGTACTCTACTTGCGAGAGACTTTTACACTTCGGGTCGAAAATGAATCCGTAAACCCGGGTTAGGGTCGACGAACCCGGATCGAGGGTCGAAGATGGTAAACCTGTGACTATGTTCCCGCTAGCATACAAGTCACGAAATAATTCAAATTAGTAAATGCGGAATACAAACGATGCGCCAATCAAACGCATGGACACTTTAGTATCCCCAGCCTTGTGATGAATTAACTGAGAAAAGGGAGAAAACCTGCATCGTCGTCCGTCGTCGCCGGGCCTCTTCGCCGTCTTCTTCGCCCGCTACTGACGTGCAGGCCGCCCTTTCTCTTCCTTGTATCATCTCATCTGATCTGTGTCCGTCCAAGGAAGACGACGACCGATCATCGCCCTAGCTCGCTCAAGTGTCCTCGTAGGCTGGTACATGCATGCATGATGCTGATCGTCTATCGTAGTAGTAGTACGTACATGTACGTGGGAACGCCTCGACTGTAACTATCTACTCCCGCTTGCCGGATCGCCGGGCGGGTCACGGGCCAGCGGCTTGCCAAAGGCCGGCCCCACCGGGTCAACCACGAGTAGCGACCAGACCACCACCACCCCCAGCCGTGTGTCCGTGTCCACGTGCCCCCGCCCCCCCCCCCCCCCCCCCCCCCCGGCCCGGGTCTCCCACGCCGCGGCTGCGCCCACCGCGCTCACCCGCCCGTACCCGCCCGCCGGCTCCCGAAACTGCCCCGGGTCCGCCGCCGCCGCCTGGGCACCCGGCCGGGGACAACTCCGTCAACTCGCTCGCGCGGTGGCCCGCGGTGCCGGTGGGAAGTGGGCACCAACGCCGCCCCCCGCGTCGCGTGCGCGTGTGCTCGGGGCTCGGCCACCCGCGCGGACCTGGCCCGCTCCTCCTCCCCGCCCGCGTCCGCCGCGGTCACGGTACTGCGGATTAGATTAGAGAACACAAACAACTCGGTTTCTTTTACTAATCTATCATCATAACCAAATCTGGCTGCGGAGCCGTGGATCAACACAAACCACTCGGTTTCTTTTACTAATCAGCATCATAACCAAATCCTGCTCCTCCTTCTCGTCGTCGTCGTCGTCCTGCTGAAGCCTGACCTGACCACCGACCGCCTGAGCCTGACTGACTGGGCCAGCACTGGCCGTGCGGAGGATCTGGACTGTTTGGACCGGTCTCCACCGTCCGTCCGTAGCGATCCATCCCCTCAGAGATTAAACTAAACCCAACACTTTAATTATTTTTTTCTATCATCAAAAGAAGCGAACGAGTAGTACGTAGAATAAACAGCGGCCGCGCCTCCTCCGGTGTCCCGTCGCACGCACGAGCACGAGCTGCGCGTCCTTTTCTCTTTTTGCGGATCCGTCCCTGCGGATCCCCGGATTTGCGTTCGCGCGCGCGTCCTACCCGCACCGCACGACCACGACGCGATCGCGGCCTGCTGCTGCCACGGATGGGTACGTGGAGCGCGCCCAATTTATTGTGCGTCGCCGTCGCGGCGGTGTCGCGCTTTCTGGGCACTTGTGGTTAAAGGTCGCACGGAAGGCACATGCGCTTATTATGCCTGCTCACCCAATTACTTTTCCGTCCTGCGAGTATTTACTTAGTGCTCATTAATTAGTTATTGCTCCACCGTACGTCTCCGTCTGTGCACAGTCTATCTGCTGAAGTTCACGCCAGCCAGCTGCCACGTCAGCTCTGAGATCTACCGATATTTCCTTCCCACGTCGCAGGGAGCACGACAAATGGTGCTTCATGTTTCGTTCAATTGAAACATGAAAAACACAGTGTAATACCAGTTTACTACTAAACACACAGGAATCAAAAAGATTAATAGACTGTCCGGAACACAGGAACCATAAAATGTTGGGTTGATATAAATACAGATTAGAGTTCATAGGGAAAAAGTGAAGCTCCTCTTCTCCTTATCTAATATGAAGTTCTTTTTCTTTTGTCTATAATCTAATGAAGTTTTCTGACGAGGAACACAAACAAGGCAAACTTGATTAGCACGTGAGTGAGCTAGTGTCCGCAGGAAATTTTTCCATAGCTCTGAGCACATTTTTAATTTCCTCCATGTACGGTCTCCATTCCCTTTACAATGGAAAGTCTTTCTCGGACGGATCCTTTGATCCAAACACTTCATCTTCATTCAAACCTCTATTTTTCCTACGTTTTCCTTTCATTTCAAATGGACCTCTAGATGTAGACTTATGTCTAGATACATATATAATATAACTTATGAATCTAGAAAAAATAAAATAACTTATATTTTTTGTCTGAAGTCATTATTATGATGTCACGACACAAAACCCATGGACACCACAGCTCATCACCAAGGACTCGTGAGCAATTACAATGCTTCCCAAGGGCCCTCATAGCAAAACCACCTTAATCAAAAAAATCTAAACAAAAACCCGAAAACATTCCGAAACCAGAGGAATATTTGTGCCCACAAAAATAAATAAAAGCGCTGCTAGTACTCCACCTCGCCACTAAACTACTCCAACCGCCATGATTAGCCCAGACGAGAGACGAGAGCTGCTTCGGACCCTTTCTTCCTAAACCTTCCGAAACCAATAAACTAATCCCCTCCCCTAATCGCGTCTTCCCCACACATATATACGTACCATCACCCTCCCCATCACCATCACCATTCACTCGTCCACCACCACCACCAACGGCGCCGCACGCATCCCCCACGCAATCCAATCTCACCGGAAAAACGCCTGCTTGGGTTGAGTCGAGCTGAGCTGAGCCGCCATGTGCCCGCGGACCCGCTGAGCCAAAACCCCCCGCTCCTACCCTACCGGCCGTTCCCTCTCCAAGATCCGCGCTTTGATTCGTCCGCCGCCGACGCCGAGACCATGCCGGCCACGGACCTCCAGGGCTCTTCCGCGTCGACGCACGCGCACTCCTCCTCGTTTTCCTCCTTCGGCCGCACCCTCCTCTCCCTCCGCCGCGACGCCGCCCCCGCCGCGGCATCCGCGATGCCGCCGCCCGGGCCCGCCGTCGACCCGGAGCTCGAGGAGTTCCACGCCCACGTCGCCGCGCAACTCGCCGACCTGAGCTCAGCCGGCGCTGGTGGGCAGGGGGAGGAGGAGTTCATGTCCATCCCGTGGATCCGGCGCCTGCTGGAGGCGTTCCTGCTGTGCCAGGACGAGTTCCGGGAGGCGCTTGCCGAGGCGCGCCACCGCGGCGGGGTCACGGCCCCGGCGGAAAAGCTGGTGGCGGAGTTCGGCGAGCGCGCCGTCAAGGCGCTCGACGTCTGCAACGCGGCGCGCGACGGCGTCGACCAGGCGCGCCGCTGGGAGCGCCTCGCGGGCATCGCGGCCTCCGTCCTGCTGGCTCCCGCCGAGGGGCAGATCCACGAGGGCCAGCTCCGGCGCGCGCGGAAGGCGCTCACGGACCTCTCCGTGCTCCTCATCGACGACGCCGCCGCCTCGGCGGGCGCCGGCGGCGGCCTCGCCTCGTTCCTCGCGTCCCACCGCAACCGCTCTTTCGGCCGCGCGCGGGCCTCCCCCTCCCGCGCCTCCTCCTCGTCCTCCACCTCGTCGCCCTCCGAGCACTTCCGCTCGCTCTCGTGGAGCGTGTCCCGCACCTGGTCCGCGGCGCGCCAGCTGCAGGCCATCGGGGCCGGCCTGGCCGCGCCGCGCGCCAACGAGGCCGCCGCGGCCCCGGCCTACGCCATGGGCTGCCTGCTCCACCTCGCCGCCTGGGCGCTCGTCGCCGCCGTGCCCTGCCCGGACCGCGCCGCCGCGCTCCAGGCGCACCACCACCTCCCGTCCCCGCCGCCGCGCGCCGCGTTCCCCTGGGCGCCGCCGCTCCTCGCGCTCCAGGAGCGCCTCGCCGAGGAAGGGAAGCGCAAGGACCGCCGCAACTCGTGCGGCCTGCTCAGGGAGATCCACGCGCTGGAGAAGTGCGCGCAGAGGCTCGCGGAGGCGATCGACGCCGCGCCCGTCCCGCTCACCGGCGAGCGGGAAGCCGAGGTTCGGGAGGCCGCGGCCGAGCTCGCCACGGCGTGCGCCGCCATGAAGGACGGGCTGGACCCGCTGGAGAGACAGGTCCGGGAGGTCTTCCACCGCATCGTGCGCAGCCGAATGGAGGGCCTCGATTCTCCGATGCTCAATGCCGATTGAGCTCTATCAAGATCAACATCATCATCTTGCCTGCCTTTGATCTCGCAATGTGGCGGTGCTAGGTAGCTATCCTGTTCTTTTTTTTTTTCTCCTCCTTGCTCTTGTGATCAGCTAGTGGTAAGTATAAAATGTGTATCCTTCTGTAAAGGATTACGGAAAAGGGAAAGGGAAAGGGAAGGTGTCATCTTTAGGTAAAGATGATTCCTTATTCCCATGTTTTGATGCTGCATTTGGTGTATATCGTCGCGTTTTTGATAGTGTCACGTCTGTGTGCAGCTAATTCTTGAGCAGCTTGTGTCGCTTTTGGAATGTGACTTTCATTGACAATGCTAACAACCAGAAAAAATATATGTAGTTTAACTTTGCTCATTTCTTGGTTCTTATCTTTGGGTTACCATGTTCTGCTGTTTCAATCGTTTATTCTGGAGGTTTACTTAGGCTTTATTCTATCAGCATCATTTGTGACACCACAACAACTACAATTCCTTGGTGATCAATTTGTGAGAAGCCAGATTTTTCAGAATTCTATCTAAATGGGCTCATGTAATGCATGAGTTGGTTGCGTGTCTCAATCTGGCAATATGTCTATGAGTGGTATATTGTGGATTGCTCATCTGCATTATGAATTGATTGACTTGTGTGACGTATCAATATATTTATTATGAGTTGCAAAGTGAATATCTGAAGAATAGGACCAACTGGATGCGTCTTTTATATATTAAAAATAAATTGGGTCTGGATGGTATAGCATATTTCAGACTAGAAGCCTCAACGTTCTCGATGGAGAAAAGGAAAAACAAGTTGCAAGATATTTTGAAGGTATTGAAAAGGTCCTGATCATGGAGATAGCGTATCATTTCCTTTTCTGTACTTAATGAAATTGCAGTATTTGGGTTTATGCTTATCCAAATGTTATTATGCTTTTGCAATTTGTTCAGTAGATGATAGATGACATCAAGGTTGTTAAAATTCTGATCCCAAATCATAGATTCTACTTATTAGAATCAGCCTGTGATAAACTAAAATCGTAAAATCGCACGATAGAATCGCGATTTTAACAACTATGGGTGACAAGTGACATGGACCATTTCTGATTTGCAGCAAACTTGTGATTCACTTCTGATATGTGCCGTTCTGCCGTTCGTTGACAATTCTATAAAAAAGAGACAAGACCCTTCTTTTTCTGAGATCAAAATTTTTTGGGAGAAGTTTGGTTCCTATTCCTACCTCCATTGTTTCAATATCATGCTACTTTGGTCAGCGTCATTCCAGTGACTTTACTCTGGGGTTTGTCATGCTACGTGAAAGAAATGCGGCAGCCATTGTTGGAATGCATATATAATTCAGTTGAGTCTAAATCTGGCAACATGATCGTCGATTGCTCTACGCTACGCCTGATGAATTGATTGACTTGTGTGCAAGAGCGAGCTATATTTCTGGGATGCGGATAGAATATCTGCAGGACAGCAATGGAATGAACTATATGTAGCTTTCATATTGAATAAATTGGTGTTACAATACTTCAGAACAGAAGCTGCAACTTTTTCAGTAAGAGGACCTGCATGATATTTTGAAGGCACTAATATAATAATGAAGAGGTCGTGATCAAGGCAGTAACAATACCATTTTCCGTACCTGATGAGATGACAATATTTGTGTTTCATCCAAAATCTCAGGCTGTTGCCGTTTTAGTGCGGCAGTTGGATGTGCTCTTATCTTTCTCCTACCTAGTGCCAGCCATTGGCCCCATTTACTTCCTCAAAAAAAAGTACTATGCAGAAAAAAAGATTCCCCGTCACATTAAACTTGCGATACATGCATGGAGTACTAAATGTAGATGAAATAAAAAACTAATTATACAGCTTGGTTGTACTTTGCGAGACGAACGTTTTGAACCTAATTAGTCAACAGATGGACACTATTTACCAAATAAAACCAAAACGTGCTACAATACTTTTTTTTACACCTTTTCACGGAACTAAACACACCCATTGTCAGATTGTACGAAAGATGTGGCCAAAAGCTAGTGTCGCTACCTGATCAGTATTTTTAATCAGGTTGGACTAATCCCTTCCTGCTAATAAACTATTGCCGGACTAATCCCTTCCTGTCAAACTATTGCCTTTTTAACATAGTGCCTGCACACTACGTAGACTTTGGTAACTGTACTTATTTCCTAATGTTCATCTCTGAACCCTTTTTAAGATTCTACCTCATTGAAACCACACAAGCCGAATACATAATACTCTGATTGCTGAGGCTATCTGCACTCATGGTCCTCTATATTCATCCTCTATACGTCCTAGTCAGCAAGATTCTCTCCTCTATACTCAATTCTTCAGCACTCATCCATCCTCTATATCATCCTCTATCCACTCTATCTACTGTGAGACTCACTTGTCACTTTATCTAAATATATCCATGAGTGATCTAGTTTTGAAGGATTTATTGAGACGAATTTAATGGTGCAATCGAAATTTAATTTGGATTTTTGGTTTGTGAGTTATAGCATTTTTTTTTCTTAGTTTAGCTAGTAGGACCCGTCACTGTGCACTATAGAGTAAACACTGTACTATTCTAAATATAGAGTAAGAGAAAGAATAGAGTATCGTTTTAGAGTATCCAGTGCAGCAGTTTTTACTCTATATTCATACTCTAAAGCTTTAGAGTATCGTTTAGAGTACGCCAGTGCGGACAGTCTGATGTTCTTTACAGTTTGGTTGTAAGAAGCGACAGCTCAGCTTTGCGCCTGCAAACTGCCGTCGCCAGTTGGATGAAGAATGTTTCAGCAGATATAGCTGCAGCTGACAAGTGTCGACAATGTGCAGAACAGAGGAAACACTAAGATCTTATGTTCTCTCGTCGTGGCCTTTTTTACTCATGATCATCACTGAAAAATGCAGCAGGGTGAGGTTCCACCATCATTAGACGCATGATGATGCATCATCAGCACTGTCACATGTGCCCTCTCTGTAGTCTGTAACCTCACTAACCTCTTCCTTTTTGCTGCCAGTAAGCAACTAAGCATTATCAATTATCATGGCCTGCTCCGCTGCAGGTTCACCTGCCACACATGAGCCATTGAGCCTGTTCAGTGTTCACAAGAGGCAAGAGGAAGAGGTGGTTTCTGACTTTGTATTTTGCCTGGGCATGGGCATGAGCATCTCCATCGTCAACTCGCCATTATCGTCGTCATCATTGTCACTTTTCTTCAGTGTCTGTCTGCAGTACACAACAAGGAGGAGAAGTGATGCCGTGACGGCATGCGGCTGCCGCGAGCTCCAGCGTTTGGAAGCGTTTCCATGGACCGCACTGCGTTGGCCTGACGCCCAGAGGTCAGAGCGGCTGTTCTTCGGGTTCCTTCTTCTGCTGTCGGTCGTCTGTGGTCTCCATTGCTGACTGACCTCTCTCGCTTTTTCTTTCCAGCTGGTGGTGCTGCGGGGGAAGAGGCCAAGCCTCGTGTGATGCAGCGCAGGCGCAGGTGTGGTCGCCTGGCTGCTGCAGGCGCTCACCTGCCGCTGCTGCAGCGTGCGTGCGACCCCGTTGGTCCCGTCCAGCGTTCCCATATTGTTGGGCCTGGGCCTAGGCGTCACCGGTGTGTCATGCTGGCGTCACCTCGCCAGGAGGCACGGGCCCCACTTGTCAGTGTCATGCTTGCAGCGCCTCATGAGTCATGATCATGACTGGACTATCCGGTGCCTTTGGTACATCCCGGGAAGGATTCTAATTATTTTTTTTTTAATTTTCGTTAGATAAGGAAGATTCCCAGAGCCTTCTGCCAGAGATGAAAATCATTTTTCATTATTAATTTCTGAGATATACTATTTCTACCCCTACAAATTATTTCAGTGATTATTTTGTATGGATTTATATATTTTTTTTGAGGAAAATCGCCCTTTATTAGCTCATAATTGAATTACAAACACCATCGGGTGGCGATAAAAACCAGACATGTCTACTAAAAGACATGGATACAGAGCTCTTAGCTAATCTATGCGCATCCACGTTCAAACTAATTCGTTCATGTACGAACTCCACGTGGAGGAAGGGTGCTCTCCTTCACTTTGATCTCCTTTACTATTGGCCCGTATAGCCCCATTCCCTCCCCATGGATATTCTTCACTGCATTGATACAGTCACAAGCCACCCTAACTTGTGCAGTAGCAGGTCCGATGCCAGCGCCAAACCCTCCCGGCAAGCTATCGTTTCCACTACTTACGGGTTAGTTATGCCTTCCAACAGTAGCACTGATGCTCCCAAAAAGTTCCCTGCTTCATCTTTCACCACTGCAGATGCGACAGAAAGATCAGAGGCCTTTGCCATTGCTGCATCAACATTTATTTTTGCAAGACCAGGCGGTGGGGGTAGCCATCTCGACGATGACGCTGGCAGTCCGCCCCGCTACTCCCCTTGAGCTGGCTTGGTCACCATGAGCTCTTCTAGATACCTCTCCACAAAGAAGTGTGTGGACAAGGGGCTTTGCAAAACATTTTTGTGAATCACCATTCGCCTCACATACCAAATCGCCCACAAGCGGATCACAACCCGTATAATTGCCTCATGAGACAACTGTCTTCGACACCGCCGCTAACTATGCTCTCGCGTCTCCTTCACTGGTCATACATATTGCTCCCGCAATCTCATCTTGCTCCAATGCCCAGACGGCCTTCGCCATATGACACTCCAGGAGGGAGTGTTTCTAGGAATCCGGGCCACTGCAAACACTACACGGGCTGTGGTCCACTATGTTTCTCCGATGCCAGACATACCGTGCTAGTCGCTAGAGAAAGACCCTTATCTTGGATGGCACCTGCACCTTCCATAAAGCAGCCCACTCCTTCTCTTCTTCCCTCGTATTTGATCTGCCAGCCGTGTGCTCTAACCAGTTTGATCTCCTCTCTCTCGTGTGAATCCAATGATACTCGTACGAGCGGCACGTAGGCCTAACTTGATCCCCGGCGGGCATATTCTTGGCCCAACCTTGACCATGACATAGAAGCCTTTAAACTAGCCCACCAAGGCTGGCAGATGAGAAGGCCCACCCAGCATGTTTCAGTTAGGAAAAAGTCCATTTTTGCCCAACCAAAATCATGGTAAGCCAAAATCAAGGCTTGCTAAAATCAAAGCTTGCCAAAGTTAGGGTATAGGGTACAGTTGGTTGAGTGCCATAGCAATGGTAAGAAAGCACTTTTTCTCTCATACAATTTAAGAAGTTTCTGGAAACTTGCCAGAACTTTAGCCATAGACATTGGTGCACCAATTCTTTGGCAATGAACCAAGTAGTGACTACAAATTTTGGCTTACCATGGTTTTGGTTAGGCAAAAATTGGAAGCCAACCAATCAGGCTCTAAACTTTTTGCCGTAGATCGATTTTCCTCCTAAAAAGTCAAAAACCGTATATTTATCTTACCCCTTGAACTCCCAAAACCATTGAAGTTTATAAACGAAATAGTTTAAGTTACCTCTCTGCCTTAGTTTCAAGACAGTTTTATATATTTTGGCTATAAAATCCGGTAAATACTTGATAAAGTTTTTAAACCATAGAAAATATTTCTAAGTTTCTAAAAATTCTAAGAAAATACTAGAGATAGATTGGGACATGAAGATCCGAGAAAATTGTTTAGAGCACGATGAGAAGCTGGCTAGGCACCGATGGGCAACGAGGTGCACAAAATTTTGGTGAACATAGGGGCAATGTTCAGAGAATTCATCATCTTCTTGTTATCTCGATCATGAGTGTTTTTGCTGAACATAATAGAGGATTTGTCCTTGTTTATGGTTTGCCCCGAGCACGCCTATACATAGCTAATATATTTTGCAGGTGACATGCACATTCGTTCATTTGCTTTCAGAAGTAACAATGAGTCATCTACAAACAAGAGGTGATTAATGCTCGGTGTTTCAGCACATACTCGCACTCCTTCCAATTCTCCTATGTCCTCCGCCACATTCAAGAGAGAAGAGAAGCCCTCTGCACAGATCAAGAACAGATAGGAAGAAATTGGGTCCCCTTGTCTTAATCCACGTTCGAGTACAACTTCCTCTGTTAGGTCATCATCCACCTTGACTTTATAAGAAACAGATGTCACACACCTCATAACGGTGTTGACCCAGTTCTCATGAAAGCCCAATTTCAGCATCATTCTCTTCAAAAAGTGCCACTCAACATGATCATATGCTTTACTCATGTCTAGTTTAACAGCTGCAAACCCTAACTTGCCCGATCTCTTATTTTCCAAAAAAAGTGTCATCTCATAAGCCAAAAGGATATCATCCGTAATTAATCTCTCGGGTACAAAAGCACTTTGGCGGGGGGATATAATATCGGATAGAATACCTTTCAGTCTATTAGATAAAACTTTGGAAATGATCTTATAGACGGCAGTGCACAAACTAATTGGCCTAAGATCTCTCTAGGTTTTGGACTTTCGGTATAAGCACAACCACTGTGTCATTCCACCCACTCGGCATTGCACCACCCGAGAGATAGTTTTTAACCTCACGGATAATGTCATCACCCACAATATGCCTCTATGCCCCTATGTCTATAGCTATGTAGGACTAGGAATATCCTAGGATATACTTTAGTACGTAGGGGTATTCCCGGATAGGTGAAAATATGTACCCGTACCCTATAAAAAGAGGAGCTAGTGTACTGTAGAAAGAGGGAGAATTGATGAGCCAACAACCATTTCGCATTGTGGCTCTATATTTGTATTGTCATTACAAGGGTCTGAGCTTTCGATGAAGACCCACGGGACAACAGTGGCGCCGATAGTGCTGCTCGACTGCAGGAACGCTCAGCATGCCATCCAAGAGAAAAAACAACCGCTCCACTAAACTCGAGAGCACATGTCGTAACACTCCAAGCACTTATGCCTCACCTTCTACCAAAACTGAGCAACCCGCAACCAAGAATAGTAGAAGCGGAAGCTCCCACTTCTGGCGAACATGCGGAGATGCCCATGCCCGAGCAACAGCTGTACCAGCTCCAACAAAGCTGCAAAGAGCACAAGAGAGGGACAAATTGACAGCAGTCGGCACAGCAAACCAAAGAGCCACTCTAATGGTCCTTCAAATTGCAGAGGTAAGACAACAACTAATGCTCTTGCAAGCAGATATTCAAAGCCTTCACCCAATCTAGGGAGACCATTCCTCGGCATTTACGCCAAAGCCAAGCCCCCACGCCAGCCCGCAAAGCCATCCTAGCCAACAAGCAACCCCAACCATACCCAAACCTTTGAAACCATATTCAACACCTTACCAACTCCAAAGCCAATTGACCATAAATCATCCTTATCTGAAGGCCTTAAAACTTCTCCCTGGCCAACAACTTATAAAACCATAACTTTACCCCATGTAAAATGGCCAAACCCACCCACGTCAGTTTGTGATAAGCTTCTTTGGTAGCAATAACATCAACAGGAGGAAACGACACGTTCCTAGCCAAATCCTTCGTCATAGCAGCCGAGGGTGACACATTGGCATGGTACTCCATGCTCAAGCCAGAATCTATATACTCTTTTGGGAAAACTTCGATGAGAGAGAGTAGCTGGTGTATGAAGCACTAGCTGGTAACAGAAGTGAGGGACACAACCCGTAGCTGACACGTAGCTGGTCCATGCCACTAGCGCAGTTGTTAGAACAGTCGACGTGCAGAACGTGCACCAACAACCAGAGGATGCTGATACGAGGATCAGCCGTGAGCGGCATTGGCCCAGCCACGCTATTCGACTTCGTATAGTTAGCTCCCTCTACCTCCCATGCCTATCATGCTAAGTTGTACCCTTAGCTTCCCTCTGCCTCCCATGCCTATCTAAGGGCTTGTTTAGATTGTGAAAAGTTAGAATTTTTCTAACTGTATCATTTTCGTTTGTATTTGACAATTAGTATTCAATCATGGACTAACTAGGCTCAAAAGATTCGTCTCGTGATTTATAACTAAACTATGCAATTAGTTATTTTTTTAATCTATATTTGATGCTTCATGCATACGTGCAAAGATTGATGTAATGGAGAGAGAGTAAAAAAATTTCAACTTTTTACATCAATCTAAACAAGGCCTAAGTTGATGTACCTGATGGGTGTCATGTCTACGCATTGCACATCGAAATCGATGTGCGCCAGGATCCTATATATATATATATCACCGTCTTAGGACAAAATATAAAATACTATGATGGAATGGAAAGTACATAAAGGTAACTGCCTGACCAGAAAGTTTCCCGCTGAGCTTATCAGCACGGCTTATCAGTCGTGAAACAATGTTTTTCTCTCACAGCAAATCAGCCACAGCCGGTTTATAAGCCAAAAAAACAACCTGCCGAACAGGGCCTTTAATATATCATACAAAAACTTTGTGTGTGACTATAAATCAGCAGATATGAAGAAGAAAATAGAAAACATGGATTATATTCTCTCAAGGCAAACTGATCAGTTGTTCCAACCTTTGATGAAATTTGGCGCACCATCACGCTATTCGACTCTGTCTAGTTAGCTTCCATCTAAGTGCTCCTTTGCTACTGCTAGGTGCCCCACGGTTAAAGCACTATATAGAGCACATGCCAATAATGATGAAATACTTGGTAGGTGTATATATTGAAAATATGCATTACTCTATGGATCACATACCCTATATCTTTGTTGCTTACTATGTCATTGATATATGTGGCACGGCAATGGAACCTCAATGCAAGAAATAAAAGCAACATGTTTCAATGGAAAAAAAGTTCTGTCAAGGAATTGTAGGCATGATAAAATCATAAATGATGTAAAGCAACTAAGGATATTACACTAACTGACATTGATTCACATATTAAGTGTTGATCCCTGATAAAATATCTCACAGGCATCATGTTCCACATTGTGCATTAAGCAACAAATCAGGAGAAGGATGTTAGACATTCTACTAACCAGACAGGCTCATTGAACTGAACCTAGAGATGGAAGGAAATCAAAGCCACCAGTAACGAGGGAGGGGGTGAATGTCTCTTGGCAGTCATCAAAGCAGTGCAGCGAAGAAGTCTAACTGACCGGTCTCAATGGCTTTGTGACCCACTGTAGGGAGAAGCAGACACTATTGTAGTACACCCTGATGGTAGTCTTTGTATCTGCTTGCCGCAGACCAATGTGAATGACCAATAGAAGAAATAAAAAGGTGCCATACTTAATGGTGAAAGAGACTATGATAAAACACTTTCATAGTGGCATCCTTGGTTACAGTAAAGTTGCAGAGGTTCATCAATTTCTTTGAATGGTATGGTACTTAAAATGATGTTTCTAAAAGTGAACGACACAGAAAGATTGATGAAGGCATGATAAGTTTATCTTGCAAAGCTATTAACCAAATGTGATGCAGCTAATTTGCGACGCAAGGTAAACTACATTGGCATAACAGGGCATGAGGTTCCTATAGACAAAGTAAAAAAAAAAAAACACAACTACATAAGCGTTCCAATGCTCCATTTACCTTTAATAATCTACTAGGGTCATCAACAGCCTGGTACTTCTCACTTCTACATGGAGTTGATATTAGTACACACAAAATCATAATCTGTAAGAGATAAAGGAACAGAAAAGAACAATTAACCTGGAGAGAAAATTTTGTACTAATAAATTAATAAGATTTCGACATGGGAGGCATTTTCATAAATACAAAAAGTTGCTTCCAAATTCCAATAATAAGAGCCAAACTTGGACCTGCATGTTCGAAGATCAGAAAACTAGATGATGTTGAGATGGTTTTGTTGTGGTTTTTTATATGTCCAGTTCCTAAGGAAGTGCATATGTGCACAAATATAATGAACTGGCACACAAAGGATGTATTGTAAGTACAATGGCAAGACAAATCAGGAGAAGCATATCTTCAATATAGAACCAGAGTTTGGCATGTTTATTGTATAAGCAGGATCTGATGGCAGCAAATTCAATCAAAATGGACTGTACTGAGGCAGAAGAGCATTCACAACACTTCCAGATGATAGTGCTAGTCTAACAATGAATTCTGATGGCAGCAAATTCAACTAAAATGGACTGAATAGAGGCAGAAGAGCATTCACAACAGTTCCAGTAGATATTGCTAGTCTAACAATGAACACAAACTGTAAATCTCAAATATACAGCAAAATGCGATAACATAAATTGTGATAAATCTGAACAGACATAGTTTGATTACTGATGACACTTGGTTTTGTAACATGTATGGACAACTGCACAAAAGAATCATGACAGAACATAGATAACTTACAACCTTAACACTGAATTCTGATTTTCCCCAGTGGTGTGCCATTAGCATTCAAGACCTTCAAAACTTTACTATCCCATCAACATCTTTGGATATGATTTCAACATTCTGAAGATGGCTAGGTGCAATTGATTTTTCCAATGGATTGTAACTTCCCTCTGTTTTCATTAAAGTCTTGCGTGGCTGAAGCAAATGAATAATTTAATCAGTTAATAAGCAAAAGCAAAATAAAGACTAGATGTGTGGTACAGAGTAACAAGTTAATGACAGCACGTTTGGAATTTCAAGAGTAAGCTTCTCCAGAAGAGGGGTGTGGTGGAGGAACCAAATCAGTGCCCTGAGGTCAGTAGACAGAAACCATTTGCTAAGCACCAAGGTCTTTAACTTGTTAAATGCAGGGCACCATTTCAAATCCCTGCTGAAAACATACAGGGAAAAGTACAAGGATGTAAGTCAAATAATGAATACCATGAAAAAAAATTATTACAAGCTTCAAACACATCCTGGTTAGTAAGCCAGGTTAAAAAAGGTTGACTTCATATCTTTAGTAGATGTGCATCTAAACTAATATATACAAAAACAATCTGCTGTTTTCTAATCTGAACAATGCATTCTGAATCTAAGATCACAAATCAAGAACTAGGTTTCTCATTTTCAGTTCAACAATATCAGTAACTGCAGAAGAACACAAGTTTCAGTAATGAACTAATGATACAGGTATTTAGCAAGGCACTCGTCAAGCAACCACAGGTGATGTTTGATTGAAATCAGAGCATTTGAAAGTAACACAGCTATGCATGTCAACACAATTGCAAAACCAAAAACAGGGGACGCAGCTGCAAGCATACCATATCAAGATAAGCTGACAAATTCAAGTATGTAGCTTCAGCCAAGCCATGAAGAAACACGCTGCCCGAATCATCAGGACCATAGTAATTGAAACAACCCCCACAGGCAGCATCTCCACAATCATCCAAGTGACCATTTTTACATCGATCAGCGTGATGATGATCAAATCTAACCATTGCAGCTTCCAAGTACGGCATTGTTTCGAGCATTGGAGCCCTTCCGGAATTATTAATGAACTCAAACAAGACGAGGCTGGGGAACGACATCCAAGTGCGGTACTCGGAATCAAAGAAGCAGTTTTTGATACTCAGATGCTTCAGGGAGGGAGAGTGCATTTCCGTCGACCAAACGAAGGACGCCTCCATCTTGAGACTCTCCAGCGCCGGGCATTTACGGAAAAGAACGTCGTCATTGTTATGGACACCCTTGAGCTCCAAACTCGTGAGGTGCTTGGAGGAGAGGGACCCAAAATACAGCGTGAAGGGATAGTCGGGGTTGGCAGAGACTCGGAACCTGAGCTGTCGGACCTTGAGCTGTAGCACGCAGTGGATCCAATTGTGGCCGTCCGGCTCCAGATCGAAGTCCTAGGAGTCCAGATCCACATCTAGATCGAAGTCGCAGGAGTCCAGGGGCTGGCCCCTGCTGCGGACGTGCAGCAGGACGTTGACAAAGGTGACGAACGTGTCGATGCCGCCAGCCAAGTCGGTTGAGCAGACGAAACGGAGGGCCGGCGTGGACCGCCAGCGGTTGCGCCAGCTCTGGGCGAGAACGCACGTGCGCACGGCGTCCTGCGCCGGCAAGAGCGAGAGGATATGGTGGAGGACGCGCTCCGGGAGGTCACTGATTCGGTCAGCCCCACTCGCCATGAGAGGCGCTCTGGTCTCGGCCAGCCGCTCCGTCGAACAGATGATGTGCGCTGCGCCGCGCCGCCATTCAAAGGTGGAGGAAGGAGACGGAGATACGGTGAGTTTGAGTGTGGTTTCTCACGTTTGGTTTCTCCGTGTTTTGTTCCCCCCCCCCCTCTCTCTCTCTCTCTCTCTCTCTCTCTATATATATATATATATATATATATATATATATAGAACTATTACCCTATAGCTGGCTACAGAATAACTTATTCTGTAGCCACTTGGAGTTACGATAATTGCTATGCTAATTTACGATATTATAGTAACTCTTCACTATGTGATTTACTATAACATTATGGTAAATATCCCCATGTGTTATAGTAATTCAACTATCGTAAATATATACTGACATTGTCGTAAATTAGTATATAAAATTATCGTAAATAGAGGTGGCTACAGAATAACTTATTTTGTAGCTAGCTATAGAGTATACTCTCCCTATATATATATATATATATATATATATATATATAGTATACTTTATAGCTAGCCCATTTACGATAATTTTATATACTAATTTACGACAATGTCAGTATATATTTACGATAGTTGAATTACTATAACACATGAGGATATTTACCATAATGTTATAGTAAATCACATAGTAAGGAGTTACTATAATCTCATAAATTAGCATAGCAGTTATCGTAACTCAAAGTGGCTACAAAATAAGTTATTTTGTAGCCAGCTGTAGGGTAATAGCCCATTTACGATAATTTTATATACTAATTTACGACAATGTCAGTATATATTTACGATAGTTGAATTACTATAACACATGAGGATATTTACCATAATGTTATAGTAAATCACATAGTAATGAGTTACTATAATCTCATAAATTAGCATAGCAGTTATCGTAACTCAAAGTGGCTACAGAATAAGTTATTTTGTAGCCAGCTGTATGGTAATAGCTCTCTCTCTCTCTCTCTCTATATATATATATATATATATATATATATATATATATATATATATGGCACTTTGAATTAACCAATTGCATAGCAGAATAGATGCAGATTTAGGAGTTAGTATATGATATATTAAATAATGGTGAATGTGGTTAATTTAGATACGTATAAATTATTTAATGCTTTTTATGTTGGTATATATGTCTATGGTTTGGATGCACATATTGAGGCTATTACTTTTTGGTTATTTTCTATAATAGCATAGGTATGTAATTCAGGTGTAGATTTAATTTATTTTCATAATGGTAAAGTTGAGTAATTTAGATATAGAGTTTTTGTTAGGATCGTCTCCCGCTCGAACCAGTAATTTGACTAAATTGTCTTCCATTGACCACACTTTGCCAAATCCCCAATTTGACCGGTCATCCTGGTGTATTACCCATATTGGACACTTATATCTGACATTCATCCAGGATCATTGCAAGATAAGTTACACCATATGATGATTCACACCAAGTTCGCATCACATGTAATGGAGTACTTAAGTTTACAACACATTGTTCAACACTTAGTCGTAACACCATTATGCATAGCAGAAGTCTTCAATTTAAACAACATACTAGAAAACGGAATATCCTTGAGGACCAAAAACCATCGAGGAAACCACAAAAACGGTGGCCAATCCGCAAGGAAGGACGGTCCTTCCTTGAAGGTCGGCCACCACAAATGTTTTTTTTTGAGGATTTAGCCACCAAGAAAACAAAGACGTGGTCAAATTGTCACATGGTCAGGGAAAATAAACAACCCCTAAGAGAAAAAAAAACAACTTGGCGAAAGCCTGTTTTGATGTGCTCCTTTTTTTTTGCGAAATTCTGTTTTGCTCCTGAGAATTGAACCTGTGCCCTAAGGCTTCACGTGAAGCGCACTTACCACTACACTTCAAAATAACTTGTGACTAAATGAATGATTCTTTTCTTTTGTATTCACTTTAGTGAATCTCGTAATAAATATTTAATTAAGATCCTAAACGATTTTAAATGAAAAAGGTTTTAATTGAAAATTTCAGATCTCATCGAGTACTATAACTTTGGTTTAGGCCGTATTTCCACCAAGATCATTTGAAAAATTTAAAAAATTTGAAATTCAAAGCTCCGAGAGCTTGAAACATAATTTTTGGACTCTAAATGATTTCAAATGAAAATGTCATCAACTACAAAGTTGTTATCTCTTCAAGCTCCGCAACTTTGATATAAACGATATCTTTGTCCAATATTTGTATCTATAAAATGCAATATCTAACTAACAAGCCTACAATGAATCCATTATATTAGTGGTTAAGAGGAATGTCTAGAAAATGAACATTTTTTCTTGGCGGCTGCAAGAATTTACTTGAAGGTTTGCACCCAAGGAAACTAACATTCTTTGGCGGTTACCAGCTGCAGACATGCCCACAACTGCTCTTATAGGCAAACCAAGAGATGGGGTAGATAGAGTGAGAAGTGGAGATCTATGATCCCTAGCGTCACGAGCATAATAGAGAGCGAGGAAGACAAGACTCCTCAGATTCCCTAGCTCTCATTTAACCTTATCTTAAATAGGACTTCATGATGCACAACATCTAGAGAACTGAAGACTAATTCTTCAGGGTGGTAACTGATGGACAGAGTTATCGACTAGCCCATTATGCAAGTCCTCGGGGGCTACTGTCAGTTTTATGGATCCAGGGTACCTCATCGCCTAGAGAAGAGCCCAACATAGACGGGGTGGGTCGAAGCTATTGAAGGAGAAGCCCAACCCGGACGGGATATGTCATCAACATGGAAATTAAAGCAAGCTACTGACCAAGGAAGGCTTGGAGACCAAGATATGTACGAAGATCTAGCAGGATCCGATAGATTTCCTTGTAATCGATTACGAAACTTGCATGTAAACCGGTTAGGACTTGAATTGTAACCCTGCCTCCTAGAATATATAAGGCGAGACAGTGAGCCCTAGATTGGTACCTTGACATACAAAAGCTAGACATCTAGACAAATTCATCAGCATCCCAGTAAACCCTTGAACATACGAGATAAGTGATCGATTCTCCACTAGATGTAGGGAACTTCGTGCCTGAACCAGTATAAATTTGTGTCCCATGTGCTGCACTTTTGATTTGCTGCGCACAATATGCTGATTTACATTGTCGACGATAATTTCACCAACATGATTGTAGGTATAGTGCTAAGTTAGACTCCAAGACCAATCAAAATACATGACACGATCACTGGACAAATATCTAAGCCTCTCATGCCCGTATGAGTTAGTGTAGTGAGCATCCAGCATGGTATCCAATGCGACTCCAAGAAAAATTGGATCACACGAAGTAATTGTTGAATAAATTTACCGGCCACAGTTCATTCAAGTTCCGGTTGCAAAAAAAAGGTTCATTCAAGTACCTGCGCCACAAGCTATACTTCCCGTTGCAACGACAAGTTTGCTAGTCAAGAAAAAAGTTCATTCCAACTATCTGAACTATCGTTGTAATATGATTTTCCTCCTCGAACTCTAAAACCACACATCTATCTTACCTTTGAACTCTTAAGGGCTTATTCGGTTAATTGGAGGGTATTGGGAGGGCCGATTGACACAGAAACTTAGCAAGCCGCCAGGGTTTTTTCTGCCTTGAGAAAAAAATGGGAACCGGTGATAAGGAGTTATTGAAGGTCTGGTTTAACGATCTTCGCCAAAAAAAAACTCAATTTTGGAATTGATTTAAGGATATTTTGAGATGCTCCAAACATTTTATAACTTTGTCTTTGTCAAGAACTTTTCTTTCTTCCAGTTTTTGGTTTGCAGCTTGCTTCAGAGGAGATCTATTTTCATGTAAAACGATGCTCCAAAGTTAGATACAAATGTTGATTTACGATAAAGTTAGACCGACTTACGATTTGAAATGTAGGGAGTGGACAATAACAAAATCAAATATATATACATGAATTGGTTTCACAGAATAGTTATGAATTCGTCCCATACCAAACTAGTTCTGAATTTCTCATCTGACTGAGGTTCAGATCGTTTTAAGAAAGACTTCTGACACATTTCATGCCGCGGACTGCAGTCTGGGCCTCGTCGGTCCACCACTCCACCACGCATCAGAGAGCCCAAATCCAAGTCCAATACGCACATTTGGGATTATATATTCAAAAGAAGAACGTACGGGATCAATCTTAACACATGTCATCATGCTAGGGTTTTGCATGCAAGCGCCGCAGCGCAGCCGCGGAGCTATGCTAGCAGTCATGGACGTGGACGACACCCTGGTTCTCATCCTGGAGCTGATCGATTTTCTCGTCAGCCTCATCCGCGCCGCGTCCACATGCAGAAGATGGCGCCGCCTCATCGCCGACGCCGGCTTCCTCCGCCGCTTCCGCTCTCTCCATGGTCACCCGTCGCCGGCCACTACTACAATCGCTACCGCATTCATGATGCAACGGACAGCCCATCCTTTGTCCCCTCGTCATCCATTGATGCCCGTCACTTCTCCCTCGACTTCATCCCAGACGTGAGCACATTTGAGTCTTGGGGCTGGGAAAGCAATCCACCATGGGAGGTCCGGGATAGCCGTGGCAGCCTCCTCCTGATGGTGCCGCGCATCTACTGCGCCTTCCCTGAACTAGTCGTCTGTGAGCCTCTGACTCGGCGCTACAGGATCATTCCTCGACCGCCGGACTTCAACATCCACTACAGGAAAACGCCTCTTTGCCGACTGCTTGCCCCGGTCGGCAAAGGCTTAAACCCAGTCGGCAAAGGCTTTGCCGACCGCAAAGCCACGTAGCAGTCGGCAAAGAGCAGTCGGCAAAGCCTGGGTCGGCAAAGGTGGCTTTGCCGACTGCCACGTGGCACACAGTCGGCAAAGGCTTTGCCAACTGCCACGCCAGCAGTCGGCAAAGCCACGTGGCGCCGTCAGCCCTAACGGCAGGCTTTGCCGACTGCTGGTTTCTCGGCAGTCGGCAAAGAAAGAATTTTTTTTTGAAATATTCTTTGCCGACTGCTTTCGGAGTTGCAGTCGGCAAAGAAAGAATTTTTTTTTGAAATAATCTTTGCCGACTGCTTTCATAGTTGCAGTCGGCAAAGAAAGAATTTTTTTTTTGAAATATTCTTTGCCGACTGCTTTCGGAGTTGCAGTCGGTAAAGATTTTTTTTGAAATATTCTTTGCCGACTGCTTTCGTAGTTGCAGTCGGCAAAGAAGGAATTTTTTTTTGAAATATTCTTTGCCGACTGCTTTCGGAGTTGCAGTCGGCAAAGGTTTGACCTCTTTGCCGACTGCCTCCCATTGCAGTCGGCAAAGACTCTGTCCGGGGTTTTTTTGCCCAGCTTTGCCGACTGTAAACAGTCGGCAAAGCTGGAATTTTTTTTGCTTCTGTTTTCTGTTTTCTCGCATCAAAACCCTGCAAAATCACAAATTATAATCCAATTTCACCAGAAGCACCAGTAGCACCATTTATATCACAATTTCATCACATTTGTCGCCAACATCACCACATATATCACAATAACGCACATCACATATATCTCACATATACAATAACAACCACACAAGTGCATTACAACCATCACATGAAGTCCAACACGTCAAACACCACAAGTCGACGTCCATCACACGAAGTTCAACATAACAAGTCTAGGTCCATAACGAAGAAAAGAAATACATGACAACAACTTCGACGATACGGTGGATACATGACAACAGAATCGACAAGTACCTAGCTCGTCGCGCCGTCCCCGGTCTCGTCGTCCGCTCCGCCCCCAGAGCCCCTAGGGTTTTCCCACGGTAACCCAAACTGAGGCGCCTGCGAGTACTGCCACCCTCCGCGCACCGGCGGCCACGAGTACGTCGGAGGAGGGCCACGCGGAGGTGGATACGGTGGATAGGGTGCAGGTGGTGGATACGACATCATCTGATGGCCGGGACCTCCAGGAGACGGGTTCGAACCCGCCGACTGTACCTGCACAAGTTAAACGCCAAGTGATGTCATTAGTATCTGCAGCATGGACGCACAAGTTAAAGCAAGAGTCAATATACTCACCGGGGTCCCTCCAGGAGCGACAGGAGCAGGCACAGGAAAAAACTCTGGAGGAGGAGGCGGTGGAGCGAACATTGGAAGAGGAGGCGGTGTAGACGCCCCGGACGTCTGCATGGACTGGAAGAAGCTGGCCATGTTCTGCATCTGAGTGTTGTAGTGCTGCTGCAGGCTTTGCTGGTAAGCCATCTGTTGTGCCATCATCTGCGCGTCGCCACTTGCTCGAAACTTTCTCAAATTTTTACCACAGCCTCCGCATGCGATGGCAAGACACGTCGTCAAGTTTCGTCATTTTCGGACTCCGTTTCGATTTTATAAAATTTAAAAACACTTTTCACGCGCGTGCCTCGGCGTGTTCCGACACCAACACGGTCGAAATTTCACGCGAGGCCCCGCACACGGCCTCAACATGCTCCAAACATCATGAATATCATTTTCTAAATCACCGGATTCCATTATTTCATATACCTGCAGTTCATATCTAAAGCTGCTGGAAAAAATCAAAGAAACAGCAAAAATCAATGGAATATAGCAAAATAAATCAAAATGACCCCAAACTTGGAATATATCATGTACTTACTGTAGCAAGGCAACACAAAAAAACTGGGATCGAAAATCGAAAAAAAATTAATTCTTTGCCGACTGCCATCAGTGGCAGTTGGCAAAGAGCCTTTGCCGACTGCCAGGGAGGATGGCAGTCGGCAAAGCCTGCAACTTTGCCGACTGCTGACGGAGTGGTAGTCGGCAAAGGTGACGCTGTGGATGGCGTCAGCCATGGCCTGCCTTTGCCGACTGCAATTCTTTGCCAACTGCCTGGCAGTCGGCAAAGCCAGGCAGTCGGCAAATCCTGCTTTGCCGACTGCAGGAAATTCCAGTTGGCAAAGGGACCTCTTTGCCGAGTGTCGAAAAAAAACAGTTGGCAAAGAAAATTGCAGTCGGCAAAGAGCCAGTTTCCTGTAGTGATCGCCGATCGCGATTTTCAGGATACCTACCTCGTCGACGGCGATGAAGATGAAGCCGGAGGGCGCATTGGCATGTCAAACTTTAGAGTTCTGTGCTTGCTCCTCAGTCGTGATGATGAGGTCGCACATACCACCATGTTCACTGCCGGCGGCGGCGGCGATACAGATTCGATGTGGAGCAAGAAGGCCACATACCACATTGCTTCTAGGCTAGTACATTTTAACGTCACATACTGCTATTTGGGTCGCGCGTTGGGCTAATCTTACTTTTACGTCCAACGAGACGGGATGTTTATAACCCACGATGGCAGTACAGACAAGTTCTCGTCGTTGGTGGTGTCACAGGACATAAAAAAGTACTGGGATGGCCACAGCTCGACACAAAACTTCTCCGTCGTCGATGGTGGAGATGGTGAACCGCGCATCGTCACCATGACGGACCACACCTTGGAGGTGTTTGCGAGGGTGGACGGACAGTGGGGATTGGAGAACAAGGTCCTGTTGTCCAAGGTTACTCGCAGCCTTCCTGGCTACCAGCTATCCTTCTTCGACAAACCTCTGACCATCATGAGGAGAGGTGTGGGGTTCGTTGTCATATCATCGTGGGAGCCAAATCAGCAGTGGCCCTTTTCCGTTGACCTCAAGACCATGGAGGTGGCGCCTGCAACCGTGGGTAGTAGGGAAAGGATGGCATATCCGTGTGAGTTCCCATGGCCACCAGTTTTGCAAGTTTGCTTGGATAGATGATGGAATTGTATGCATTATAACATATATTTGCTTTACTGAGTTCATTTATGTGTTCATCGAGCAAATGCATGCAAAGCTTTTTTGAGTCAGATCGAGACAACTTCTACTCGTGTCTCCAACCCTCCTCGCTGTACAACGTCTTCTTCAAACCTAGATGCATATTTATCATGCGTTGGTACTCCTGAACCTCATCTCCTTTTTCTGTATCGTCTGTTAGTAATTTGAAGATGCAAATACACACATAGAGATACTCTATAATAATTTTTACCTGTTTTTCATAAACTCTAGTTACCAATACTCATGTTTTTTTTTTCAATCACATCCTTAGTTTTTCACATATGCGTCACATCTATTGTGTGTCAGTGTGTTATGAATGGAACCTTAGCTTTAACTATATATGTCAGCTCTTGTTCTATCATATCTGACATGACTGTAAATCAACAATTTTGCCTCTCAGCCTATTCTGGCTGAAAATAAGCGGCTGAAAGTACTGTTTGCTGATTTGTTGTGAGAGAAAAATACTGTTGGCTGGCTGAAAATAAGCGGCTGAAAGCTCAAGCGAACAAGCTGAATAACATGTTGAAAGTTGTAATAAAACCTCTCTCCTCATTAAAATGAATTGAAGCCCGTCCTGTAATATTTTATATTCTAGAGATTTAAGGACAAACTAAGAGAGAGATAAAAAGACACATATCAGCCATCGGTCACTTCATTTTCTAATCAGACACTGTCATCTGCATGATCAATATGGTTGGTAGACGACAAGTACAATATAGTATCTATCAAATTTTTGCTACTATAATGCAAAACTATCGGTTGCCCTATTCAGGTATAATTTTTAATGCTTGAATACATAATTATTACAGGAGTGAGGGAATATTAGCATTTACCTATAGTTTAGATGGATATATTTAGGTTTTTACATTAGGTTATTTTCTATAATGGCATAAGTGTGTAATTTAGGTGCAGATTTAAACTATTTTTGAAATAGCAAAGTTGGGTAATTTGGATATAGATTTACAGAGTTAACTTAATTTATTTTCATAATAGGCACGGGTCCCTTCTATTAGTGCCTCATGACTCTACAAGAATTAAGGCTTTACATGACGGATTGCTTTGGTCACAAACAGTCGAAAATGCATCACGGTTACCTTGTCATGACGATAAAAAAACCATCATGTATCTCGCGTCATACATTTGTTGTACCGAATTGAATCGTCATAGATTGATATTTATATCCATCATGAATTAGTTGCTCGTCTCCTATATCCAGTCCATATCCAAGCCCAGATCCAAACCATAGTGACGAAAAAGAACATCACAAATTAGTGCCAAATCATCACAGCATTGCTACAAATTTGTTTTTGGACATGACAAATTAGTGCCAAATCATCACAGCATTGCAACAAAACATTGCTCATCATTTTCATTGAAACATCAACATTTGTTTTTGTACAAATTTTCACAGGAAATATTAAAGCAATAACCAAGCTACCCTCAAGTACCTACAAAACTAGATGTTGGCTTGTTAAACACACAACTCATATGATTTGCTCGGACAACTGAATCTTTATCAAAGTACATCCAACTAGCAAGCAGCAAAGTTGGACGCGTCGGTCGTCCACGCCAAGCTCCTGCGCGCCGCCGCCGCTGCTCCTCCTCCGAACGCGCCACCCTGACATGAAGAGAGGGTGAGCGAGATGGAGAGGAGAGAAAACAAGGGAGGGAGGGGAGGGAGCCACCGGATGTGCCCGCCCGCACGCTCCCTGCCGCACGCCGCCGAGGGAGAGGGGGAGGGAGGGAGCCGTACCTACGCCGGATCTGAGCGGAGAGGGAGGAAGGGAGGGACGGAGCTGCCGAATCTGCCTGTCTGCGCGCTGATAGCCGCACGCCGCCAAGGAAGTGGGAGGGAGCTCGCCGTACCGGCGCCGAATCTGAGCGGAGAAGGGGTTGGGTGTCGGCTGGAGGTTGAAAGGGCCAAATAGGGTAGAGGGGGGGTGAATAGCCTAATTAAAACTTCTATAAGATTTACTTAACCACAAGTGTTAGTACAAAAGGTGGCGAAGCAAAATGCACTAGCTCTAACTAATTAAGCAAGCTACCTACACAAGTCTAGTACAAGGCTATCCACTAAACACAACAACAACTACAAGCTAGATACAAGAAGTAATGCGAGAGAAGAGCTTCAAGTGATTATACCGCCGTGTAGAGATGAGAAGAACCAATCAATTAATCACACAAGAGAAATCCTCGGGAAGAGAACGACACAATAATTTATCCCGAGGTTCACTTGCTTCCCGGCAAGCTACTCCCCGTTGTGGCGATACACCCACTTGTCAGTTCACGAGCTAATTGACTATCAAGAGTCGAGCCCTCGGCGGGCGTCGCACAACCGCACACAAGATGGGGATCCTCCAAGCCACGAGCTCTACTAGAGTATCCAATTCGTGAACTCCCGCGGGGAAGGATCAAGAACCCCTTACAACACTTGGTGAGGGCTCCAACAATCTCTAATTGCGAGCTCAATCACCTCCGCTGCTCCAAGCCGTCTACCGTGTCGGGAAACACGGAAGAGTAACAAGAAATCCGCAGCAACTCGAAGAACAAGTGCCTCTAGAATGCAACTCTCAAGCAATGCACTTGAATCTCACTCAATCTCACTCAAGATGAGCAACTAAGCAAAGAGATAAGTGGAGGGGTTGTTCTCTAGTTCAAAGGATGTCTCTAGGTCTCAAAATGTGCAAGAGTTACCCTCAAACCCCAGCCAAATTCTATTTATAGCGAAGGGGTACGCAGCTAGCCGTTACCGGACGACGTAGTGCAAACCGTGCTGACTGGACGCACCGGTCAGGGTGACCGGACGCGTCCGGTCACTACAGGACAAGCGAGAACCGTGCGTGTCAGAAGTAGCCGTTGCCATGACCGGACGCGCTTCAGCGTTTGACCGGACGCGCTGCACCCAGCGTCCGGTCGGAGTCCAGAGAGCTCCCACCACGACCGGACGCGTCCGATCACACGTGACCGGACGCGCCGCGCGTCCGGACGGCTCTACGACCAGCTCTGTCCCTCTAGGTGCCTGACCAGACGCTCCGGTTCCGTGAGAGACCGGACGCGCCGGTTGCAAACCCTAGCACCCGCGCGCCTGACTGCTGCGAGAACTGACCGGACGCGTTCGGTCAAACCATGACCGCGTCCGGTGCAGCGTCCGGTCACCACAGTGATCACCGTTCGTCTCTGTTTCTTTTCCAACTTCTGGCGCAGTGGAAAATAGGCATTTCACTTCCCGAAAAAGCGCCGAATCCCGCCTCGCAAGCTAGGCGGGAGGGAGAGAGGAACCCAAACCCCTCTCTACCGCTTAAACTCCACCGTCTTCGCAAAAGTGCTAACACCACCAAGTGTACACCACCATGTGTATGTGTGTTAGCATTTCACAAACATTTTCAAGGCGTTATGTTAGCTCTCTACTAGATCCTAATGCATATGCTCAAGACATTGATCTAATGGCACTTGATTCCTGAGCTAACTATGATTGCCCCTCTTGGTAGTCGGCTATGTATCCTAAATCCGATCAATCACTTCTCTACTCATCTTAGACTGGCAAAAGGAAAACCCTATGGTTATACCTTTGCTTTGCGCTCTTAGATCCTTCTTCTCCACTTGAGCATCGTGTCCATCATTTTATGTGCATTACTTCATGATCTTGCTCATCATTTCATGCATCAAATCATGTGGTCTTGTGGCCATCTCTCCATGCCATTTCCACCTCCATCACATGTTGCTTATGCCTAGCTTAATCACACTTGATACAATAGCATTAGCAACTTGGTGTCATTAATTACCAAAACCAAACTTGGGCTTTCAGAGGTCCTGCAGCGCCGGGCACCGCGCTCACGACGGTGAGAGTTGCGCCGTAAGCTGCTGCTGGCATGCGCACCTTGCGCCTTGGGTTGGGTGGCGGCTGCAGGAGTGGAGGATGTGGGGATGATGTGCTGGACTTAGGGTTTCACAAATCGATATATATACTAAAGTCGATAATGGGCCTTGGTGGGCTGCTTCGTCATGCTGCTGTTCGGCAGTTTGCTTTGCGTGTCTTCAGGAGGAAGAAGAGGAGGCCAAGTCGTACGTACTACTCCAATTTTGCTGCTCGTGATTTCTCGATTTTTGCTGGTCGTGATTTCTGCCCCTAGTTTCCAAATAGCGACAAGGAATTAAAACACGTGGGCGAGGAACCCAGGGAAACAAATTGCCACTAAAATCCCCCGTGGGGGCTTTTCTTCCCTGGGTCATGCTCCCTTTCCTTCCAAAGTAACCCTAATAGGAGAATTCCCCGAGGGGAATCAGGGATTGGGGCCCCATTGCCATCTCTAGGCCTGAGACACAGAGAGAGAGAGAGAGTGGAGAAGAGAGCTGAGAAACCCTAAATTTTGGTTCTGCTTATATACGCGAGGGGTACTGGGTCTTTGGACTGGGTATCCAATACTCTGGTTCTTGCATCGTTTATAGGGGAATATGATATGTGACGTCCAACCGTGAGACAACTAAACCAGTTGTCATAGATGTTTAACTTCAGGAATGAATAATCACAGACAATAGAATTCTATGATGTTTTATTAGAACATCACCAGTAAACCGTCATGTAAAGCCTTATTTCTTGTAGCAATGACTGGATTTGCCAGTGCCTTTTGTGGCACATCCTGGCAAGGATTCTAATTGTTGTTTTATTTTTTGTTACAAGGAAGATTCCAGAGCCCTCTGCAAGAGGTTAAAATCATTTTCATTTCTAATTTCTTATAGATGGATTAGAATTCAAGCGATTTTTTTAGATGGATTAGATTAAATCCAATGAAATGATATTCGTACGATGTGCACGTAGGCCTAACTTGATCCTCGGCGGGCGTATTCTTGGCCCAACCTTGGCCATGACACAAAAGCCTTTGAACTAGTACTAGCCCACCAAGGCTGGCAGATGCGAAGGTCCACTAAGGATGTTTCAGTTAGGAAAACTCCATTTTAGCTAACTAAACCATTGTCGTAGACCAATTTTCCTCTTGAAACTCTAAAACTGTATATGTCGATCTTACCGTTGAAGTCTTAAACCGTTCAAAATGAGCAACAAGGTGGAACGAAATTGATGGCGGAAAATATACGAGAGGAAGAGAAGATAATCCACGATTGGGAGGACAGAGCGACGTGAAAACTTAGCGAGTCACGAGCAATTTTTCTATCTCGAGGAAAGATGGGAACTGATGGTAATGGGAGGTCTGTTTTTTTTCTCGGCCAAAAAATGATTTTGAAATTTATTGAAGGATTTTTGAAGAGCATCTCAAAAAGATCTATTATATTGTATCTCCTATGAATTGTTCTAGGAGAGTACCTTAAAATCAATTTAGGATACAAGAGAGGACTGTTGTAGCAAATTAGCTAAAACTTGTTTCCTCTATTTCTCTAGAGATAGGGGAAAGTGGGTTGTATGTGGAAGGGCGTGGCTAGCGCCTGGACGTTCGGACGCTAGCCTTTGTCCGGACGCTTGCGCCTACCCTGCCTACTGCACGTGCTGTTGCACCTACCTCGCCTGCAGCACCTGCTCATGCCCTGCTACGCTTGCCCACCATGCCTGCTGTTGCTGCTTTGCATGTTGCATTCTGCTGCGCCCCCGTGGCTGCTGCTGCACATGCACGTGGGGACCGCTCGCACCAATCAGGGACCGCCTCCGCCTGTGCTCGCTTCCCATGCCTAACACCGAGGCGAGGCAGTAGAAGGCGAGGAGAGAGAGATGCAACACCCGATCTAGTTTTAAAACATCCAGATACAACACTTGCAACATACGTCTGAAGACAAATGGAACATTCAAAACATGCGTCTGAAACATTTGCAAAAACATCTGAAATACACTTGAAACTATTGTAAACATATACAACATCCAGATAAAACACTTGCAACATATGTGTGAAACATATGCAACATCCAGATAAACACACTTGCAACGTACGTCTGAAAAAACAGATGAAACATTAGGAATAGAAGCTTGCAATATATATGTACAACCATCGCAACATATGCAATATCCCTGATCTACTTTGTAACATTCGTATGAAACACTCCAACATACCTTTCAAACATATGAAACACCTGAAACATGTATTTTGAAACATGGGGGATGCAACATGTGGGAGGCTGGGGTCGGTCAATTCCAGCCATCGGGGTCTGAACCGGCGGCGAGCGACGCCGCATGAGCACCACCAGCACCAGCACCAGCACCAGCGGCGGTGCGCGAGCACCACCACCAGCAATGCCACCAACACCGGGCTTTGCTTGGCCAAGCGGGCGGTGCACGTGACGGGCCAAGCGAGCACCACCAACACCGACGCCAGTGACGGGATGGAAGCAGGCGGTGTGTGCGACAAGCAGGGGCGAGAGCTGAGGCAAGCGAGCTAGCGGCATTGGATGGGGCATGCTGCAACAGCGAGGCAAAGTTGGGCGCGCAATGTCCGAACGAAACGAACGCCTGTGTCCTATCATTATCGTATCCAAAAAGGGTGCTTCTTTTAGGAAACCCCTTAAAATTATAGGTATAGAAAATGAGATTGGATATGATATCCGGTGGAGATTGATACTCCTTTTATAACTTTATATTTTTCAAGAACTTGTTCTTGAGGAGATTTCTTTTTTTTTCTTCAATATTTTGATTTATAGCTTGCTACCGAAGAGATTTATTTTCATGTACTCAAACAATGCGATTAAGTTAAACTTCTCTAACTATGACAGAGTTTGTATAAAGATGTTTGAATATTTACCGTCATTAAATCCATTGTGAAATATGTTTGAATAGTGCATTTATTTGGCGGTATATATGTTAATAACAAAATTGAATAGACATGAATTACTGATATGTTTTCGCAGAATAGTTCTGAATTCGTTTCATACCTTTCCCCAAACTAGTTCTGAATTTTTCATCTGATTGAGGTTCAGCTTTATCGAAGACATTTTATGCCCAACTGCAGTCTGGGCCTCATCATGGGTCCGCCACTGCACCACGCATCAAAGCCCAAATCCGAGTCCAATACGCACGCGGCGTGTGGATACGTTTGGATACGTACGGGATCAACAATTCATCAATTCCACATATAATGCTAGGGTTTTGCATGCAAGCGCAGTCGCAGAACTAAAAGCCACGGATGTCGACGACACCGTGGTTCTAATCCTGGAGCGGATCAATTCGCTCGTCAGCCTCATCCGCGCCGCGTCCACATGCAGAAGATGGCGCCGCGTCATTGCCGACGCCCAGGGGCGAAGCCAGGAGAAATTGTCACTGGGGTCAGTACTCACCAATAGCGGATCTGGAAATAGTTTAGGGGGAGATTAAATTATAAAAGGCTAGAAATTTTATTAGACATACACCCTTGGAAGGCTAAAAATCTTGCTAAAAATCTTAATTGCATGACTATGATTTTTTATCCAGAAATAGATTATTTGATTTGATTTTTCTATTCGGACAAGGGGGTGTTTAGTTAATGGGTGAAAAGTTTTTGGGTGTCACATCAGATGTTTCATGGGATGTCGGAAGGGGTCTTCGGATACTAATAAAAAAACTAATTACATAACTCGCCTGAAAACCGCGAGACGATTTTATTAAGCCTAATTAAGCCATCATTAGCACATGTGTGTTACTGTAGCACTTAAGGCTAATCATGAACTAATTAGGCTTAAAAAATTTGTCTCGTGGTTTCAACCAAACTGTGTAATTAGTTTTTTCGTCTACATCTAGTACTCCATGCATGTGTCCAAACATTCGATACGATGGGGTGAAAAATTTTTAGGTAAAAACTAAACACCCGCTTAAGAGTTGCTCCCTTAGAATTTGGCCTGCGAGGGGGCTGCAACCCCGACAGCCCCCTGTGCATCCACCCCTGGTACTCACTGTACTAAGTGCTGATAATATCATGCATAACATCAAATGGATAAAATAAAAATGTATATTGTGACAAAATAAGGTTTCGCAAAAGTAGTTACCTCTTACAATTTTCCTCTACAACTATGATGCAATAAATATCAAACAGCTTTAATAATAAGAAAAACTAAAGCAAATAGCAGTTATGCGTACGTTGTTAACGTTCTTGACTTCTTTGCTGAGACGCAAGTTACACCATCCTTGCTGAGAATCTGAGTTCGGATTGTATAGCTGGAAAAAATAAAACCCTAAGACCTCAACATTCAGACTTGATCGTTAATTGCAAAATGCATAATTGGGTATTTGTTGTTTGGGGTACCTTATCTAGATGCTTGAGAGTAGATAGGACAGCAGGAGAACATGAGATCGAGAACGAACCGAGCTACCGACGAGCGGCGGCTGAGCGCCGGCCGCTGGGTAGGGGCGACGCCTGCAGGAGGATCTGCGAAGCTGAAAGGGTGCATGACCTGCCCCCGGCTGCTACCAGGCTGTTAGCAGACGCTGGATCGGAGGCAAGGCAACGTTTGGCCTTCTCCAATTGGAAAAAGTCTACTTTTCCTCCCCAACTTTCACGAAAGTCCGTTTTTCCTCCCTCAACTTCAAAACCGGGCAAATCACCTCCCTCAACTTTTCAAACCGTGCATTTTACCTCCCTGGAGCGGTTTTGAAGGCAGTTTTGCTACAGTAAATAGTGGTTTTGCTACAGTAAAGCGGTTTTGTCTTTTTCTTTTTTTTATTTATTTCGGCTGAATCTTTGAAAAATCATAGTAAATCACAGAAAAATCATAAAATGAAAAATCCAATTTTGTTGCACTCCACATGAGTAGATCTACATAATGAACATATAATATGGTATGCTTTAGTACAAAGTTTTTGCTATGAAGGTTTTGTCTTTTTCTTTTTTATTTATTTCGGCTAAATCTTTGAAAAATCATAGTAAATTACAGAAAAATAATAAAATAGAAAATCTAATTTTGTTGGACTCCACATGAGCATATCTACACAGTGAACATATAATATGGTATGCTTTAGTATAAAATTTTTATTGTAGCTTTAGATCTATGCTTTTCTGTAATTAATTGAAATAATTCATAGCTGCAGCTTCTATAATTATTTTGTTGGACACTGTCATCTGCATGATCAATATGGTTGGTAGACGACAAGCACAATATAGTATCTATCAAATTTTTGCTACTATAATGCAAAACTATCGCTTGTCCTATTCAGGTATAATTTTTAATGCTTGAATACATAATTATTATAGGAGTGAGGGAATATTAGCATTTACCTATAGTTTAGATGGATATATTTAGGTTTTTACATTAGGTTATTTTCTATAATGGCATAAGTGTGTAATTTAGGTGCAGATTTAAACTATTTTTGAAATAGCAAAGTTGGGTAATTTGGATATAGATTCACAGAGTTAACTTAATTTATTTTCATAATAGGCATGGGTCCCTTCTCTTAGTGTCTCATGACTCTACAAGAATTAAGGCTTTACACGACGGATTGCTTTGGTCACAAACAGTCGAAAATGCATCACGGTTACCTTGTCATGACGATAAAAAAACCATCATGTATCTCGCGTCATACATTTGCTGTACCGAATTGAATCGTCATAGATTGATATTTATATCCATCATGAATTAGTTGCTCGTCTCCTATATCCAGTCCATATCCAAGCCCAGATCAAAACCATAGTGACGAAAAAGAACATCACAAATTAGTGCCAAATCATCATAGCATTGCTACAAATTTGTTTTTGGACATGACAAATTAGTGCCAAATCATCACAGCATTGCAACAAAACATTGCTCATCATTTTCATTGAAACATCAACATTTGTTTTTGTACAAATTTTCACAGGAAATATTAAAGCAATAACCAAGCTACCCTCAAGTACCTACAAAACTAGATGTTGGCTTGTTAAACACACAACTCATATGATTTGCTCGGACAACTGAATCTTTATCAAAGTACATCCAACTAGCAAGCAGCAAAGTTGGACGCGTCGGTCGTCCACGCCAAGCTCCTGCGCGCCGCCGCCGCTGCTCCTCCTCCGAACGCGCCACCCTGACATGAAGAGAGGGTGAGCGAGATGGAGAGGAGAGAAAACAAGGGAGGGAGGGGAGGGAGCCACCGGATGTGCCCGGCCGCACGCTCCCTGCCGCGCGCCGCCGAGGGAGAGGGGGAGGGGGGAGCCGTACCTGCGCCGGATCTGAGCGGAGAGGGAGGAAGGGAGGGACGAAGCTGCCGAATCTGCTTGTCTGCGCGCTGATAGCCGCACGCCGCCAAGGAAGTGGGAGGGAGCTCGCCGTACCGGCGCCGAATCTGAGCGGAGAAGGGGTTGGGTGTCGGCTGGAGGTTGAAAGGTCCAAATAGGGTAGAGGGGGGTGAATAGCCTAATTAAAACTTCTATAAGATTTACTTAACCACAAGTGTAAGTACAAAAGGTGGCGAAGCAAAATGCATTAGCTCTAACTAATTAAGCAAGCCACCTACACAAGTCTAGTACAAGGCTATCCACTAAACACAACAACTACAAGCTAGATACAAGAAGATTACTTTTAAGCTGAAATTGAAAACAACAATAAAATTAAAAAAGTGGACAATTAAGTAGACAAAATGAAAAATAAAATACTGAAACTGAAATTGACAACTAGAAAATAAAACTAAAAAAGACAAATAGAAACTCAAAAGTAAAGTAGACAAAATAAGAAACACCACACTTTTAACATCACACTGGCTAGGGAATATTACTTTTAAGAAGAAAACAACAATTCATCATGACAATAACAAACGGTGGCATGGCCAGATCCACATCAATATATCTGTCAGGATCAGTGTTAGGACCAAAGAAATGACGGATGACCCCTGCATGATCACTCATTCAACGCGGCGCCTGCTAAGGGCATGTTTAGTTCCCAAAATTTTGCAACTTTTTTCAAGATTTCTCGTCACATCGAATCTTTGGACTTATGCATGAAGCATTAAATATTGATAAAAAATAAAACTAATTACACAGTTTAGACGAAATTCACGAGACGAATCTTTTAAGCCTAATTAATCATAATTGGACACTAATTACCAAATATCAATGAAAATACTATATTACCATTTTTTAAAAATTTTCGCGAACTAAATTAGGCTAAACAAAAACGAACGATATCAGCTTTTACGTGGACTGACGCACATGTCCTGTGGGTATGGCAGGCTAGGCCGCCGGGACCGGCCACCGGGCCGATTGTGGGCAGGTCGCCCGCTAGCCGCGCGGAGGGACCCGAAGCGTGTTAGCTTTTGCGTAGAGAGATCTGCAGAGCATTGAGGTGAGCAGGCCCAGTTGCGTCTTGGGCCACACCGCTGCACAGGTCCAGGAAACGTGGCGTCCGGACGAACGAACGTCCGCTCGTGAGTATTACTATAAAAATATTGATATAAATGTTTATTTACTAGAAAAAAGTCAATGGTTTAAAATTCACAATATTGTATTTATTATTTATTTTTACTATTTAAAAAAAGAGATAATTTATAATGAAAAAAACAAAAAAAGAAACGTACGTGGGAAAGCTCTGGCTCAGATTAGAGCGGTGTTTTTGGCAAGCGGATGGTCAAGGCATTCCCTGATTTGGCTAGACGAAAATTTAAAGGCAAAAATTTTTGCTATTTAATATTAGGTATATATTAAGTATAAGTGATTGTCTCATCGACATAGAATAATCTGCTATAAATATATGATTTAGTGGTGTTGAGTTGATAATAACTATCGCAAAAAAAAAAGAATTGATATATAACTACTCTATATATTTAAAGTGAGACTAGGGATACTAAGCCTTTCATCAAGAAGAAAGGTAGAATTAACATCGACTAGTCAATGACTAACTGAGACATTAGGGGTTGTGAGAACAAAATTGGTTTGTAGATCCTAGCCAACCACACCATCCCGGCTGTGAAGATCATCTACAAGCCCATGTGAGTCTACTCCGACTCTCCGAGCACCAACAAGCGACCCAGACGACAAGCAGAGCTCCATCCATGTACTCAAAACTCATCATAAGTTAAAAAAAAATAGAAGCAGAAGCTCTGGTGTTCAGTTATGAAATCTTCCGCTGTGTTACGTGCTGTAGACTACAGAACATACAAAATGGTTATTTGCTTACATCATCGACATGGGATGACTTTGTAATAAAGACGGAGCATACCGTTTGTTGGCATGTCGTTCTGATTTTCTAGTGCGGAAGTAAATAGAGCCAATGTGCAAGTGCAAATTCGAATTAACAACATTACTAGTAGCAAACAGATGAAACAAACCAAACACGGGGAGATTCGAGCAGTAGCTGCCAACACGACGTAAGGTACTCTTCTTGGCACGCCCAAGACCTGCAGCGTACAGAGAGAGGCTATGGGCACAGCCACACAGGCAGAGCAGCAATGTAGCAGCGTCAACTAGAAGCGGGTTGGATTTCACTGTGGACAAGCAGAGAGAAGAATCGTGAGCATAGAAACATTATCTGCGTTGACAAATTCTGCTGAAAATAAAGGAAACGAGAAGGTAAAGCTGCTACTGCACAGGGTTCACTGACCTGTCGGTCGTGGTTTGTGTGATCACTTGTGAGATCTCTCCGGCGTGGTCAGGAACGGATTCTGTTGCTTCCACCTCCACATTGGATTCTTCAATGTCTCCCAGGTCATTGTAGCTTCGTTCATCAGACAACCGCAGGACAGGATGATTGGGGTGTGCGTTCACTTCCTCTTCCAGCATGCAGAGCCCCGCCACCGTAGCTCCATACCTGAGTGAAATCACCTTGAGCCTTGGAAGGTGCTTGACACCTATAATCCCTGACTTCAAAGTGCAGAAATTGATTTCTATCGTTTCCATCTGAGGGGAGGTGCCCTCCTCAAATCTAATCCCTTTCAGCTCGTACATTTCCCAAATCTTAAGTGTCGTGAGCTTCAGGAATGCTCTGGTTCCAAACACTAATTTCTCCCCAAGGTATGCACGGGAGTAAAACTGAAGGAGCATGAGTTTTGGCAGTTCCCCAAGTATCTCCATGGTTTTATCTTCCTTTAGCTGGCTACGCCCTAAGGAAATCTTCACCAGGTGTGTAAGATTCCTGAACCAGTCAGTCATCTCTCCTATATATCCGTACAACCTGAGGCTCCTCAGGTGGGGAGGAGGGGAGGAAGAAGAAATCAGCCATCCAAGTCCTCTATCCTGGTGGTCGCCGGCCCTCACACTGAGAGAACGAAGGGAAGAGAGCTTCTCAATGGACGCACAAAGTATCTTACACTTTTTCATGGAAGCCCCGTTTGTTCCAGTGGCTAGTTTTCTTAATCGGGTCAGCTCCCCGAGCTCTTTAACTGCTTTGCTACTAGTTCTTCTAATGTCCACAGACTCTAGTATCTGCAACTCTTTTAAGTTGCCAATACCTCTTGGAACCCTCACTCCATCTCTGCCAGTTCTGGACCAACCACTAGAGCAGCCCATATGTAGATCACCAATTGCTTCGGGACGGCTGTCTGAATCAGCTATTAGGATTATTGTCAGGCACAATGTGGCAAACAAACAACGCACCGGTTCTTCTGGATCCAAATAAGAATAGCCCATCCTATTACAGCGGAGGACATGGAGATTTCGAAGTTTAGTGATTTCCGTTGGCAGAGTTGTAATACAAGTGTATCCCATGTCCAAAATTTGCAGGCCTTGCATATTTCCAATGCCACTCGGAAGTGAATAGAATGGTGACCCGTAAGTCCTGACATTCAGAAATTTCAAGTGACACAACAGCACTATCTTATTTATAGCATCTTGTGTGATTCTAAAATATTCACCCACTAAATCCAAAACTCTTAGCATCCTCAACTTAGGTGTAGAAATTGAAGGTGTGAGATCCAGATCCGGACCACCAAACCCCTCAGTAAAAAAGGTTAATGATCGAATATGCCTCCAATCCATAACCTTTTGGCACTTGTTGTCGTGGTATGCAACATGACGGAAGTTTTCCTCTGGTACATGATTTTCATTACTCTGGATTAAGTGGACGAAATTTTCTTCTCTAGAAATTGATACTATGATATCACGCATGATGTCGTGAACTCGGCAAGTTTTAACATTTCCCTCTATACCCAACTTTGATGATTGAATCATACTCCGGCTCATTAGCTCATCAAAGTACTCTTTCCCAACCTCATCAATGGTTGTCCCAACCTTTGCTCTTACAAATCCTTCAGCTATCCATCTACCAACCACATGATTTCTTTTGATTTCATAATCCTCAGGGAAAATGCTGAGATACAGAAGACATGGCTTAAGACGTGAGGGCAAGTGGTTGTAGCTGAGGGTCACCACCCTCCGTATTGCTTCAAGGCTTGGGTTACTTTCAAGCTCTGAAGGGAGTTTTTGATAGAAGTTTTCCCACTCTGCTGTCTTCTTAGTGGCTAGAACACCTCCTATTGTGAGTATTGCCAATGGTAAATATCCACACTTCTTTACTACTTTTGTAACTATTGTGCTCAGGTTCTCGTCTTTGTCCATTTCTTCATGTGTTATGTTTGTCTTTCTCTGTAGCAACTTTATGGCATCATCACTTTGTAGGGCCTTAAGGCGGTAGATAAGTAATTCTGAAGTACAGTGCCTAGCCAAGCCAACATCCCTGGTAGTAACAATTATTCGACTACCTTTGTTATTTGACCTAGGAAGTGCAATACCACTAATCCAGTTCCAGTGATGTATTTCCCATAGGTCATCTAAAACAATAAAGTACCTCTTGTCCTGAAGCTGTGTTCTGAGGTAGCTGGCAAGACCGTCTTCCAGCACTTTCCCGACAAGTTGTTCCAAGAGTTTCTTCAATGCATCAGCGCCAAAAAATTGATTGATCATGTCTTGGAGCATCGCCCTCTTGGAAAATGATTGTGACACAGTGATCCAAGCATTATAAGGAAAGCTCTTCAGAGTATCCTCCTTGCTTTCATAGGTTTTCCTTGCAAGAGTAGTCTTCCCTAAACCACCCATGCCAACCACACATATCACCTTAGTAGGACCGTCCATAGCGGTGACATCCATCAGAGCAATCAACTCTCTTTTTGGTGCTGCGAAGCCCACAAGTTCTGCTTCATCAATGTTGCAAGCTGCGTTGTTGCGAATATCTTCCATGTTGGAATCCATCTCATCAGTGATGTTGGAGGATTCTGTCTTGATTAACTTGTAACGCCTATTCCTGTTGCTCACTTCTTCGATTCTTGATTTGAGGTTGCGAATCTTGATAGCTATTCGATGACGATCTTTGAGCTTCAACAACTGTTTTGACAAGCTATGGCTCCCCACATGGACCATAAACTCGTCAAGGCAATCTTCAATGTCATAGGACAGATCTCGTACTTGCTCTGCCCAGACCTTTACTAGTTTATCCTTTTTCTCTGTTACTTCAGGAGCTTGCAGGAATGCTTCCATGGTTTTTAGCTCATCTTTGATGAACCTGTGAAACAAAGGATAACAAAGTAAATTCATATTCACATCGTGTTAAAGAAATGAAGTTGTCCAATAACCTTCCACTTGGCACATGCAGTTTCAAACCTTCGTAAAAGGAACTTAAGCCACATGGAACCTTTGGATTCTGGTATGCTAATCACTCTGTAGAGCCTATATATGGTGGGAGGGACAAATTTTAACAGGAAAATGGTGTTCGATGTTGATTCCAGGCGACCAAGCCTCAGTGACAAACCTACTTAGTCGTTATTTGTTCGATGCATGAAAAGTCTAGATATCTGAACAGTGAGCTTAGTTATGTTTGTAATAAATGAGCTGGGACTGGGAGTCAGTTACAGCATGCTTACCACATCTCCTTCTGCACGCCCATCAGCAAGCTTATCTCAGTACGGGCGGCTGACGCCGCCTTGCTGACAGCGCTACCCAGGATCGACTTTGCCAGGCTGAGCGCTGTCTCCGCCATCTCTGGTTACTCTTCAAAACAATCCAGCTCGCAGTTCTACCGATCACACTGGGAGGCTGAAAGCATCAGTATTCAGCACAAGCACTGGATATCTTAGTATAGCTATGTCTAATGTCATTTCTTGAAATCTTTCCTTGTACAAACAATCTAAAACTTTATAGTAAGGACATGCAATTTGGGAAGTCACCCGAATTTTTTCGAAATTCTATAATCTGCTGTTTTATTGTGAACACTTAATACCACAGATGGGACAAAGCTGTTGACGTGAAAAGAGACAAGTAGAAACAAAAAAAAAAAATCAGATCATCCAGAGAACTGCAGAGAATGGGTTTCACTTACTCGGCCACTCACTCTGGGGTGATTTCTGATTCGGGAATCTTGATGCCCGAATTGAAACTCAGAGTGGTTACAGAGAACAGAGGTCGGACCGTAGGAATGCTCTTGGAACGATCAAGCCCACAGACCACAGAGGAGCAGTTATATTATCATTCTTCACGAATGGTGGTGGTGGATGGTGGGGTTAGTTAAGTTATAGCAGTAGCTAGACGACCAAGTACTAGTTCATATGTCGCCCTCATGGCTGGTGGCGCATCACTGTCCATATTGACCCAGCCCCTCGGCGCTTCCCAGTCTCCGACTCAGCAACTCTCCATCTCCATGCATCCATTTGGCACAGTCATGGAAATTTGGTTGCCAGTGCCTAAAATAAAAAACAGAGGAGCAATGTGTGAAGCCACATCAAAATTGACGCCATGATCTCCAATAGCGTAGCAAGTAGCCACACATCTCTGTCTGAGCTGGAAAATACCATTTCGCCCGAAAGTTTGCAGCGCACAGCGATACTGTCACTGCAATTTCTCGGTGACCTGACAGGATGAATCAAACAACCCCACAACTAGCTGTTTATGCAGAAACACCGAATTTGCATCGCTTCCAATCTGTCATTGTTCCATGTGCTTTCTTTAAGGACCTTTTCCCTGAAAACAGCAAATTCAGAAATGAGAAGTTCTGTCACCATGCCTATCAGATCTTCCGTATCTCCTACTCCCTCTGTTCAGAAAAGAATACAGTTCTCGCATTTCGAGAAACCAAATACTTTCAAATTTGACCAAAGTTATATAAAAAGAGAATTGTTCCAATACCCCTCTTTTTAAAATTATAAAAAATACTAACATTTATGATATAAAAAAATATCATTAGATTAGTTATGAAATATACTTTCGTAATAAACTAATTTGGAAACATAAATGTGAATATTATTCACTGTAAACTTGAACTACTTTAATGGACACGAATACCATAGTTGCATTCTTTCACCCTTCCGCATGAGAAGATAGGTACAGCGGACTGTAGACATTACTTATGAAATTTGTGGATGGAGGGATTATAGACATCAGTAATCATCTCCACAAACATCCTGTCACCCTACAGCATCAGGAGATGACTTGTTCACAGGATAGACTGAAATGTTATCTGCTGATGATATGTACTTAGCGGCTGTTTGGTGCAGCTCCTGGGAGCTCCAGCCCCTCAACTGCTAAGCACTATAGCACAGAGCCGACTGAGCTAGGAATCGTGGCTCCACCGGCTCCTCTTTTTAGTTTATTTTTGTCTCAAGAATCAAAACAACTCCTAACTACAGTAACAAACACTAGTGCTAGAGTATTTGGAAGGAGAAGGAGCGCCCGAGAGCCATACCAACAACTAGGAGAAGCACAAAAATGAAAGCTTCGATAAAAACGGTACCAAACTGGGTTTTATTTATTTATTTATTTATTTATTTCTAATACATCGTGTAGGAGATACGGAGCATCGGAGCCCCTTGTTACATCAACAATAAAGACCTGAAGCTGGGTAGTCCCCCGTACCCCGAATGTTTGTGAGATGACTACTGATATCTACATTCCCCATACCTATTCTAATCTAAGCACTCTGCATCATTAGTCATCTCCTAGCGACTCATTCTCAGTTCTCACCTCTCCGGAAATTTCTCCCATCAAATTAGATTTTTGCCATCCGAATCAGTAGGCTTCACAACTTTATCATTCTAATGGTTGATTACAAACTACCCAGCTTCAGGGGGTCAGGGACAGGGAGGAGACCCTCAGCCGCCATGTGCTTACAAGAAGCGACCGAGGTGTGCAGGGCGGCCGCTATAAGGAGCTGCGAGGTGAGTGGCACCGCAACGACGGCCCGCGACAGGGGGACGTGGGAGTCGCGGGTGACAGCCACTTTCTCCTCTGCGTCCCGGCGGAAGAGCACGCTCTAACGGCCCATGGCTTGTGCTGATGGTCCGCATCAACACCGTGTCATAGGCTGCATAGTTGGCGTCGTCGTTGTGGTCGTTGTAGCAATCCCAGAGCAGCGACGTCGTCGTCCTGCCGTGAGCCGTCGCTACAGCGGTGGCCATCTTTCTTGGAGATGTCGATTCTGACGTAGTCTGTCTCTGTCGTGGAGATGCCAAGTTCAACGTTGGAGTCTGTCTGTGTCGTGGAGCTGTCAATTTCAATGGAGACGCTCCCGTACGCGGAGATGGCCCTGTAGGGTCCAGTGAGCACCAGATCATGACCCTGCTCGAATTGGATCCATTCAGTCAGATGCCGATAAACCGACAGCAATATTTCAGGTGCTTGAATTTTGATGCTATTTCAGAAAACAATCAGATACATCTAGGGTGCGTGTATAGTGTAGACGAGAACTCACCAGCATCGACCCGTTCTCCCGCTTGCTGGTGATCGTCTTGGTCTGGCTATGGCGGTTCCAGCAGCCAATAAGTCCAGCCCAATCGTAGATGGAGCGCAGGTGGGCGAACATCCGCTCGCCAAAATGTCGTCCATACTGATGAGTGTCACTGTCATCATCATCATCATCATCATCATCATCGTGATCCAGTGAGCCCAACATGGTTCTTCTTCTTCCAAGGTCATCGTCGTCTGCCGGCTTGACGTCGTTGCTGTAGATGATCTGCCCGCGCATCCCGTCGAAGACCGAGATGGTGCCGCACATGTAGAAACCAGCGCGCATACCGAACATCTGCAGCATGCATTGGCCTTGTTGCCCGAGGACATGGGCGATGGTGGAATCGTCGTTCCAGTGCCTCAAGATGCCGCCGTCGGCGGCGGCGCCACTGTCACCGTCTGCCGCCGTATCCTGAGGTGGTGGCGGCGGCTGCGACGTCGCGACGACCCTAGTGCCCTCGGGCCCGACCAGTTGAGCAGCAGCTGCACTACCTGGAGTGCCTGTCCCACGTTCCTGACATCAACTTGCGGAGCTAGAAGCTCCGGGGGCCATGCCGGGGGATGTGACGACGTATACCGCGGCGTCCCGTTCCCGTACTTGTTCCACCAGTCCCAGCGCAGCACGGCGTGCGACATGCGCTTCCAGTTCCACAGCCAAGTGCACCTGCCGCTCGGCGATGGCGCCCGTGCAGCGGTCCCAGCCATCGAGCACCGTCTCGAAATGCGGGATCATCCTGGCGTTCTCGCAGACCTTGACGATGAGGCATAGGCGGATCCACCAATAGGGCGAGGTAGGGCGGCCGCCCTACCTCCCCTCGAGCGGGACCGCTGCCAGTGCGCAGCGCGGCGAGCTGCGAGCCACCGAGCGCGAGGATGCGTCAACGCTTGGTTGAAGACGCCGGCCAATAGGAGCTTCTGCGGTTCTTCCTTCAGTTGACTGGTGGAGTGATGGGCCTTTGGGGCTGGGCGTGGACTCCATACTGGCCCCCTTCTGGCCTGGTCATCGGCCCAAGGCGGTAGGCCTTAGGGCACACGGAGTCACGGACAGATACCACTCGACGCCTCGTCCGCTCTCCACTCGGTGTCGTAGGTGGCGGCGGCGCTGCCAGGCAACCAGGCTTGGCTTCCCTCTGTCTCGCCTCGCGCCCTCGCGTCCGATCTGCTCGCCGGCCAGCGGCCGCTCGGCTCGTAGGCTGCTCCTCCTGCTAAGCGGCTTTGCTTCAAGCGGACCTGACTCAAGGTCCTCAAACAGCCGCCCATCGAGGCGTCCTGGTAGTGGAGCAAATTCTCTGCTCTTTTTTTCCAATGGTATTTGCAACTAACGTTGTTTGATGCGTGTGGTTCTAGCTCCGTAGACTTGCATCCGCACCGGCTCAGTGTCTTGTGCCTACATGGCAATTGATGTCGTTGCATTGCTTAATAGCAGGGTTGTTCTAGCTCCTTCAAGTCTCCTTTGATTAATACCATTTTGTAATTGATTTTTTTAATTAACAGTTTTTATACTATAATTCTCCATTGAAACATATATTATTGATTATTCCTAGGTGATATACATGTTGGCCCTGTTTACTTCCCATACAAACCCAGAATATTTCCTCTTCCACCCATCACATCGAATCTTTGAACGCATGCATGGAGCATTAAATGTAGGTAAAAAATAACTAATTGCATAATTTGTCTGTAAAGTTCGAGACGAATCTTTTAAATCTAATTAATCCATGGTTAGACAAATTTCACCAAATAACAACGAAAAGTGTTACAATAACTTTTCACCCAATTTTTCTCAACTAAACACACCTGTTGTCGTTGTTTAGGCAAAAATTCTTAATTTAAGTCCGCCCTACCTCAGTTTTCGGGCTGGATCCGCCGTGCGCCAGGTGCCGCCTGGTCCGTTCATCGACTCCGCCGCCCGCCGGAGCCTGCTCGTACCTCGTAGGCCGAGAGCCGGCGCACGGCGTCCCTGGCCCCACCAGGTTTCGGATCACGTCGCCGCCGACGATGCCGCTGTAGCCGACGTCGCACTCCAGGAAGGTGGAGCTCCACTCCGCCGGGAGCACCCGCGCGCTCCTACCGCCGCCGAAGCCGAACTCGTACCACTGGCCCCGCCGGTTCTGGAAGCCGATGAGGTACACGTTGTCGTCGCGGATTGCCAGCGTCGTCGCGTGGCCCTCGTCCCGGACTAGCAGGGTGATGAGGATCCACCGCGCCGGCCGGTGAGGACTGCGTTGCCGTGGCAGCACCGGGTGCGGCGCGTGGTGATAGTCCACCACGCTCCGCCGGTCGCCGGCGGGTTCGTACTCGGCGAGCACCGTGCGGAGCACCTCGATGAATTCGCCGTAGTTTTCTTCTACTACGTCGTACTCGATTGTTTCGATGGCAGCTTCTTCCATGGACCAGGTTGTGCTCCTTAGCTTTTTTTAGTGGCAAAATCCCTTTGCGTGCACTATTGCAAAATGTCATGAGAAGCTAGTAGAGACTACGCGCTAGAGGTACGTACCGTGTGTCTAAGGCTCTAAGCTAGCTTCTTCCGATCCCACACATAGGAGAACCATGCCGCCGTATGCTTTGTATATAAGACGTGCATAGAGGAGAGGTACCAGAGAGAATCGAGAGGTTCAAAAAGCATCCTAATCTCTTGATCAACAGTCATTATTTTCATTGACGATGGGTCAACTGATGAAACTACCAAGTTTTTTCAGAGGACAAAACAACAAAATGGCCGTGTCAAAGAGCCCAACCAAATACTACCGTGTGTCCTTGTGTACACTCAGACTAGTTCCTCCGATCAGAGGCAGGGCACGGCACCTCTGCACTAGTGGAGGTGGAGTGGTTAGCGCTGCAAAGAACAACGCGCTTAAGACACGAGACCAAACAACGCGCTTGAGACACGAGAGCAAGTAGTATATAAAACTACGAAAACGCGCATCTCCGAATGCATACTACTAATGCTTACTACAACGCGTGCGGACAGCGGACCGGCTGGTCTTCGGTTGTAATTTGTTGGTGAATGAACTACTACTACTACAATTGGTATTGTTCTTCATATCATTGAATTCGGCATTTGTCCTGGCACTACTGGAACTGTATATTTTTGTGTGCCGCTTTTTTTTTCTGACAGGTCAAAAGGCTCACAGATATAACAAATTTAATCTGACGGCCGGTTCGCGTACCCCACAGAAAGTTCCTATTATCCTGTCGGCATACAATGCCTTGTTTGGATCTTTGGAATTGAATTTATTTTAATAATCATAATTTACGTTATTAGAGAACAAATTTTCCATCTTTGCATTTAGTCCTAGCCGGATTTTAGCCCTGGAGTAATGGAAGATTTAGTTCCGGTTGGAATCACCATCCGGAACTAGAATCCTCTGCCCAACAAATAGTGCAGCATGCTTTTGCAGCACTATCCGTTGGGGACCTTTAGTCCCGATTTATGGTTTTAAACCGGGACTAAAGGTTACCTTTCAATTCCGGTTGTAGCCATAAACTAGGACAAAAGGTCCAGCCGATCTTTGGTCCCAGTTGGTGACTCCAACCAGGACTAGAGGTTAACCCTTTAATCCCGATAGGCTCCACCAATCAGGACTAAATGTACGCACCTATATATATCCGCTTCCACTATCCCTAGGACGAGACCAGGTGGTCAAATCAGTCGCTAGCCCTTATGTTCATCCTGTTCTTGCTTGGGGGAGCAAGTTCTTGCTCTCGGGCGCTGTCGGCTTCATCTCTAAATCTTCCAAAGGTTAGCAACTTCATCTTCTAATCTTTCATTGCTAATAATGTAGATCGTTTGATGCTTTATTAATAAGCATAGAAATATTCAAATATGTGGTTTTTACAGATTATAAATAATAGTGGTGGATTTTATTTTTATTTATACATCATTTGTAGATCTTTGTTTTCTAGATAATGAATATGTGGTTGGTTTTTAAGATTATGAAATATTCAAGTATGTGGTTGTTTTAGATTATGAATACGCATAGAAATATTCAAATATGTGAATTTTAATGTTTTTTTAATTATGAATATGTGGTTGTTTTCTAGATCTTTATTAGCAACATTATTTCTTCATGAGAGTTAATAATCGTTCAAAAAAATATGTGCAAAATGTTTAAGTTTACTTGGCATGCATATATCTCTTGATGATTTATTCTTTATATATTTCTCTAATATATAATGTTGAATGGTATATTTATATGGGGTTCTATATTTATTGGGATGTTTTTTTCAGTTTTTTTAGTTATGATGAATGGCGGAGGATCACTTCCCCACCCACAGGCACCAGGTTTCCACCCTGGCTTCTATTCGAGCCATCGTCAGAAAAGGTCGTTCTGCGTAACCCAGACTCATCAGTTGTAGGAATATTTTAAGTTTTGCATGCTAATATAATTTTTGCTTATATACATTCATTGATAATATGATTATTGCATATGTTACATACTATAAAACCGGTGAAGTGGCTGGAAGATGCACTATGGCTGCTCGGAGTGTATGACATCTTCGAGAACACGACATGTTAGGAGGCGAATGGAGACGAGATATGGACGTGCAGTCTCTCCTTTGACATCCCCATTAGGTACAATAATCAGGTGTACCAGCAGATCTTCTAGGTTGGACGATAGTCGGTGACTGTGCCTAGCTCGACACCGTGCATCTTACTTTGCAGGCACTTGAGCGGATTGGGTATCATATTCCTGATTGGTCCCAAATGAAGATACAAGCTTTAGTTCAATGTACTCTGAATGTGCCGCTAGTAAACGAGAGGAATGTGTCATACAACTTAATGGATGTAATACGGTGTGTATGATATGAGAGTAATGTTTATTTATTCTTATTATTATATGAATGCTTTCTAATACTTTTTTTGTTTGTCCGCTTGCAGCAATTGCTCCATTACTACGCCTATGCTACATGTGGCTTGCATCCCATTCTCACGCGAGCTCTTAAACGACTGGGTATTACTGAGACTTCGTAGAAGCGATCAGCCAGAGGACAACAGCTGGATACCAGCACTGTGTGGGAATGAGGCAGAGTCCGGATATCGGTAGTACGTCAGTAGGTTACATCTATGGGATGCCATGTCCTCGGTGTTGTGAGGCAGTTGAGAGTGCTATAGTGCGGGTCTTGCATTACATAGACACTGTCCGTGGTTACACCATCCGGGACATGCACTACTTGCAATAGAGACAGGAGAGGTTTGCAGCCAGCGATATTTAGGATCTATGTGTTAGTTTGGTTTTATGCATATGTATTTTAATTTGAATGGTTATGTACTTTAATTAGGATTATTCATATGTATATTTTAATTATGTTTGTATGGACAAGTTATTTATGTTTCATTAGGTTTATTTGTATGGACAAGTTATTTATTTTTATGCGTATGTACTTTTTCAAATGAAGAAATTATCAAAATAAAAGTTGTAGATCTTGAAAAGTTACGCAACTTTATAGTTGGCAACTTTTTTATTTGAAGTCATCCTTTCAAGCAAAACTGTTTTAATTTCTCGAATTTAAAATTTAAATTTTTAAAATGACCTCAAATGGAGAAATAACCAAAATGAAAGTTGTAGATCTCAAAAAGTTATGCAACTTTGCAGTTGAAAACTTTTTCATTTGAATTCATCTTTTCAAGAAAAATTATGTATAAATCTCTCAAATTTGAAATTTGAATTTTTAAAATGACTTCAAATGGAGAAACAACCAAAATGAAAGTTCTTATACTCGAAAAGTTATGCAACTTTGTAGTTGATAACTTTTCCATTTGAGCAATATTTTTTGAACTATACATTTTCTAATTTTCAGCCTATTTATTTTAATGTATATGATAGCATGGGTGGAAAATGAAACTGCCGGGTAGGCAGCCCTTAGCTGCGCGCAAAAAATTTGGCTTTAGTCTCGGGTTAGGTTACAAACCGGGACTAAAAGCCCTCTAGTCCCGGTTGGAGGCTCAACCCAGGAGTAAAAGTGACAACCTTTAGTCCTGGTCTGGGCCTCTAACCAGGACTAGAGGACTTTTAGTCCCGGTTGGTAGCCCAATCCGGAACTAAAAGGTCCAGTAGTATATATGCCGCTGCTTCGTTCTCTCATCATCCTCCTTTCAATCGCCGGCGCCACCCTCTTCCCCATCCTCGCTGGCCGGAGCGTCGCCGCCTCTTGGTGTCGTCCTCGTCACCCCCGCCTCCTCTTCGTTGTCCTCGCCGGAGCGGAGCGCCGTGTCCTCGCCGGTCCACGCCTCGTCACCCCCCATGCGCGTGGCCTCGCCTCCACACGGCCGGTCCCTCGTGCTTGTCCTCACCGGCCGGAGCGCCGCCGCCTCTCGGCCTCGTCCTCATCACTGCCTCTAGCCGCGCCTCGTCATCCCCGTGCGGCTTCGCCACACCCTCACCGCCAGCGTCGCCACCGTCGTCATCCTCATCCCTCAGAGATGAGAGCCGAGGAGGAGAACGAAGGAGGCGCCGCCGCTGCAGAGCCGTTCGCCATCACCGAGCCGCTACCGGAGTCGGAGACGATGCTCCATTCGTCTACACCGGCACAGCAGCTCGCCACCGCACCACCATCTTACCCCCCCCCCTCACAAGCCCCACAATGAGCCACTTCCCCTGCCCCGAATTCGCGTGAGGACCTCGTGCTCAAATTCGACCAAAGGGAAGGGCCTAAGTGCAAACTCCATAGACTTAGATGAATAGTGCTAATAAGGACCAGTTTGCTTTTAAATGGCCAAAACTTTAAAAATTCATAGTAATTCATAGAAAAATTTTAAAATATTAAATGAAGACTTTTTAGAATCCTTAAGTGTAGATCTACACAGTAGAGTGATAAAATAATATGTGTTAGTAGAAGGTTTTTGCTGTTTTTATTTATCTATGTTTATTAGGGATAAATTTATATCTAGAGTTGTGGTGCTCTAATTGCTGTGAAATTTTTATGGTAGACCACTGAGACTATGTGTGTGCTGTGGTAAACATTTCAATGGCATTGGTTACAGTATGGTTGAGTTATTGATTTAACTGGCATGTTGGTTGATAAATGGTTTTAAATGGTTTATAAATAATTTATGTTTGCAAAAATGTGAAATGTGGTTCCTTTCTCTTTGCTTGATGATGTTGTGACCTAAGAACACTTAATATGGCCATGTGTTTACAGAAAATATGGATCTTTAGATTTATCTTGCTCTCACATGTTTTCCAGCAATAGCAATTTGTCTTTTTCATAGAGGTTCCTATACTTATTTAAATGGCCATGATGTTTTCTAGCATGTATGTGATGGTTCGAAACTGTTGGTAACATCGTTTGTGCCCAGATTCCATTTTTTATATGTAGTAAAATATTATTTTGCTCTATAATTCAATTATAGTGACTGTGTTTGGACAGTTTCTGTTGTTAAGCAAATTACATGATGAAAATGATGTTAGCTGTGATTTTTGTCTATAACAAAGTTATAGATAACTTACTTATCTTGCTTGTGTTAAAATTTCATGGCATTTGGCCAAATGGTTTGTAAGATATGGCTGTTCAGAGTTGGTCCTCAGAAATGTCTATTCTCTGGAATTTCTGGATAGATCTGGGAATTTATGGTTAAATGAAGTAGCTTCTATACTGTTGTCCTGAATCTCATGTGTTAACCATGATCTGCTTGCTACCTTAGCATGAAAGGTTTATATAGTGCTTAGTTAAATGTTGTTCCACTGTCTTTGCATGATGTTGTTGTACCATAAGAATAGTCATGTGTTGATATGATTTTTGATATATTGACTTTTGTGGGAAGAGATGGCGGGACGTTGTCTCCCTCCACCGGAAATGCTAGGTTTCAGCGGCTATGTAAAGTGGCAGGGATTTGATCTGGTAGTGCCACCGAATATACGGTCTACTCATCCAAGCATAGTAAGCAAATCTTCTATAAATTAATGTGTCAAATATGCTTGTATAAATATATTTTCTGATTTATTAGGTATATATATGTATTTCTTAAATGTACCATAGGTAATTGACCCAATCATTTGTCTTGAAGAGACACTCATACATTTCGGGGTTTAGCCAGTGAATGTTGAATGCTTTGAGGTAGACAATGGTCGATTGAAGCAATGTCGAGTTAGCTTTTCCATCGCCGATAGGAGGGGTATAGGCCTTGTTGTAGAAATATCAAAGGTGGGAAGTAAGGCACCTGACAAGGCTATTGCAGAAAAATATGATGTCCTAGCATGTGTAAATAAGCTTGTGACTATTGGATACAACCTGCCTACTTATTCCTCCTTGAAGATACAACCTATTGATGTTGGCTCTTATCATGATCTTAAGGGCTTTTGTGCAAGGTTGGCTCAACATAACCAGAATGATGTAGTAAGTCTAAGTCCAACATTGGCAGTATCCAGATTTGTTATTATTGGAAAGCTTCGTTCTCATATCTATTTTTTGCCAACACTTAATTATAGGTTGAGTTGTATGACTTAACCTACGCAGGTTGCAGCTTTGTAGCCATTCTTAACGAAACAATATATGCATTGGGTTATGAATGGAAATATGTCGATGATTAGCCAACACACACGGCGGAAGGATTTCAAGCGAACCTATATGCGACTAAGAGGGGATCACCTAACTCATTGCCGCTAACCGTGGTGAGTAGACCTTATGTTCGTACCTGTGAAGCAAGGGAGAGTGTCTTGTTAAATACCTTGGATTTCATCATTGAAATTTGTGGATACAAAATCGGCGATCTACACTTCACCGAGTTCATGATACGACGTACTCAACTACATAATTCGATGTAGTCAACTTGTGCTTGCATGAACTTGGTGTGTGTAGTTGAACTTTAGGGTGTACTTGATGTATTGGACATGACTTGTTTTAAATTGTGATGGTTTGTATGAACTTGGTGAATCGGGATGATCATTGTAATATATATCTAAGCTCTTCATTAGTTTCGTTCTTATTTATGGGTGACGTACAATAGTATAGCATATATAATACGTGTATGAAAACTATTTGAAACAAAAACAAATTGAATGGAAAGAAACTGCAAAAGAAAAGAAAAAGAAAAAAATAGGCCGGGGGTTATTTAACCAACTGGGATTAAAATCCCCTAATCAATCCCAGTTGGAGGCCCGGGACTAACCCTTTAGTCCCAGTTGGGAAACCGGGACTGAAACCCAGTCCTGCACTAGTGTTAGACATATACTCCCTCTGTCCCAAAATAAATAGAATCCTAGAGTTGTCTAGTCAAACATTTTAAACTTTGATCGAATTTCTAGAAAAAACATCAAGATTTATGGTATCAAATTGGTATCATTAGATATACCATACAATATATTTTCATAATGTGTGCATTTTACATCATGGATGTTACTACTCTTTTCTATAAACTTAAGAAAGTTTGACTGACACGGATTCTAGGAATTGATTTATTTGGGGACAGAGGGAGTATTAATTAAGCTAATATGGTTATGTATGTATTATATTTGTATATTATTATTGGCTATATAAGAGAGATACTAATGTGTTGCATTTCTATCGTAGGGGAGCGAGTTGTAGAGTGTGTTATAAGTTGCAAAGTAGAAACATAGAATAGTGAACTATAGAATCAATTTCCATCTCCTACCCTATGAATTCAAGATAGGCTTATATATGAACTTTAGAAATTGGTGGAAAGTCAAATTTCAAGCAAAATAGCCTAACTTATTGTCACACTCCAATTAAAGGACAATATAGAGTGCATACATCTTATATGCGCCCCAGGAATAGTCGCACACATTGGCCGACAAATTAACAGAAGTATTGTCACTTTGTAGATACATCACGTTATTACATCACGTAGTTCTCAACATAACAAGCGGTAAAGTAAATAACACTCTCAACCGTAGTGACTTCTCCACAGGGAAGACCGACTGGTTGACTCAAACCTAGTAATCTTCGGGGAAATCCTCGTAGAAGCTGTCATCTATTACCCATCTGGGATTTTTGTCCAAAAATGAAACAATAACAAGTGTGAGTACACTCGTACTCCACAAGTATAGTATGAGGATTCATGGGGCTCAAAAAGGATAGACACGGTTGACTGCAGTTAACACTTTTAGTAGATCAATATTTTATTATTAAATATCATCAAGTTATGCATAAGCTCCCATTTAACCCACATATCACCTACTGGAATTAAGAAGAGAATTTTATCAACATTATAATCTCATCATCATCATAAGTCATCCGCATGTCAAGTAACCATTTATTTTGTGAGTTTTTCGGGCCGCTCGTGACCATGAGCACGGCTGTTATAACATTTTTAACACTCTGCAGAGGTTGTGCATCTTTATCCGTGAGTCATGTTGCCCAAATGCCCGGGGCTCGTCGACCCCCTAACACTCCTAAGGTGAGCAGGCAGGGTACACTACGAAGCCTTCCATAGGTCTCTCTAACATGTTAGGGTCGCGAGGTTTTCTCGGCAGGCAGATGTAGGAACCCCCTTTCTATGGCATAAATCCTTCGCGGCTATACACATAAGAACAGGGGAAGCCATATACCCAAAGTGGCAAGCCCCTCTTACGCCCTTTCGGGTAACCTCTAACAAACGAGAAAAGATCCTATTACTGAGCTAAAGTCAGAGCCATGTGACCCTCACAGTTGCACTGTCAATCCCAGCTTTTGCCAACAGATAAGTCCTTACGGAGGGTTTAGGGTAACATGATCAATATCATTTGCACCATCACCCTATAGTCCCACTGTTACCATCATGATTATCCATTGGTTCCATTAGTCATAGTGTAGATCATGTTTAGTTAGAGCACTAGCATTCTACCCATGTGCAATAAAACCCATAGGGATCAAGGTACAAGTCATCAAGGGCTAGGATGTCCTTATAGTCGAGCAATATTAGACATATGCATAATGAGTAGATTATTTAATGAATAGGACATCAAGGTAAGCCCATGCTATACTTACCTTAGTTCACGAACTACTGCTGGTCCTGCTGCTCCTCGTATGCGTCCGAGTTCTCGAAGTTCTTCTCACCGTCTGAACTCGATCAACACGAACCACAACACGCATTCCAGAACAGACATACAAGCAAAACATTACTACGATTAGAACAATACATCAAAAATAAATGGAACTGTATAAACTGTTTACCAAAATCATCTACGTCTCGCTACGATCACAACGACGCAAAGTGCACGAAAAACGGAGCTACAACGCAAAAGTTATGAGCTATTTAAGGTTCTAAAAGCTAGCTATTAAACTAGACTTAATCGAGAAATTCAAAAGCTTCAAACAGGTCTAACAGTAGCACTAATGCATAGATTATGAAATTACGAAACTAACGCAAGTTGAACGTGTCAAATCAGAGCTAAAACGACGATTTTATAAGCGTTTTACTACAGTGGCAATTCTGTAAATAAGTTGAACCATATTTGGATTTTAAATAAATCAAAATCGGAATTATCAAATTGGATCAGGGACTGCGGGTGTAAATCCAAAGGACTCGGAGGTCTCTTTAGCAAAATTCCCCACGAAGGGGTAACAGTGCTCCTAAGCCATTGATCTAGGGACGAACGGCTTGGATTAGAAGAAAGGGGAGAGAAGGGAGTGGGCTGCCAGAGGGGGAGAAGGATGCAGCGGTGCCGCCATTGCAGACGGCATGGAGCTCGCCGGAGTTACTCCATTTAGCGCTACAGTGCACGGTTACACGAATGGGGGGGTACCGGGAGAGAGCGGAGACGAAGGCGATCTCGATTAGGTGCATTTCGCGGCCAGAGAAGGCTCAGTGCGGCACTCACCATGGCCGGCAGTGGAGGGAGCTCGCCGGAGCTCGTGAAACCGGCCCTAGAGGCCACGATTGAAGAAGGTAAAGGCATGGGGAGAAAGAGGGGAGCGAGGCGAAGCTCACCGAGCGGTAAAATGAAGACGAGATCGGCTCGGAAACGACGGCGACGCGAAGGGGCGGACAGGCTCTCCGGCGACTTGCGGTGCTGCGGATTGCGGCTCTCGCGAGCGGAAAAATGGGAGTTGGAGTGGGGGAAAGGGCGGAGACGGGGTCGCACCCTCGTTTAAAGGCCCCGAGGCGCAGGGGACGCTCCCACGATGTGGAGCGTGGGCGCGGGCAGGTCGGTTGCCCATGACCGAGCGAGAGGCGCGGGAGGTTGGGGAAGGGGCTGACGGCTGGGCCCGACGCGTCAGCGACTCAAGGGGGAAGAGCGGGGAGGCGGCAGCGGCGGTTGCGGCCTCCGACGTGGGCTGGCCCAAGAAGAGAGCGGAGAGGAGAGGGGAAAAGAGGCACGCGGGCCGGCGGAGAAATGGGCCAACAGGTCGAATAGGGAAGAGGAGAAAGAGAATGAATAGAAATTCCTTTTCATTTTCCAATTCGATTTTCCAAACTGAAATTCAAATGATTTTTGAATTCCTTTGAACTTTGAAAGCAAACTAATCATCACATAAAATAAATGCTGCAGCATGGGTGCATAATCATGTTGCTAACCTTATGATCGATTTTAATTTCACTAGAATTTATTATTTCCTACATTTGAATGCACACTCAAATACATAAATAAATCATATTTAGCTATTTGGAAATAGTGAAAATTTTAGGACGTTACACTTATTAAGTAGATTTCAATTCCTCCAAATGAAAGGATCCAGACAACCCCGGGTAATCTCATGGTAAGCTGTTCAAATAAGGCCTTGTTTGAATATATGTGTATCCACTTCAATCCACAGTGCTGGAGTGGATTGGAACGGAACTTAGTTTAATTCCACTCCAATCCACTTCAACACATGTGGATTGAGATGAATACATGTAAGTATGCCTTGTCTCTTTGTGTCTAACCAAGTACTACTTAATCGTACACCTATCTAGTTGTGCGTCATTATTATTAGGGCTGTATCCAAACAAGGACTAAGTATGTCTTTTCTCTTTGTGTCTAACCAAGTACTACTTAATCGTACACCTATCTAGTTGTGTGTCATTATTATTAGGGCTCTTATACTATCTATCATTCATGATTCAGTTTAGACATTTGTATGTCCATCTATGGTTCAGTGTGAGAGCATGCATGAAGAAGACAATTGATGTGCTGGAATTCTAAAAACCAATTGATATATTTACATGGTAATGTCACTTTCCAACTTGTAAGGGAAATCGCACCTTGCTGTGGGTCATTATATGATTTTGGTGTTTCATGAAAAACACAATCATTTGGACTAATGTCGTTCACTAGTATACAAGGTTTAGTTCAGATGGATGTATAGATGGACTTGGAAAAGGCAATATGTAGATTAAGTAATCAACACCTAAAGGAAGGACATGCAGCAGCATTGAAGACCCTAGAAGACTTGCATAAAGTCCAAGACATCAAAAAGACAAAGCCCAGACCACGACACAAAGAACGGAGAGCTCATTGGTGGCTTTGGAGCCACCGGATTTCTCTGGTGTGACTCCAGGAAGCAGCACAAGAAGATAGTGTAGTAGGGATTGTAGTTCGAGGTAGCTGCAATAGTGATCACCTCTCCAGCCCAAGGTACTAAGAGTGCACCAAATATTTGTTGGGGGCAAAACCCTACCCCCGAGGGTCCACCAACAGCCTGACCTTTTACTCAATTGGAAGTTGTCTATTTTTGCAGGAAGAAAGCATTAAACAACTACTAAATGGAGAGCCTCCGAAAGATGAATCTGCGAAGGTCCACAGCGAAGGTCTTAAGAGACCGAACGTCTTTAAGGCTGCCTCGGAGCCTGCGAGGGAGCACCAGCGAGGGCTACAGAGTGAACCTTCAGAGGTCCTAGGGAACCTTTGTGGAAGATGACCCAAGGTGCACCCACACATCTGAAAGCTATATGTTTGGTTTTGGTAATTGAGTAGCAACCAGTGAACTAACTTTTTGTCATAAGTGTTGATTAAGCTAGGTGATGTCCACACCAAGAGTTGAGCTAAATGGCACTCGCGGAGGAGATGAGAGGAGGCCATATGTGATCAAATGCTCAACATTTGGAAAAGAAGAAAGAGAAAAACAAAACCCTATAGATCGAAGGCAAATGTATAAGATAGGGTGTTTGTTTTGCTTCTCAAGACGTAATAGAGTGCATGATCAGATTTAGAATACATAACCGTAATATTAAGAGGAGGGCTCTCAAGTTGAGATGGTTATCTAGTGCCACTAGGTGTGATTAATATTGCATATGCATTAACCCTAGTGATGTGGTGAGAAAGTGTGAAAAATGCCTTGAAAAATATTGTGAAAATGCTAACTCACGTGCACAAAGTTGGTGGAATCAGGCTGTGAAACAGCCCTGGCGGTCCCACTGCTAGTTACACCGGACACGTCTTGTGCGCGTGGCCGATGCCAGCAAGCCATGGCGTGTAGGTCGGCTGAATGGACCTTCACTGCCGGTTTTTTAGACCCCCAATCATTTTTTTATTTTTGAGCTAAGAACCGGCAGTGAAGACTTATTACTACCGGTAGAGAAACTGGTAGTGAAGGTCAATTCCGTAGTAATGATATTTCCTTGATGGTTTTTCCTTTTCCCCTGACGGTATTATGGCACACAGGGAAAATACAGTTTCCTGTAGTGTGGCCTAAATATAGCTGTTGGTGGATTTTTTTTATTTGCTGCGCATGGCGCGATGGTCCACCGATACTTGCAGGGTGTGGTATACATTGTACTCCATGGTACTCCCTTCATTCTAAATTATTAGATATTTCGGCTTTTCTAGATACAATGCTTTTACTATGTGTCTAGACAGAATATATATCTAAAAGCATAGCACACATTTATTGCATGTGGATTGTTCTCAAAGTAGTAGTTAAAAACGTAAGCAAACACTTATTAAACCATGCCAAAACAAAGATATAGATGGATCCAAAGACCCACACAAACCAAAGCACAGTAGAAATTTAACAAATTGGGACCATGGGCAAAGCTAGATCTTCTATACAACAAAATAAAGGTGAATATAAAAGTATTCAACAAATGCAGCCCTACCCTATGGAGTGAGATGAAAACATGTATATGGATAATTCAAGGAATAGGGCTTGGTTTGATTTGCATAAAACTATCTTCTGACACATGCAAAGTTTTGGTTTTGTAAATATTCTATATATAGGAGTATCTTCTCAAAAGGGGGGGGGGAGGGGGGTGGGTTGTGAGTTTGTCATATTTTAAATGCTATTGAACACTATGTTCTCACAACGCATGGCACACCACCATTTCTTTCAGAAACCACACTCGTATTTCTACTCATCCCAATCCAACTAATTGTTGATAACCATAATTTGTCTGAGACCACGAACATGGCTATCCATATAAACTTTATGCTCTGCAACTGTAAATTAACACCGTTTTGAAACAGACAAAGATCCCCCTACTGAGGGTTTGCTAGCTGATGGGGGCAACAGAGCAAAAATGGGTCTCGCATCTAAAATTCATGAAAAACAACACGAATGCTGCGGTTATATACTGTAATGAATAATGGCTTGTGTGATACACATTCAGATTATCGCTCACAACTCCAGGTCTTTGACAGTTCCACACACTCCAGGTCCAGGAGCACATCATCATCATCGGAACAACTCTGGAAAGGACCACATGATGAACCTGGCATAGATGTCATTCTCCAGGAACTCTATGTGTGCAGCTCTGCCGATCATGGTGTTCAGGTTCCGTCCTTGGGCAGACTGGTCGAATATAACGTCACAACGCATGAATACCCGTGTTTCCGATGTTGGTGCTCGGATCTGGTCCAAGCAATTATTCAGCATCTCAGTGAACACCTGCCCACGCTTTGAGTTATCTGATGACGAAGCGTGGCAGAGGTCGATTCTTGCTGAATGATATGGAACATAGCCATCCTAGCAAGTAGAATGATGACACTTTCAAGTAAACTGATGATGTCCAACTTTAAGCCTGGGAAAAGAAAGAATGTTGGGCATACATATGCAGTACCTGCGGTGATGATACCAGGATGATGTTCTTGAAGTTCTCCAGTGTCTTCAGCTGCCACAATCGAAAAACGAAAGACGACTACATGCGACAAGTTTGACTAGATTGAACAGTAGTTCAGCTTTAAAAACTTAATGTAATGTATACCTCGCAGAGCTTGTAAAAGAATGTATTCTGTGGGTCGTGGTCATCACTGAAAGTGAGCTGATGCATGCACTGCATTCCCTTGAGCCGTTTCATGAGCCAGATGCCAGAGTTGAACAAAGAATTTGGGCTGTACCAGTAACCTAAGTGAGGCCCCGATATGGACATGTATGTATATAGGTTCTTCAAAAATGGCTGCAATTTAGGTTCTTTTGAAACAGAAAGATAAGATTAGTCATCACATTCACACAACTGTTAGGAAGGGGAAAATTTTGAAGGCCGCCAATTTGAAAATACCTGTGAGGGCACTTCTGAGGATGATGTTCCCAATAGAATGACCGACAAAACTAAGCTTAATCTCTTTGCAACCTCCATTCTTGGAATACTTGTCCACCTTCCTTTTGAGGAATCCCACTACTTCATTAGCGAGCCTTCTACCCATTTCTTTAAAATCTCCAGTCGTTCTATCCTCATTTATCTGAGACAGTAAGCACTCAGCTCCAGGATCAAGCAAAAGCCATTGGTTTTTAACAAGGCGTAAATCCAAATGATGTCCCTGTTTATTTTAGGGATCAGCAGAAGTTTCAACTAAATATGTTGCAGATATATTATATGATAGGCTGAAACAATAATTATTACCAGTCCAAACAAACTTACCTGAAATCCATGCACAAAAATGACAGCTCGTAAAATGTGGCCACTCTTGAAACCACAAGTTTTTTCCTCCAATGATTGTCCTTGTAGTAGAGGTGGCACAATACTACACGCTGGTTCTGAAGCATCTGTTAGAAAATCCTTGCTAGAACCATGTTGCGGAATAACCATGACATGCTGCTCTATGCGGACAACAGGTATACATGAAGGATCAGCATAAATATGCATATCTTGAACAGACGGCGTGTTAATCTGCAGTATATATGCTTTCCATTAGTATACTTTTTCTTAAAAAGTACCACGTGTAGAACTTGAATAGTATTCCTGACTTGAAGAAAGACTAACCTTCATTTGTGCTATACTTTTCCTGTGCAGTTCAGCCTGTGACATCGAATTTTGTATAGGCTACAATACATGGAACCATCAAATATATAGCAACAAGAAAATCAATTTCTCATATAAATTAAGAGTGGTGTATGGTAAACATTCAAGAGAAGGTAATTACATCATGATGGACCTTTCGTGAACTGGAAATTCGAATCAAATGGCGAGGAGAGTCTTCATTCATGCTTCTCAAATAGCGATGTGGAATCTCAATCTTTGAGTGAATAATCCATATTGACCATTCTGCTTTCCGATCAATATCCCACATATCATGCAAATAATCCAATATCTTGACTTTATGTGTTCTGCATTGGACCAACAAAAAATTGGTGCAATATTATATGAAAGAGTCATTATAAGTTTATTTACAACTAAGAAACCATATAACTAAGGAACATCTGATCAATGGATACACCCATCTTCTAAAACGAAATGCATAAGATAACACACCTGTGAAATTTCAAGAACTCATTCCATATAAATGAGAGTTGGCTGCTCACAATTTGAAATAGTTCAAACAATTCCTCCTCGGATAGAGTATACAGCAAGATATCATCAGTGCTTCCAACCACAACACCAGAACTCTGAAACAAGTTGTGAGATGCATCAATCAATACAGATATTCTAATAGAAAACCTTTTTCAGGAAAAGTGAAGTGTACCTCAAGAAAATCACGTAAGACAGTCATCTGGGGACTACACTTTGTGGGTGTACCTTGCCCATTATTGTAATTGGGCGAACCTGACTTTGATTGTTGAATTGTCTCATATTTACCAATGGTTAAATCAGTGTGATCTAAACCCTCAAGAGTGTTACCAATAGCATTACTGATCTTCTTCACTTCTTCAAGAAGTATTTCCCTAGAAATTAATGATGCCTTCACAATATCATATGACTTTGAGCCAAAACTTTGTTCCAGCGGCTGCATGTTACATAGCAACTTTTATTCATAAAATTAAGAATGCAATTTATTCACTTCTATTACTAAATGTCTATCGGCTATTGGCATGGCATAAACATATGGTCTTCAGTAAATATGCATATCACTGAAGGTACACATATTCACTTCTATTTCTAAGTAATATGTGTATTTGTGACATTGATTATAAGCATATACATGTGGTTTATTTTATAGCAACATCACAAAAGCATTGTAGTGGAAAAAGTATCTAATAAAAAATTAATATAAAGAATCACAAACCTGTGTACCTTCAGTGATGATGATTTAGTCACAGCAGCTTTCAGGTACACTATGTGTATTGTCAGATCCACAAGTGCCGAGTGTAAAGCGTCAAAATGGACAGGGCAATATGAGTGTAAGCCCAGGAGTGCTCTATGTGGGATCCTAAATTCATGGACAGGGATCAAATCTGTATCATCACTTGAATCTTGAACTTCAGTCCTATGATGCAAAAGGAAGCAGCTCATCAGAGTTGATGAATGTGGACTGTAAAATTTTGGGTGCACATGTAATTTAACACAATAACATACACACCACCCATTCCCCAGTGTTGGGATATATATGAGCTCGAACTTCAATATAACAGACGAAGTTGCTGGACCCTAGAATGGAGAGAGAGTACAGATCAGGCTAAAGTAAACAAGGTTCATTAACAGAAGTAAAATTTATAATACTCAACCTCGTCTTCGCTGTTGGGTATGTAGAAGGACACCATAACTGATAGATAAATATCTTGCCTAGAATATTTAACAAGAAATGGCTGTGTATAGAAGCTATTGTCAACATCATCTATTTTCCAAAAGCCAGATGAGCTCTTCACACCAATATCAATAGCTGCATAATCCACCTAGCATGTCATTATCTATTAGCCAAAGATTTGAATTCAAAAGTCATATGGTTAAGAAATATAGGAAATGTCAAGAAAAAATTCCGACACTTCATTCTGTTCCTGGTTGTTCTAGATTTAGTTATACTACCAAGGATTAACGAGAACATAAGGATAAACCACTGCAACAGGATTAGCACATATTTGTTGTTTTAGTATTGTATTCTATTATCTAACAATAATGAGGTAACACAAGTGCGGAACACATAGTTTTCCATGTTGTTGTCCTAAGCAATTTTCACTTTTCATCTATACTTTGACATAAATACAAGTAAAAATAATCACATAATCATCATTCCCTTGAGAAACTTCTGATTATAGTATGTCAAGAGTAGGTATGATTTACTCTACTTAACAATATAATTAGTTCAGGAGTAGGTATGATTGAGTCAGAAACTACAGTGCAACAAGCACAATATTTCAATCTTAACTTTTTTTCTTTGCAGATTGATTTGCTTAACGCATAGTACTGTTCATAGTGAAGCAGTGAATTTTCTTTGCCTTTCTTGAAACAAACAAAAAAAACTGCACAATGTTGTATTATTAGGAATGAAGATAAGAACTGGTCCAATTAGATTAAAAAACAAAATGAAGTAGGGAATTTTGTATTTGAGGAAAGCTCATCATGAAGTTGGCAAGAAATTTGACCATTCATCTTTCACTCTAACCTTCAAATCATGCAAGAAATATATCCCACAGAAACCCATGCAATAAACAGAAATGTGAATTTTAGAGTACCCTAAATATTGATCAATATTAATATACAAGAAACATTTAATTTACTTAACGATATAAGTACAGGCATGTGAAATTGTTCTGCATAATACTTCAACAATCATTTTCCCCAACTTCAGAAGGAACTACCCCAAGCTTCCCTCATAGTCAGCTAGCGCTCTATATCTGTCATAATGAAGCAGTGGTTCATGTGTTTTTTTTTTGTCAATGAACAAGAGGTGAAAATCGCATGTCATCACATTAAGATAGGAACATGTCCAAATAGAGTACTACAACAACAACATAGTCTTTTGTCCCAAACAAGTTGGGTAGGCTACATGTCCACATAGAGTACAACACAAAAAATTCCATTGCGTGTTAAATCACGCCGAGAAATATTTCACGCATAACAAATATTTCTCTGCATCAAGAAAGGTGAATTCGCACCATCGTATTGCGTGACCCTGGCCGGCGAGATCGGTGCTCTATTATTCCCGTCGTCCTCCCATAGGGCACTAATCTTCATGCGGTACCATCTGCAAGCAAAAAAAAAAATCAAGGCCAAAAGGGAAGAATTGAATTTCAATGCGTTGCAAACAATGCAAAAAAAAAACAAGGAAATGGGACGCAAGAGTCCCATAAGAATATGATTTGTCTGGACGCCAAATTTGTTCTCCAAATTAACAAACAACCCATCAAGGAGAGCCGAAAGAATGCATTGCCATTTAAAAAAATATGAGAAAGTGAACATGTTCTTGAAAGGAAAAGGAGAGGGTTGGGACAGGAAATTTTCCCCCGAATCCTTGTTACCCTTGCTGGAACAGGTCCAGATTGTGGAAGCGGTCGATGTATACGGCGACCTCGTGCGCCGTCTCCATGACAACCGACCTACGCCCGTGCAAGAATCGCCACACGGCGGCGATGCGACGCCGGCGAGACCGCCCACCCCTCCTCCCGCTCCCGTACGCCTTGTGAGGCCACCCTTAAACGACCTCTTTTGTTCCTGGCCCCTCTTGTTGGGTGTCCGACAACTTTTTCTATGCCAACCAATGATTGGACTGATTAGTGGGCCTACAGGTCACAGCAGGTCGCATCTGCAGGCCCATTCACGAAATTTTTTTTCCTGAATTACAGTTATAACACTACAAGTCTAACTATTTTCGAAGGCAGGTATTTTGGGTTCCATGAGGCGAGTAGGCTGTGTTAATCGTTATTTACGAAACCCGTGAACTCACATGTCAACACTAACACCTCCTTACCACAACATCACTCAATCACTTGTGAGAAATTATTCCAGTTCGCTTATGCTGAAATTTAGCTTATATTGATACTTACGCTGATTGTTCTGAGAGGAAAACATTGTTCGTTGGTTGAAAAGTAGTTCAAGCGAACAGAATCTTAACTAAACGTCAGCCTTAATTGTTATTTACGAAGCCCACGAGCTCACATGTCAACACTAACACCCCCTTACCACAACATCACTCAATCACTTGTAAGAAAATATTGAATTCTATCTATTTTACAAATATTTTTCAATCTTGTATAAATAATTTGACTTCTAAATGAACTAAATAAAAGAAGATTCAACTACAAAGTTTCTTGTCAAGCACTACAATTTTAGCATAGGATGTGTCTTGATCCGAGATTGTTTGAAAATTTTTTAAAAAAATAAATCTCAAAATGTGTGAATTTAAAACAATATTTGAGATACAAAAAACTTCATCAAAATAGAACTTATCAATAGAAAAACATAGATCAGGTCGGCCACTACAACTTTGCTATTAACTACATAAATGTTCAAGGTCGATCATTTAAAAATTCTAAATTTTGAATTTCAAAATCTATGAACTCAGAACACATATTTGGGACTCTAAACGACTTCAAAACAAAAAATTTCAACTACAAAATTATAGATTGTATTGAAAACTATGACTTTCGTGTAGACAATATCAATATCCGTGGTTGTTTGTGGGGGGCTTCTCCCCACTGACCCCTCAAAAAATATCCGAGATTGTTTGAAAATTTTAAATTTTTAAATGAACTTAAAACAATAATTTAGGACTCTATATTGTTTTAAATCAAAAAAATTCAATTACAAAATTGTAGATCGCATCGAAGATTACAATTTTTATATGAAGTTTGTCTTCATCCGAGTTCATATAGAAAAATATAAGTTGTTTTTGGTTGAAACTATTTATAAATGGCCATCTTTGGAAATCGATCCCCTATTCGGTTGGCTGTAAAAGCACTGCTGAATGGTTGATGCTGATGCTGATGCTGATTTGTTATGAGAGAAAAACACTGCTGAATGGCTGGCTGATTCTGGCAAATAAGTTCAAGCGAACAGGGCGGATGTTTTAGGGATGGACTTTTAGAATGCCCGCTTCCTCCATTAATAGCGATTTTTAGAGACAGGCATCTATAGAAACTGATTTATAGAGACGGATATCCTAAGGTGACTGTCTCTGTTAATTGATCATTTTCAGAGACGGACGCCATAAGATGCCTACCATTGTAAATGATTTTTAGAGGCGGCCATATTCCTAGAGGCCGCCTTGCCTTTTACAGAGGCGGGCCTTAAATATGCCTATGTCCAATAATTGGAGAGGTTATCTCCTAAAATCATCTTTATAGTAGTGTGATTTGTGGGGACATAATTTCTAAGCCAAGATTTGAGGAATTTTTATTTTTAACCTTTTTTAAAACAATTTTTAAAATTAACACCGTAGCTTTTAAATTTTTGAATCTAACCTATTTGGCTGCGCCTAAGTTCCCGGCGCGACCAAAACACACTGTCACACTACATGCATCGGCGTGGCACGATTTTCCACAGTGGACGACCATTTCCAGCAGCAAATCCTTGCCGTGCCACTTTTGTTGGCGCTGCAGCACTGTAACGCTGTGCCAACTGACTAGCGCAGCCAGGCGCAACCTTAAAAAATCGTATCTTTTTCATACGACTGATGAAGATAACTTTTATATAAAAATTGTTGCCTTCGTTTGGATTTATTTAATTTGACATCATTAAAATGTACAAAAAAAAATTAAACAAAGTTTTAGCAACATATTAATCGTGCACAAGAACTTGCTGCCTTGAAAGAATCATATCTTTCTTATATGGTATCAAATGAAGATACTTTGTATATCAAACTTGTACCTCTCGATGGGATCTACAACTTTATAGTTTTGAGTTTTTCATTTGATATAACTAAGATGCTTAAACAAATAATATAAAGTTTAAGCATCATATTAATCGCGTACAAGCTCTTGCGACCTTAGAAAAATCATATCTTTTTTTTACGCTGCCAAATGAAGATACTTATATAAAAGGTATACCGCTTGATGAGATCTACAACTTTGTAATTTTGAGTTATTTTGTTTGAGGTCATTATCTTAGGCATGCGACGTGACATATTACTAATCGAGAGTTGACTAAGGAGTTTAGGTGCTACCCAGAAAGGGATAAAGATGATTGGTTTGTTGGGCTGATGGTAGGGATGAAAACGGATCGGATACGGACGAATATTACTGATATCGTATTTGTTTTCATATTTATGTCCGGATTCGGATTCGAATACGGATAGTATCAAAAATACCGGATAGGATACGATTGGATATCGACATCATAAATATGTGATTTAAATATTCGGATACGAATACGGTATCGAATGTTAAATATCCGGACTCGGATACGGACGGATTAAAACCCTCTAAACAAATTCGGTCTCGAATACGGTCGGAAAATATCCGTACCGTTTTCATCCGTAGCTGATGGTAGGACAATGCTCATGGAAAAGAACTTTGCACCAACCATGCGCAATGGCAATGGCGCAATGACGATGTCTACTGTTGCGTAACTTTAACCTTTTAAGCGAAGTGAAGACGAAAGTGTGAGTAAAATAGTAATAGTACATGTATGGTTCACTAAGCTGTCTACCATCGCCATTGCGCACGGTTGGTGGTACCGTTCTTTTCCATGAGCACTGCCTACCATCGGTCTATCAAACCAATCATCTTCATTTGTTTCTCGGTAACACCTGAACTCCCGAGTCGACTCTCAATTACTAGTCAGTCACGTCGCGCGTCCAAGATAACGACCTCAAATAAAAAAAAACCTTAAACCTTTAAAGTTGTGGATCTCATCACGACCTACAACTTTTATATAAAAAGTATCTTCATTTGGCACTGTACAAAAAAGATATGATTTTTTAAAGCGGCAAGAGCTTGTATGCGATTAATATACTGCTGAAACTTTATATTATTTTTTTAGCATCTTAATGATCTTAAGTGAAAATAACTCAAAACTATAAAGTTATAGATCTCATCCAAGCTATAACTTTCGTATAGAAAATATCTCTATTTTACACCGTATAAGAAAGATATGATTCTTCCAATGCGACAATTGCTTTTACGCGATTAATATACTGCTGAAACTTTGTTTAATTTTTTTAGCATCTTAAAGACCTCAAATTAAACAAACTCAAAACTAGAAAATTGTATATCTCGTCGAGAGCTACAATTTTCATATGAAAATCATCTTCATCCGAGATCATATGAAAAAGACATAATTTTTTTAAGTTGCAACTTGACGCACCCGTCTAGTGGGCACCGCGCTATAGTGCTGCCACGCTAATGGAAGTGGTGCGACAAGGTTTTCCTTATGAAAATTGTTATCCACCATGGCGGATCGTGCAGTGCTGACGCATGTTTTAGCTGCACAATGGACTTAGGCGCGGCCAAACAGGTTGTATTCGAAAAAAAAGCAACAGTGTTAATGTTAAAAAATAGTTAAAAAAAGGTTAAAAATAAAAAAATCTTGATGGCCGCCTCAGGATCTATGATTTTTTTAACTCAGGATCTATGATTTTGGCTGGAGCCGGATGGGTCGAGTCGGGTGGAACATGAGGATAAGACCAGCCTAATTATTCTTGTGTGCAAATATAACTCGGGGGTATTTTGGTCAATCTACCTTGGCCCACATGGCCCCATGCCTTTGTAACGCCAAAAGCAAAACGGAAGTTTGAAATTCTCTCGTTTTGGAGTTCGAGAAGAGATAAAATGAGACTTCGAATATGGGAAATGTCAAGGAGCGGGCGTCAAACGCCGCTTTCTGGCTGCGCGCTACGGGTCCAATAGATCTGCTTCTCTCCGTGTCTTTCCATCTCTCTCTTAAAAATATCTCACTCCCATGCTCACCCTCTTAAAAATATCTCACTCCCATGCTCACCCATTACGTACTGCTGCGTTGTGCGCTTGCGGCTGCCATCTTCCTCACCGTACATCCCATCCCGCACCGCGCGGCTCCCCCGTCTAGCGTGCGCTCCATCCCACGCCACACCCCCTCCGTCGTTGTGTTGCGCTTCATCCCCCGCTGTGCCCGCTTCAGCTTACTGCACGATGTGCCCCTCCCCCACGCGCGCCGAGGTGCTACTTGAGTGCTGCCAACGCCGCCGTTCCACTAGAAGGTTGTGATTGCCGCGATGCGCGACTACAGTAAGGAGATGTTGTGATGAAAACACATGTTGCAAGCGTATGTTTCAAGTGTTTCAAATATTTTAGTGGTGTATTGCAATTGTTTTATATGGATGTTGCAAAAAATAGATCAGGGATATTACACATGTTGTATATGTTGCAAGTGTCTCAAAGACATGTTGCAAGTGTTTCAGAGGTTTGTTCAAAATGTTTCATTGGTTCTAGACATATGTTGCAAGTGTTCTGATCTAGATGTTGCATATGTTTCACACATATGTTGCAACAATATGTTTCAAATGTTTTAGCTATTTCAGTCTTATTCTGCAGTTAGTGTTTTCATGTTACAAGTTGCAAGTATTTATCTGCATCTTACATTGTTTTACATAAATGTTACAAGTGTATATTCTAGATATTTTATCTGTTTCATACGTATGTTGCATTCAAGTGTTTCATGTTGTTCGGAGAGTCAGGGGCACGGGGGAGTGGTGGTGGCACGACACGTGCGCTGGGTAATGGGGCGTGGTGACCTAGGTGCCACCAGAAGAGGCGCGCGACACGCCGGTGTCCTACAAACGGGCCTCGCTTGGGGCCGGCGATCAGGGCGTGACTGAGGTGGGGTGCACATGCGAGGGGGGAACGGCTTCGAATCGAGACAGACAAGGCGGGCTGTGCGTGGGAGGCAAGTCATCTGGATGTGCGGGCGTTCCGATGGGGTAGGGTGTGCGTGCAGGGGAGGAAAAAATCAGCAGACAAAGGAAGGTTACGCGGGCGTCCAAGCGCTAGCACTGCCGTTCAACAATACTACAATAGGATCATAGAATGGACTTGTTCACTTGCTTTATGACCTACCTTGCTATCTACTACTCTCTTCAGTATATATAGCAAAATGGTCCACCCGGTCCGACATGGCCCTACAAGCTCTTCATGTCGTGCCGTGCCAGCCCACAGGTTGTGCCTGCGGCCTAGGCACGGCCCTACAGGGGCAGGCTGTGCCAGGCTGGCCTGATGGCCTGTTCCGCACTATGTGCTTGTGCCGGCCCATGCACTACAGAGGGTTTCCTTAAAAAAAGGGTGGGGAGGTAGGTTGCCATCGTTGTAGCCTTCGTGCGCCTGCTAGTGGAGCGCCGTTGCTCCTGCTCACCGAGGTTGCGCCTTCAAGCCGTTGCGCGAGCTCGCCTAAGCTACACCGCTGCACGAGATGGACAAGGTTGCACACGTCGCTGCCTCCATGCACGGCGACCGGGGCCACTCGCAAGCGCCCCGCGCGTATGAGGGGCTACACGTGCCCTTGCCTTCGCGCATACCTGCCGGGCCGTGCGGGTTGCCGCCTCCGCGCGCGCCGGCCATGGTCGCTCGCTCCGTCGCCTCCACCCGCCACAGAGGGAGGAAAGAAATGAGATGCTAGGGTTTCATTTTTAGAAGACACATTATATTGTGCAGTGGGATAACGGGCTAGTGTCGGGCCGATATTTCTTCGGGCCGGGCCAGGACGGCACTACGTGCCCGTGGTGTGGCCCAGGCATGGCACAGGCCCGAGGGCCACTAGGCCATGCCGTGCCTGGGATGGGCCAAAAGCTTAGGCCATGGGCTGGGCCATCTGGCCTTGGGCCTTTTGGCCAACTATACTCTTCTGGGTGTGTCCAGCCAGGCCCAGCCCACGAGGGTTATATCCTTCGGCCTGCTAAAGCCCCGGCAACCCGCCGCCACGGCGAGCTCGCGCCGCCGCCATGTTCGCCTCGCGCGCCCGCCACCTTCTCCTCAGCGTACGACCCGCCAACCACGGCATCCTCCTCCGCGGCCCGATCCCCCACGCATCCCATCCCGGGTGCGGCGTCGATGCGCAGCGCCACTACAACCACCACCAGCTGCAGCAGCAGGAGGACGAGTGGGAGGAGTCCAAGGCGGTGAAGGTGACGGTGTGGTGGGACTTCCAGAGGTGCCGTCTCCCTCGCGGCGCCAGCCCGCGCCACCTCGCCCCGCGCGTCACGGAGGCGCTGCGGCGCGCCGGCATCCGCGGGCCCGTCGAGATCACCGCCTTCGGCGACGTCGGCTGCATCCCGCCCGCCGAGCAGGAGGCGCTCGCCGACACCGGCGTCGCCTTGTCGCACGTCCCTTCCAGTTGCGTCCTCTGTCTCCTCCCGCTACTACTCTCCCCCATTTCCTCGCTTTCTCTCGTAGCAATTTTTGCGGTAGACTCAGAAATGTCACTGGAGCGAAAACGATTGGTCGGTTTGTTACTTCCGATTGATTAGATTATATGTAGTTAGCACTGCAACAAGTTTACAACATCTAGGTTCAAAACAGTACTCGAATATTGGATATGGTGGTGGAATCATGAGGAATATTTTCAATGATCAGTAGATATTGGCATAATTTTATATGAATAGAGGGGAATTGGTTCAGATTAAGCTACTCTTAAGCTTGTTGTAAGAAGTATGTGATCTTTGTGGAATGTGGATCGATATTCAAAGACTAGTATATAAGTGTCAACAGTGTAAGGAAGCAGTTTGCCTACAGCTAACCTTATTCAAGATGAATAAATTAGGACGGGGATTTTCAAATATCAGGATGTGAATATCGTTAGTGACACATTACTTTGGCGGCTGTTGCATTTCAAGTTAAAAATAGGACTCCATAAGCATCATTCAAGACATCTGTTAAATTGTTTACCTTTTCTGGAGATAGTTGATACATTTGAATTTTTAAATTTGTTGCAAACTTGGGATTTTAGACTTTTGTATTTTGATCTCAGTTATGCAGTGTTGTCTGGTCATACTAACAATACGGTTTCGTTTTCTAGGTGGAAAGGATGGTTGTGACCGATCATTCATGTCTGATCTTATCTCTTGGATTGCTCAGAACCCTCCTCCATCTCATTTCTTCCTTCTATCTGGGGATAAAGACTTTGCAAACATCCTGCATCGCCTTAGGATGAGCAATTATAATGTATTGCTTTCTTGCCCTGATTCTGGCTCCAAGATGTTACGCAGTGCAGCAACATATCTGTGGGAATGGGAGGATCTAGCTAAAGGGGTGGATCTCAAACCCAAATATTTAAATCATCCACCTGATGGTTTATCCTCTTCTTGGTATGGTCCATGCAGTGAACCTGGCCGTGACTTTCTCCTGAAACCAAAGAACCCCATGGCTTTGCCAAGGAAAACCAAGGAACCTAACATTCCCAAATCCGCTGTCGTTGGAATTAAGAGAGTGCTGCGCTTTTATCCTCAAGGGATCAGTGTTTCAGACCTAAGAAAAGAGCTTAAAAGGATTAATGTTTCTATTGAGTCAAGTGCATTTGGCTTCAAAAATTTCTCGGCCCTTCTCCTAGCCATGCCTGATGTTGTGAAATTTATAGATCCTCTACCAGGTGATAGAGGTGCTGGTGCTGCTGTGGTTGGGGTGTTCAAGAGATCAGGGGATTCTGCTCGAAGTAGCATTCAAGAAACATGCCACAAGGAAGGTGAAAGTGAGGAGCCATCACCAGGTACAGAAAAGAGAACACTTCAAGCGGAAGTCCCATCATCCACATCAGATCAGTCATCTAGAGACAACAGGAAAGCTCCTGGATTTACGCAACGACCGGAGCCACCTTTCAAACATGTGGAAGCTGATGTTACTCGGACTGGGGATGTTCCATCGCCACCATCTGATGCACCACCTATAGACCAAAGGAATGATGTGGCTGTTGGTCCTGTTATGCAAACAGAACGACCAGTCAGCTCGATGGAAGCTGATAAGGTCAATGCTGCTGGTGCTCCTTCCTCGTCAGGGGGGCAAGGTAATATCAGCAACAAAAGGGGGTTCTTTGAACGGATATCATCTTTATGGAATGGCCAAAAGGCTTAGGTTTGATGGCATCTCTTCTAAAGCATCAATGAATAAGTAGAATAGATATTGTAGAATAGTTTGTTCAGAGCCGGTGTAGTGAGCACAGCACAGGAGCATGATGAGTGTTCATCTGAATAATATGCTTAGTATAAGGAAGACTGGTATGTGAAGAGTATTGTATTTTTTGTTCTCGTGTTTTCTTTTTTGGGATGAGGAAGAGGATTGTATTCATTATTCACGTATGTTAAGCAAGGTTTAATGTACGTTGGAGAAAGAGGATTGTATTCATTACTCAGCATACGTTAAACCCTGTTTTCATAAGGATAGATGCTAATGCAGCGAGATGTTCTCATCTGATTAGAAATTTCGCTGGTGCCTGAAAATACATCTACATTTCGTGGCTCTTCTTCTGTTATATATCTGCACAGATGTTCCGTAATGTGGAACAGTTTGGAGATGCAGCTCGTTTTTTACACCAAAAGCCGAATTGGTAACTATTTTCATTGCACATTGCCCTTACCTATTGAGAAAGGTTTAAATTTGGATAGCAATCGAATTATAAGCTAAATCACTGGTCCGATGATATCTAAGCTGGCCTGCATCTGCATATATCGCTGGTAATCTTAGTGAGTACATGACAAGTCAGAATCATTGTAGAATTCTGTGAGCTCCTTTTTCTTTGTGGTTGACAGCAAACTTCCAATCATATGGACAAGAAGTGGCATTTCGAACAGGGCAGCACTCGCTAGCTGGTTACTGGAATCCAACTGGGAACGACCGAGCCAAAGTGCTGAACAAGCGAACTCTAGGAACAAAGGCTTTCCCCCTGTTCGGCTGAGCTTATCAGCACGGCTTATCAGCTGTAGAACAGTGTTTTTCTTTCACAGCAAATCAGCCACAGCCGGCTTATAAGCCAAAAAACAGCCTGCCGAACAGGACCTTTGTTTTTTCATGAAAGCCGGCGTCAGTGGATTATGCATGAGTACTTTGCCTTTTTTTTAGTTCCAGGGGTGTAAAGTTTTAGGGTATCACATCGGATGTTTTATGGGATATCGGAAGGGGTGTTCGGATACTAATAAAAAAACTAATTACAGAACTCGCCCATAAATTGTGAGACGAATTTATTAAGACTAATTAATGTTTACTGTAGCACAACATTGTCTAATCACGGACTAATTAGGCTCAAAAAATTCGTCTCGCAAAATACACGCAATCTATGCAATTAGTTATTTTTTAGTCTACATTTAATACTCCATACATGTGTCAAAATATTCCATGTGATAGGGTGTAAAGCTTTAGGGAAGGAACTAAACAAACGCCAGACCAGAATGAATGTGAAGTCAGCCCTGATGTGAAAGATATGAAAGGATGTCTTTGTCCTCTGTCGTATTGCTAAAAGAACAATGAAAATGGGTCCCTTGGTAAGGCACGTTTGCCTGCCAATTGCCAAGGGTAAGGACCTTGTCTGCAGACATCTGCAACAGCAGAGAATAAATAGATGAAGCTACAAACGACAGATCATCTTTTGGCTAAGAGGATTTCTCCCCTGTGCCGGCGGGCTAACGGAAGAGGATTTCACCCCCGTGGAGTGCATCGCCAGTTTTAATTTTCAGGTAGAAAATCCATAGAATTCCAGGCAAGTCACTAGCAAGTACCGCCGCCAGCATACTGGGCTCAATTCGTTGTTGCTTGATCACAAATCGGTCTTCCACTAGCCCCTCCATTTCTTCTTGATAAGATGCATACCAGACTGATAGGAACGCTCCGCTCATCCTCCGGGACGTACTTGAGAACGATGGTAGCGATCGAGTTGTGCTTTGCCACTGATCATCGGCCTGGATCATATCCTCCTAAGCTTGGCCCAGGTCATGCCAGCACTTGTACGCTAGGTGCTGCACGAGCTGCCGGCCGCTACTAGCAGCTTACTATCGTCTATTCGTCTATCGCCTCCGCCGCCGCATACTGGGCTCAATTCGTTGTCACTGCAACCCATCATCCTCAACAGATTCGCATTTGGAGGTGGCTGGGCAGGTGGGATTCGTCTGTCATCCCTACATAGTACAAACGTGCAGTATTCCTACACAAGATCAGGACGATCGAGCAGGTACGAGCTACTAGTTGTGGCAGGCCACCTAAGCCAACCATGGCCTGTATGGTGTGGCTCAGATGGGATTCTCTTCATGCGGCAGCGTGGGTTGGCTTGACCCAGATCGGTCTTCCACTAGCCCCTCCACTTCTTCTTGATAAGATGCATACCAGACTGATAGGAACGCTCTGCTCATCCTCCGGGACGTACTTGACCACAAGTCAATCTTACCTGTACCCGCGGGATAACGGAAGAGGATTTCTCCCCCGTGAAGTGTGTCGAGAGTTTTAATTTCCAAGTAGAAAATCCATAGAATTCCAGGCAAGCCACTAATTAACAAGTACCGCCGCCAGCATACTGGGCTCAATTCGTTGTCGCTTGACCTCAAGTCGGTCTTCCGCTAGCCCCTCCATTTCTTTTTGATAAGATGCATACCAGACTGATAGGAACGCTCTGCTTATCCTCCGGGACGTACTTGAGAACGGTGGTAGCGATCGAGTTGTGCTTTGCCACTGATCATCGGCCTGGATCATCCTCCTAAGCTTGGCCTAGGTCATGCCAACACGTGTACGCTAGGTGTTGTGCGTGCTGCTGGCCGTCATCCTCCATAGATTCGCATTTGGAGGCGGCTGGGCAGCTGGGATTCGTCTAGTACAACCGTGCAGTATTCCCAGTGGCGGAACCAGCAAAATGTGTGTGTATATATATATAATGTCCATTGGCATCAGCAATTTCAGCATTAACCCTTTGAACTTGCCGGTTGTTTTGGTGCTTCTTCAATAGTCCTCTGTTCTTCAGGGTTGTGGGCTTCACCAGTCCTCTGTTCTTGTTCTTCAGCAAAGACCGGAGAATTATTTTGCTCGTCCATGTCCATCATCATCTCTATCTAACTTCTTGAAAAATGAATCAATTGTCCTTTTAGGGGGCATTATTTCCTACCTGAATTAGTATACACACACAATAGCGATCGAGTTAGTGCTTTGCCAACGGAAGATTGGTAGGAACGCTCTACTCATACCAGACTGATAGAAACGCTCTGCCCATCAACATTAAGCCTAACTCTACTGCAAGTTGATGGCCTAACTCTACTTTGTCTTTTGTCAATGAGCGTTTAAGCGGACGAGCTTCAGCTCGGTTGGCAGCGTCTCCGTCGTGGGATGCTGGAGGTCGCGGGAGTTCGACTCCTACCTACCGCGGCACTGCTACAGTAATGTACTTTTACAGACCTCTGTGTAAGGGCGAATCATGGGGTTGGTGAATTTACCGGCCTGCGTGAGCGAAACATGGGGTTCGTAAGTTTCGCAGCCTGTGTGTGAGAAGTTCAAAGTCACAGGGCTGTCTGCCTGCCAGCGGACCGAGTTTTTTTTCCTTTTTTTTTTTTAAAAAAGGATTGAGGCATTGACCCAATGGAGTACGGAGTACATTATTGCCCAGTCAAAGCGTCAACAAACTTTTGGGCTGTCGACCAGTCACTCGACTGTACCACCGGCAACAGTCGTCGTCGTTCGTCGGTCGCCGGTGGCGGCGACCTGTACTGTACTTGTAGTACCCCCGGCTCTGTTTTCTCCGCCCACGTCCGCGCCCCACGCCGAGAGAGAGAGAGAGAGAGAGGAGGGTCCGGAGCGGAGAGGATGCATCTGAGCGCGAACGAGGGGATCGAGGGCGTGCGGTTCGCGGTGACGGGCGGGCAGGGCTTCGTCGGCGCCGCCCTCTGCCTCGAGCTGCTCCGCCGCGGCGCCCGCGAGGTCCGCTCCCTCGACCTCCGCGCCGTCTCCGCCTGGTCCCCGCAGCTCCTCGACGCCGGCGTCCGCCTCATCCAAGGTCAGCCCCCTCCCCCGTTCGCCGTCTTCAGGTCAGATCGCTGCGGCGTCACCGGTCAGTCACCACGGTTTTCCTACTTTGCTGTCGCTGTGGAAGAAAGGCTTGCTTCCTGTGGTTTATTACCGAGTCGCGAGTTGCAGAATTGGATTGCTCGTACAAGACGCTTTAGAGTGCGATTATTCCCTGCTACAGTATGTTGTAGTTCGGCTTCTGAATGAAAATGCGAATAAGCGTGTCCATTGATTGGAGATTCAGATTGCTGTGACCGTACTACTTGCTTAATATTTGTGCATCAATCTAAGTAGCTAGGCTCTTGCATAGTTGTTTCCGGACATATTTACAGTAGCACTACCAATACCAACCACCATGTCTCGCCGGCAATTAAGCAGTTAGCTTCACATTGTCTGTGTTTGACGGAACTGATTACTCATTGTTTTGAGCTACTATTGTTGACTGTTGAGTGACCAATGTTTGGTTTGTGGCATGAATCATCAGTTGTTTAATACAACCTTGTTTTGCAGGGGACGTTAGAAACAAGGATGAAGTGAGGAGGGCATTCCGTGGAGTGGACTGTGTTTTCCACCTTGCTTCTTACGGCATGTCAGGGAAGGAGATGGTGCAGGCTGGGAGATGCGATCAGGTCAATATAAGTGGGACCTGCAACGTGCTCGACGCTTGCCATGAAAATGGTGTCAGGAGGCTTGTTTATGTGAGCACTTACAATGTGGTGTTTGGAGGGAAGCCGATTGCCAATGGGAGTGAGGCGCTGCCTTATTTTCCGATCGAAGACCATGTTGATGCTTATGGGCGCAGCAAATCTGTTGCTGAACAGTTGGTACTGAAGAATAATGGACGGCCAGCCAAGTAAGTTTACCTTTTCTAGGATTTAGTGTCATGTACATAGGCCTCGTTTAGTTGGGTGAATTGGGGAGAAAAACACTGTATCAGAATTCCTGTAGCATTTCGTTTGTATTTGGTAAAAATTATCCAAATTTTGACTAACTAGGCTTAAAATGTTCGTCTCGCAAAGTACAACAAAACTGTGTAATTAGTTTTTGATTTCATCAACATTTAGTACTCCATGCATTTGCCGACATTTTGATGTGACAGGGAATCTTCTTTTTGCATAGTGGAATTTGGGAGAGAATTGAGGGAACTAAACAAGCCCATAGTGAGCTAACTTTTACCTCCTTTTGAAAATAGATGTCCTGGAATACATGAGCCAAGGTTTTAAAACTATACCAAGTGTACACATGTATATATATTTGTTGCATGGAAATAGTTAATCTGTGTTAATGGATTCACCATCAAAGTACTTCCATATCATTGTAATTTTATTAAATATTCTTTGCTGATGCACAATTGAAAAATATGGCAACTTTGCTTGCTTTGTTGGAGACCATGTTGACGTCCAAAACAACAATTACAAATAAATATTTTAAGCTAATGCTACTCTTTGCGCAATTCCTTAAATTTCTGAAAAACTTAGTGTTGTCATGCATAATCACTCCTCCTTAAACAACAAATAGTCATTTCATTTCATTTTGTAAGTCAAGAGGGGCATTTGGTAATACGCAGCCTGTCTTACTGATTTGGTGAAATCTTGCAGAAGTGACAAAAGTACACGTCTTTATACATGTGCCATTCGCCCTGCTGCTATATATGGGCCAGGTGAAGAGCGTCACCTTCCAAGAATCCTGTCCCTTGCAAAGTTGGGATTAGCATTTTTCAAGATTGGGGGCCCAGATGTCAAGACAGATTGGGTCTATATCGATAATCTAGTTCTTGCTCTGATATTGGCAAGCATGGGACTTTTAGATGACATTCCTGACAGGAAGGGAACCCCTGTTGCAGCTGGTCAGGCGTATTTCATCTGTGATGGTAATTGTCGTTAACCTTTGTGATGTTACTAAATGGCATTAATGGAGGTGCCATCTTGTGCTTTACTTTTCTGTCTTTTCATACTGCAATTTTTTTTATTACTTGAATTTGTAAAAATGCAAGCCTAATATTGGTAGAGAAGACATCCGAGCTTTGTTGTCTTGATTTTTGCAATAATGCAATTGTTAGCGATACTACATAGATCGAAATAAGTAATTATCTGGCAACTTCCTTTTCACTTGTTCTGAACACTAAAGGTTTAAATTTTAACACTTTACATAAGATTATACACAATTCAATTTTTCCATAATGAGGTAACCCAGGATTCCATTACTTGAATAACAGAATTGATTGCAATACAAGTACACAATGTTCTATGACTTATGTTTTCACAAGTGAATAGCTGAATACTGAACCTTTGAACAAGCCTACTATTTGGACTTGTTTCTCCTTACTTGAGGGAAGTATCCCATGAAAACTTGTCATCTTGCAATGTCTGATACAGAGCACGGTGATTATATTGTAATATACAGTTCATTGCCTTATTGAGCTATGACTGTTCCACAGGATCACCATGCAATACTTTTGAATTTATCATCAGCCCCCTATTTCAAAGTTTGGGTTATGCTTCTCCTCGAGTGACGCTGGATACCTCTCTTGCCCTTGCCATTTCAAGAATATTTTTATTCATATCTACTATGTTCTATCCATGGCTTGATAGTAAATGGATCCCGCAGCCTCTAATTCTTCCTGCTGAAGTGTATAAGGTCAGCCTCTTTGTCATGTTCAATTTAGCTAAATATGGATGCAATGGTAAGATGCAAATGCAATAATGCCATGTGAATAATACATCTGAATTTGCTTGCTGATTGTGACAGGTTGGTGTTACAAACTACTTTTCGTTCCTGAAAGCTAGACAAGAACTTGGCTATGTACCTATGGTGAGCCCCCGGGAAGGCTTGGCTGCAACTATCTCATATTGGCAGGAGCGGAAGAGAATGGAACTAGATGGCCCGACCATATTTACTTGGTTGGCTGTAATAATTGGGATGCTGGCTGTATTTTCTTCTGCTTATCTTCCACCAGTTGGCCCGTTGAAATGGGTGCTTGACATCCATTTGTTTGTTTTTCGCTCAATGTTGGTGATCCGGCTGGTCTTTGTGACAGCAGTTGCAGCGCATCTTGGTGAAGCTGTGTATGCCTGGTTCTTAGCCAAAAAGGTTGATCCAAGGAATGCTACAGGGTGGTTTTGGCAAACCTTTGCTCTAGGGTTCTTCTCTCTCCGTTATCTTCTCAAGAGAGCCAGAGGGTGAATTTGTGTTGCTTGATTCCAAGATCAGCTCCCTGGACAGTCATCTTCCTCAGTTCAAACTTCAGATGGCTGCATCACCAATCACTATGCCACTATGGTTTTGCTTCACTGTATGCCGTGGCTGTGCTCCTGGAATGCAGCAAACTAGTTGCCGTGATGCCTTCTTATGCTCCGTAGCTCAAGTCCTAAGACCATGACGCTATCCTGATACGCTGGAAGGAGCTGGAAAAGGGTCAGACAAGAGGGGATTTGATTCATTACTACTTCATGAGCACGGATAGATAATGCAGTGAGATGTCTTGTATGAACACCGCGTCGCTCGCTGAAGCTAAACCTACAGTTTTGTGGTTCTGTGTTACATAGATGTTCGTAATGAGGAACAATTTGGAGATGCAGTTTTTTTTTAACCCAGAGCAAGAGCCATAGATGTATTATTAAGGAGCAGGATTACAATTTGGGGTTGCAGTTTGTCAATCTCTCCTTCGTATGTACTATCTTGTAATTACACTAGTAGAAGCAGGTCCTTTCTGCCACTGGAGCTTGATATTCAGTCCTCGTTGAAGTAACAATTTTTGTTGCACGATGCATTCACCTATTGAGCAAGGTCTTAATTTGGACAGAAGCCAAGTTATATTCAAGCTGAGCTACATCTCCATATATGTTCAGCCGTCGAAACTAAGATGAACAATATACATAGGTGTAAGCTATAATTGGCCCCTTGTGTTTGACAAATCTTTTGTCTACACCACCCTTATCATCTCAAAACTAAAGAGCATAGGTCTACTGGAGAAAGATTGGAAGGAACATAAAATGCACTGTTGAGATGACCTTTGATGTACCACCAAACCTTTCATTCAAACGCATCAAGTCTTCTCCCGATTCCCGAACAGCTCCAACCTTAAGCATTACGCCTCCAAATTGCTCTCCAGTCATTCGTAACGAAGAGATTGTTCTCCTGTAAGCTCAGATCAACATGCCAGGCTAGTCTTAGCCTTTACTTTCCTCCCGCTCATAACGAAGCAGTAAAAGATCACCTCATTTTCACATCTTCTTCACCACTGAGGAAATCCATGTCTAACTGAGCTGGGTGCCTGTTCCTGCAGTACGAACACTATTTGACTTCCAGTTCAATTCATGAGTTCACTGAAGTCCAGATGTTGAACTCATCCATTCTTAGAGTGAATGAACTCGAACTCTGTTTTCCACCTCCACCATATGCCTACATTTATATGATGCAGCAAGAGATGAACAATCAAATCCAGCTATAAGGGCACGCAGATTTGAAGAATATAATTACAACGGTGGCATACCTTTGCAATCTCTGATGTATTAACTGTACTGTCAGTAGTCCTCAAGCAAACCTTTAGGACACCCCGTTGCATGAAGACCACTGCTCCAATTGGCCTTTGATGGAAAGGGAAACAATCTTCAACAAATTACCAAAGCAACACAAAATAGGCATGGATGTGTTCTGTTAAACCTGAATAGAGCTCATACCTTAATCCAGCAGCAGCACTCCTCTGACTTAGCTCCAAACCAATTTCATGGCTCAATTCTGTGTGTCCATCTGCTCTGATTGCCTTATAGTATGAAAAAAAAGAAAAAACATTTACTATAGCAAATGAGACATTTTTAAAGCTAATTGTATAATATTTTCCCAAAAAATAATATTATATAGGCCATATCGAGCCAGTCTCTAGAGCTGGTCATACTCAACCATCCAGCCAAGTTCAAGGTCAGGTACACAACGATCCAAGAACACATGTGGTTAAAAATAAGAATAAAACCATTCCGCCAATTTGCATCAAAGGTCCAGTTAAAAAAACTGGGCAAGCATGAGCTACTACCACAGAACATCTTATATTGTGCTCTTAGAACATGGAAGAAAGGTATCGATGAATTAAAGATGATAACATAAGGCTAAGCACAAGCATTCGAATTTTTTGAACAAAACATGCCTACCTCCACTAGCTAGTACCATAGTATCAGTAAGGCCTTGTTTGGATGCGCATGTATTCATCTCAATTCACATGCGTTGAAGTGGATTGGAGTGGACTTAAACTAGGTTCCATTCCAATTCACTCCAACACATGTGGATTAAAGTGGATATACATGCATCCAAACAAGGCCTAAAGCAAGAGCACTCGTGGATGCAGGAAGTACCTGCCTTTGCTAAAGCAGTGCAGTTTTGGCTTCAGTAATCAAAAGAGCTGTGCTGCATACGTTATGCAGCATGAAGCTATCGAAGGTAGACAAACACAAGTGATGAAATCAGTATAAAATGCAAGAGCGTGTTGTTCACATACCAAGCATTCACCATACGACCCTCTTCCAAGCTGAATCCTGAAAGGCTTCTGTATGAACTCCCCTGCAGCCAGCAGGCAGTCATGAGCATGCGATTTCTCCCTAGAAAGCAGATCGCCAACATCAAGTTGTAGTAGCTGTGTGGGGGTACCAATACAACAATGCAATCATTGACCATGCCATGCTAAAAGATCAGGGTCTTACAAACAACAAGCATGATGACAGAAAGTAGTGCTAAACCTGTCCAAAAACATGAGGATTTGTGACACAGTTCAACTTTGCACGTTCATCCCTAAGTGCTGTTTGAAATTCCTTGGTGTTAGGCAGCTGATATCGTCGCAAGTCTGCATCCTCTATGTATTCAAGAACATTTGAAACTCGCTCCTCATCTTCTTGGTCCAACAAGTTTTCACACGTTCGCTGTGTGGAAACAGAACATCCTCATTCTTCATCTAATCATATCATACAAGATAATGAACATAATTGAAGCTTTTTTCTCTACTCACAGAATCAGATTTTGTTCCTGCTAACTCCTTGGAGAAATAATCAAATACAGATCGGGCACTTCCTTTTGACATGTCAATATGAAGCTCCACATTGCTTGGGCACTGACCCAACTTGGGGATTCTCGCTAGCGTACTTTGCCGGTGATCAAATGCTATCACACTGCATCAATTAACATGTCATGAGGTTATTATGCCCCTCTGCCATGTTGCTCAATTAAACAAGATCTGACAAAGTATTTGCTGTAATGAAACAAATACATCAGCCAAAAAGTAAAGGGGTGGGTAACTATTGGGCAATTACACTATGTACATGAATATGAGCCATATGGAGTGATTAGCAACTTCAAGTGTTGTAAGGCTGTAAACAGCTTACTTCACAAACTGGTATCATCACTATGCAAAGCTTGTAGGCTAACAGTAGATATGTTCCTTTCTTTTGATTCTTCCACACAAAAGCAACTTCTTTTTTAAAACATTGGCAGTAGCAGTAAACTTTAACTAATTAATTTGCATTATTCCAAGTCATCTTTTGGACATTGTTGGCAGTAGTAATTAACTAATTACCATTGTTCCATCGACTAGTCAATTCACTAAGCCGTACAATGAAAAGCATCATCCAGTGACCCATTTTTGCTGTAACTCATTCTCTCTGGAAACGCACCTGGGGACGAATCGGGCGAGGTCGAAAGCAAACGTCTTGGGCCCAACGAAGTCAAGGAGATAGCACGTCTGGAACCCCGCATCCTTGAAGTCTTCGGCTCTGATCGACCAATTTTCATTTCAATAACACAAGCCGTCATGAGAGAAACAATTGCTAAGAAAGAGCCCGTCAAATGCGGAATGGTGAGGTACGAGCGGGGACCGACCTGAAGGGCACGACGGAGGAGAAGGGGAGGACGAGGAGGCGGCGGCGGACGCGTTGGTGGAAGAGGCGGGCGGCGAGCGCGGCGTAAGCGCCAGCGAAGGTGGGGTAGTTGTAGAGCGCGAGGCTGGCGGGGCCCGCCTGGCCGTCGTCATCGTCCGCGTCGGAGGGGGGTGAGGCGGTCTTCGATGGGGGCGAGTGCGAGTGCGATTGTGAGCGGATGGCCTCGAGGGCGGCTTCCGAGCGGAAGGCTCGCCGGAGCACGGCCGGCGGAGGCGAGGGGGCTGCGGGGAGGCGCGGTCGGAGGCGGAGCATTGGTGACTCGGTTTCGGCCCGTTTGACTCGGGTCCGGGTTTGGGCTTGCTAGGGGGGCGTTTAGTTCCCATGCAAACCCCAAATATTTCCTCTTTCACCCATCACATCAAATCTTTAAACACATATATTAAATATTAAATGTAGGTAAAAAAATAACTAATTACATAGTTTGTCTGTAAAGGTTAAGACGAATCTTTTGAACCTAGTTAGTCCATGATTAGACAAATTTTGTCAAATAACAACGAAATATGCTACAGTAACTTTTCAACAACTTTTCCCTCATCTAAACACATAAGTGGGCCCAAGAGTGGCATAGACAGGAACACATTGCTGCCAAGCCCGCCAATTATGTATATCCAGTAATTTTCGTTACGTGACGACAGAGAGCACCAACGCATTGAATTTCCCAGGACTTTCATAGAAGTTAATTTATTTTTCACAGAAAAAATACATGAACACCCTTCTCCAAACAGGGCATTCGTTCCCGCATCCGCGCAAACTAGGCAGACCGCAGACGGGAGTTGTGGCAGTACTTTAGCGTAGCATCATATATTAAAAAAATATATTCTCCCACATTTAAATTATAAGTCGCTTTGACTTTTTTTTAACATCAATTTTACTATATATCTAGATACAACTTATGTCTAGAAACATAGCAAAATCTATATACGGCCGCTCCTCGCGTCCAGATGTACGGTCGTGTAGCCCGCCTCCGTCCGCCTTGCCCCCACCTTGCACGCGCACCTTCCCTCGAACTCCCTCCTCTCTCTCTCCGTGTGGGCGGGACTCGGGAGCCAACCCCAGCTCGCTGTGCCCCCATCCGCCAGTCCCCAGCTCTGGCCCGTCCCATCCCCCAGTGCCTGGGCCATGAGCCCATTACTCACCATACCTCTGTGAAACACTTTCAACATGAAGCACTCGGATGCGACCTACGTATGCAGCATCCAGATAAAACATTTGCAACATATGTGCGAAACATATGCAACATCTAGATAAAACATTTGCAACATGTATGTGAAACATATGCAACATCCAGATAAAACACTTGTTGCAACATACATCTAATTTTTTTTTCAAAACACTTGCAACATAACACTGAAAACACTTGCAAAAATATACAACATTATTCCAATCTACTTTTGCAACATCCATATGTAACAATTGCAAAATAACTCTGAAACATCTAAAACACTTAAAACATACATTTGCAATATAGGGAAGGAAAAGGCTGAGGCCGGTCGATTCCGGTCATTGGGGTGGGATCCGACGGCAAGCGGCGGCGCGCAAGTACCACCAGCACCAGTGGCGGCACGCGAGCACCACCACCATCCAGCACCAGCATCGCCGCCTTTGGCTCAGCCTGGCGGACAGCGCGCGCTACGAGAGGGAGTGAACGGCGCGGCGCATGGCCGAAGCGAGGAGCGAGGTGCGGGTAGGGCACACAATAGGCGGGGGTGAGGAGCGAGGTGCCAATGAGGCGCACGACGGGCAGGGGAGAGGAGCGAGTAGCAAGCGGCACAGGTGGGCGCGCAACGGCGCGGGAGCGAGCGAGCGAGTGGCGCAAGGTCGGGGCGCGGTGGGAGAACGCTGCAGCAACAAGCGGAATGAGGCGTGGCGTCCGGATGAGAAAAAGAGATATGAAAATAAACAGGAAATAAAAAAGGTAAAGTTGTGGTGCACGTCATGCTACGCGTCCGTCCCGAAAGAGTCGCTACAGACGTCTTATTTGTAGCATTGGCCCTGTTCATCTGGCTTATAATCCGTCTTATTCAACTTATTTTTTCAGCCGAAACAATATTTTTCTCTAAAAAAACCAGCCAACAGTGTTTTTTCAGCCGGCTTATCGTTTTTTTTTTCTAACACTTGCGTGGATGCATTTGCATCTGATGAGACTGGCCGCCGTAGGCCTATATGGCTGGGACGAGACAAGCTGCTTTGGGAAGGAAACTACCACAGTTCAGTTTTGCACCGATCATCTCGTCTTCAAGGGGCTGTTTTGCACCCACCACCGGAGCAGCACTTATACCGACAGCACCGGCGTCCGGTAAACTTTCCTGCAGCACGTGATAGAAGAGAAAACGGGTGCAGCGGTCTACTCTATGTAATACTCTATCCTACGCGCGTGTGCGGAGACATAAGTAGAAAGAGGTGCGTGGGAGAACGTGCCAATCTTTTTTCGTTAAAAAAATGTTATAACTCACAAACTAAAAATCCAAATTAAATTCCGATTACACCATTAAATTTGTTGCAATAAATCCTTCAAAACTAGATCACTCATGGATATATTTAGATAAAGTGATAAGTGGACCCCACAGTAGATAGAGTGGATAGAGGATGATATAGAGGATGGATGGGTGCGGGAGAATTGAGTATAGAGGATGGATGGATGGATGGATGGATGGGTGCTATATGTAAGGAGTAAGGAGGAAGGAGGAGCCACTTTTTGCAGTTCCAGCTCCAGGCTAAGACTATCCGCACTCATGGACCTCTATATTCATCCTCTATATGTCCTAGTCAGCAAGATTCTCTCCTCTATACTCAATTCTCCCGCACCCATCCATCCTCTATATCATCCTCTATCTACTCTATTCACTGTAGGACCCACTTATCATTTTATCTAAATATATCCATGTGTGATCTAGTTTTGAAGGATTTATTGAGACGAATTTAATGGTGCAATCGAAATTTAATTTGGATTTTTGGTTTGTGAGTTATAACATTTTTCTCTTTGTTTAGCCAGTGGGGCCCGCCACTATAGAGTATAGAGTAAGTACTGTACTATTCTAAATATAGAGTAAGAGAAATGATAGAGTACCGTTTTAGAGTATCCAGTGCAGCAGTTTTTACTCTATATTCATACTTTAGAGTATGGTTTTAGAGTACCCACTGCGGGTAGTCTAAACAACCGTTTCGGCTCCTTTACTGTTCAAAAAAATAGAGTCTTATTCTAAATTACTCCCTCCGTTCTAAATTATAAGTCGTTCTGATTTTTTTGGTACATTTATTTTGCTATGTATCTAGATAAATATATATCAAAAACGTCAAAGCGACTTGTAATTTGGAACGGAGGGAGTATTTGATATGGCTTCTCTGCAGAAGCTAATGTAACGGGTGAATGGCTCGATCGCGAAAAAAAATCTCTGCAGAAGCTAATGTCGGAACTGGAGAGTGCCAGCTGCCGCCCGTGAAGGGAAGGTCGAGCGCCAAGCCTGAAGGATCCGAGCAGGGGACGAGAAAATGATGCCGCCTCCGGTGAGGATTAGGCATCTCCGCCACTCACTTGGCCAAAATAGATCCACCGTTGCTAGCTGAATATTTTTCCCTCCAGTTGTGTACTGCTTGTTGCGTGGTTAGTCAACTAGATGGTTTATTGCTCTGAGATTTAATTCATCTTTAAACCATACTCTGTAACGTGTTTCAACATGCGCTGCTGTAACTTATATGCGCACGAGAGATTTGGAGATTTGTCCAATGAATCAATCATTAGCACCTAGAACTATTTGCTACAGCCGTGAATCACAATCTGAGTTTTTTTTTTTGACAACACAATCTGAGAATCTTTGCCTCTCCATGAAAATTCTACTAGTATTGTCGTATATGAATCCACACTGCCAACTTTCCCGATTCCTTCTCCACCCTTTCTCCATATGTCCATACATGATACATTACCAGACCTCTTATATAAATGCAAAACGTTTACAAACTCTATTAGGAAAAATACACAAAAGGTTGGTATTAATGTGCTTGTGCTCTCTTTCACATTTCTTGCTTCGTAACTCGTGACTCATAACCTAACAACATAACTATCATTACCATTTTTTTCAGAAATGAAATTTAGATGGGATAGTTCATCTCCCTCGGTGATCCACTTAAAAAATACACAAAGTACATCTACGCCACGTCAAACACATATAGAAGAGACCACTTGTGGTAAGAGAGATTTCTCGGAGTGACAAAAGAGAAAAAAGAAGGCCCTTAAACATTAGAGATAAAAAGATTAAATTGTGTCCGTATATAGGTATGTTTAGTTAAAAAAGTCTAGTCTAAAAAGTCAAAATGGTATTTGTTTTAGCAGCAACTATTTTTTCGAGTTTCAGATGCTACAAATTGATTCTGGGTTCAGATGCACACGGCACACCTCTGTAAAAAAAAAAAAAAGATACAGTAAAACAAGTTCACCGCTGAACTTTTACATATCCGGGCCCACTTACACACTGCTCGACCGTACGGCCGGCTGCCACGAACGTTACCGCAGTAACTGCGCGCCATCCACCTAGCTGCCGGCGGCGCGCTGCCGCCTCTTCCACGCGACGAGCGCCGCGAGCACGAGCAGCATGACCGCCGCGGCGGTGCCGGCGACCATGAACGCCGGCACACGGGCAGATCGCCGCCTCCTCCTCCCTCTCGGGCTGTGGTGTCTCCGGGGCGCTCTCGACTGGTGCCCGGCGTCCCCTGGCTCGCCATCGCTCTCGCTGCCGCTCGGCGGCTCCTCCTCCGAACCGGAACCGGCCACCTCGGAGTGAGCGTGGACGCCGTCTCCGGAATCAGCCTCGTCGTAGACGTGGACCGGCTCCTCCAACGGCAGCGTGAGGTGGCTGTGCTCCGACGACGCCGTGGACCCAGCGCCGTCGTCGTCGTCGTCGTCATCGTCACCGGCCGCGACATGGAGGTGGGTGCCCACCGCCACTGGCACCTCGCCATGTTGCCGCGCCGGCTTCCGCGGCCACGGCCATGGCAGCCTCATGGTGATGACGGACTGATGATGCTGATCGATGAAACTTCACTTTATTTATCTGTCGAAGTCGGGCTGTCACGGTGCTGCAAGCTCCACTTCAATATGCAGCCTGCAATCTTATATAGAGTAATCGTAAGCTGAAGCGCACGGCGGCACACCTGGAGACACGGGAGAAGGAATGACCCTGGAGAGGATGCATATGTTTGCAGCAAAAGCAAGCTGCTTTGCTTTGTCGGAGAGGCAGGCAGATGCCGTCTCCATCTGGCACCTGAGATATGCAAAGACAAGGACTAGCTGGTATAGGGATGGCAATAGGTACTACATACCCAAATATCCATGGGTTTTAGGCCCGATTGGTTGGCTAACAAAAATTTACCTTACCTAAGATTTGATAAAAAAAAAGTTGCCAAAACTTGGACAAAAATATTTGTTATAAATTGGGCGTGCCAATTATGGTATTGGCAAATTTTGATACCAAACCAAATGACTGCCAAATTCTTAGCTTGCCTAAGTTTTATCAACCAAATTTTGGTTATCAACCAATCAACTTCTTAACTGATAAAGAGATGGGTAGTATGTACAAATTTACACACTCATAGATATGTTATTAATTAGGTGAAATTCTCTACCCATAAGTAATAAATTATCCACATAAGGCAACTAGCCACCCCATTCGAATGTTAATTCTGTTATGTACTTGATGTTGATTGTTTAGGGCCTAACTGGCTCTTCCAAAAACAGGTCTGATGTGGCTCCTCTGAAGTGGCTTCTCTAAATAAGCCAAAATACTTTTGAAAAATAGGCAAAATGGCTCCTTCTGGTTTTCAGAAATGGATGAAAGATATCAAGCCCATATTGCCCTTATACATGAGAAATTAAAATACAACTAATTGACAATCTTACATCGACTATCTATACCAATGACCATGATTAAAGTAAACTATTTTAATATATTGTTTAACAAAAAACAGGGCTAAATCAAACTTGTTATGGGCCAAGGCTCAAAACGGCATGCACATCTCCACTTCTATATTGTGGGTAGAGTGGTGCATGCCGTTTTGGACCTAATAATAAAGAGGTAAAATTTCAGACTCTTTTTTTTTGTCCATCCATTTTTTTTATCCGTCTTCCTCTAACTACTGAACAATGGAGAGTTATATATATATATATATATATATATATATATATATATATATATATATATATATATATATATATATATATATATATATAACTCTCCATATATATATATATATATAACACGTACTCATACAAGTTAGAATAACTCGCGTCTAAACCAATATGGAATAGGAATCCTAACCTAAATAGATTTCAAAATAGAACTCTTAATAATAAATAGAAAATGATAAGAGTTATGTTCTTTATTTTGCACTGCTTTCTTTATTTACGTACGAGTTAAAATAGCTCGCATCTAGACGGATATGGAGTAGGAATCCTAATCTAAATAGATTCCTCAGATCTGATGACAATGCTATGCATTTATTTTTCTTTGATGAGATATATACGGTAGATTATAGGGACTGTTTTTTTTTAATGTTGGGAACTTTATTTCCCCCAGAAAATGTTGGGAACTTCCATAATAGACCAGAGCTCGGCGTTTTTTATGGTGGAAGGCCAAACAATATAATTAGGAAAATAGAAAAGGAAAAAAAAAGTACTATGGTTACATAATCTTTTTTATCCATCTTACTTTTTTTTCTTTTGTCCTAACGTGTTCTCTTTGTTTTCATCCTTGCAAGTGTGTACCGTCCGAGCATCCGTGAGTGCATTTTATGGGGTGTTCACACGTTACCTGTTTATCTAAGCGATTGTTTTTTTCTCCTATAAATATAAAAAATAAAAGAACTAAATTCAACCGTCATAGATGTTTGAACCGTTGATCCTTCCCTATATAAAATAGAAATATTTTCTATACGAGTTAGAGCACCGTGCCATACATGGTGTGAAGTCTGATTTCAAAATGAATCAAAATGGATGATACAATCTATAGAGTATGAATAAAAAATGAATTGGAACACCTGATGTAATTATTGGATAAATATCCAAGTCTCCAATGTACATACGAGTTAGAACAGTATACATCTAGCAATAGTATAGGGTCTGATTTAAGACGCATCGTATACATAATGAAGCTTTTATTGGACAAATTTCTTAGAAGTCGAAACGGACAAGAATTTAAACTGAACAGAACAAAATAGAAATAAGAAAAGGAAACATGCAAAAAAAGGAACCGAAAGGCTAAACACAGGCAAGGTATAGAGTTCGATGCAAAGACAAATTTAAATATATGATGCAATCTCAAATACTATTCAAAATTCGATGCTCGATCATATATAAGAGTTAGAGCGTCACATGTTTGTTGGATAAAATTTCAACCTAAAAATTATCTAGATAAAAGACACAACAAGTTGTGTCTCTCGTTGCAATGCACGAGCACGTTTGCTAATAGAAAAAAAAAGAACGCGTATGCACTTATTCTGTCATATGCTGCGGTGATCCAAATGGACCCAAAGAGAGTGGGCTGGGCTGGGCTGAGCTCATCTTATGTGAGGGTTGATTGCGTAGATGTTTATTGTTCATAATATGAGCTGAAATTATAAAGCTAAAATAGATAGGGGTTAAACAAATAGATAGGTCCATAGTAAAATATGTTTATGCTAATAAATAAACCTCATGCAAGGTACTCGCGTGTGTCTGTGTCTGTGTTTTTCAACTTTTACCTCATGGGCACATCTTGTCTCAAGGGTGACTCTTGATATTTGATTGTGCGTTAACAAAAATTTATGCAGTTCTATTGGAAATGACCTGATGTTTGCAATTTAACTATATATTTACAAAGAAACTGCAATAGATCTATTAAAATTCGGCGTGGCTAGCGTCTAGACGCCTGCGTAACCCGTCCTCACTCTGACTCGCACGTGCACCCTACCCTCGACGTTGTGCCCGCCGCTCCACGCGTCTAGATGGACGGCCTGTCACACCCGGTTTTCTAAAGAACAAAACCAGGCTAATCATATGTGTGCCCAGGAAGTCCACACATATGCCAGAATGAAAAAGTATCAGAAACAATGTTATTATATAACGTATACATAGCTATATTAACACTTACATCAGAGTATCGCGGAACGGTGACTAAACTTCAGGCTTCATTCTTCTCAGGGACGGCTGACTGGGGGTAACATATGCCTAGCACTTCTACTAGTCTTTTGGAAACTCTACTACACCTTTGTTCTTCTTCCGAGTAGCATCTTACTACACACTGGAGTGTGGGGGAAATAGCAAGAGTGAGTCCATGTCGAACTCAACAAGTATAACACAGGGTTCATGAGGCTCAAAAAGGCTAGACATTGTTTGACTGCGTTTAGCTTTTAATCATCATATAATTAGCAATTGAGTAGCATCAAGGTAATCCAATCCCATTAATGAATCAATGATCAATTGTAATAAGGATAATGAATAGCATTAACATGAGCACAATAATAATCAACAATAATTAAGCATGATATAATAGTGGTGATCAACTATTCTGTAAGAATCCCCAAGGCCGCTCGTATCCGTGAGCACGGCTAGTATACCAGTTTTTAAACTCTGCGCAGAGGTGTACACTTTCACTGTGAGTCATGATTTCCATATGCTAAGGGGTCATGAATCCCTAAGCACAAGAAACCATATAAAGCCATTCAAAAGTTCGTCTAACAAGTTAGGGCCATTAGATTCACTCGGCAGGCAGATGTAGAACCCCCCTTCCCTGTGGCACAACAACCGCAGCCTATACACACTAGGCCAGGGGCTCGCACTACACCCAACGTGGCAAGCCATTCTTACGCCATTTAAGGTAACCGCTAACAAGCTAGAAAAGGTCTCTTGAACAACTAGAGCCAGAGCCATATAGCCCTCACAGCTGTACTGTATATCCCGGTTATCACTTACAGATAAGTCCTTATGGAGAGAAACCAGAGCAACAATATAACCCACATGCTCTAGCCCCCTTTCAACAGTAATAAAATCTTCTTAATTGGTTGATTGCATAATCCATTAGTCAAATTACAAGATCATTGTTCATAATTAAGCGCTAGCAGTAGCTACCCAAATGCATACCCAAGGTTGACAAGGAATCAAGATATCAAAAACTAAGTTATAATCTCTATGGTTGTCAAGGAGAACACATGCATATGTATGATAATTTCAGTGAATAGGTAACAAGGATAGTCCCATGTTATACTTGCCTTGATCAAGTTCTCCGATAGATACTGCTGGTCCGGCTCAAAATAATACTCCTAATCGTCGTAGTACTGCTCACCGTCTAAATTCGATCACCAAGCATCAACGTACAAACATTCCGAGCAAACATACACGAAGCAAACAAAAGATACAATTAGAACAGTACACCAACAGTAGAAAAACATTTAGGAAAGCTTACAAAACTATTCTACACGTTGCTACGATCACACAGACGTAAAGATTACAAAAATCGGACTTAAAACGTGAAAGTTATGAATTTTCTAAGATTTCCTATAGATAAATAATTACTTTAATATAAACTCAAAAATTAAATTTCTCAAACCTACTGTACAGCTATACTAACATGTAGAGCTCGCAAATACGAACCTAACGCAACTTGAACAGGTCAAATCGGAGTTAAAACGTAAAAACAGTGGTGATCGATTGCTAATTATAGGTCACGTATTTCTATCGTATTTTTGGATTTGTTTTTCTATAAGAAAACGGCCATAATATGTGCATGACGTGAATGGTGGCGTCATCAAGCTAGCCAAAGCAAAACTGGTCCGCTCGTTCAGCAAACTTGAATCCGTGGTGGCACCGTATGACTGGCGAATTGGAGCTCACCGGAGCTTTGCTAACCAGCGTTTCAGGCCTCTGTTCGCGATGAGAATAGCACGGTGAGAAAGAGGGCAAGGCTGCGAACTCACCACGGAGGTTTTAGTGTGCAGAAAACAGACGGAGACGGAGCCCTCCTGCACTCTACGTGGAACTCGGCAGGGTCATGATCGGCGGTGAAGCGAAGGACGACGTCAACAGCAGCAGCGGAGAACAAGTGCGACCGCGGCGACGCTGCACTCTGAGCTTGGCGAGATCCAACACGTACGAGCGGCTGCTGCAGCTAGGTCAGCAAGGCTGCTGCGCTAGAGTTTTGAGTAGGGCGGCGCATGGGGCTAGATAGTGTGGCGTGGCACTAGCGCTCGGAGATGGTGACGAGGCAGCAGACCTCGCAGGATCGAGCTCGGCGAGATCGCGATCGTGTGCGGCAACGGCGGCGGCTAGGGCTGATACAGCGGCGGCGGCGGCAATAGCGGCGGCGGCGACAACAGCGGCGGCGGCGACAACAGCGGCGGCGGCGGCAACAGCGGCGGAAAACAGGGCTAGCAGGCAGGCCGGACATATATATAGGGAGGAAGACTCTCCACCTTCACGTCAACTGGCGATATGGTGCTAATTGACGTTGCACCCTTCATCTTTACTAATAGGCCTAATTAATTATTAAAGCCCATTAGTAAATAAATGAATGGACATTTAGGATGATTGCACACAAGCTTTGGTGGAAAATAAGATATTTATTATTTTCGGAATTAATTAATTTCGTGGATAAAATAATTCTAGAAAAGTCCAGAATTATTATTTAAGCCGCGAAAAATACTCCGAAAACTCCGAAAATTCGAGGGAATTTTCTAGAGACATTATGGAACATGAGGAACCCAAATAAAGTATTTGGAGCTTATGAAAAGATGGATGAAGAGATCAAGGAAAAAGATTAAGCTCACGGAAATTGGAATTTTGGATCCAGAAAATACCAAAAAGTTTTCCGATGAGAAGTAAACGTCGTCCTATGGTATTTTGAAAATAATAGCACTCACCAACACCAAAGACAAGCATCACACAAACACCACATTATTAAATTAATATGAAAAAGTTTAAAACCACAATTTTCTATATTTAAATTAGCAGCAACTTAACTTATCTAATAAATTTATTCAAATATTGAAATCATGTATTTTATTCAGTGTTTTCTAAGCATAACCACAGTTACAATAATAGCCTTCAACACCCCCCGCAGTCGCATGGGTCGGCTCATCGACGCAAAGACTGGACCGGAACGTCGTGAACGTCGAAGTAGGCAATCCCTTGGTCATGACATCTGCGTACTGCTCACCGGTAGGAACGTGAAGAACGCGAAGATCACCAAGCTGGACTCTCTCCCGAACAAAGTGAATATCCAGCTCAATGTGTTTTGTTCTTTTGTGATGAATGGGGTTTGCTGACATATACACCGCCGAGACGTTGTCGCAATACGTCACGGTGGCCTTGGTGACCGCGCACTGGAGTTCGCCGAGGAGTTGTCGAAGCCATATGCATTCCGCGGCAGCGTTTGCGACTGCACGGTACTCCGCTTCGGCGCTTGACCTGGAGACAGTAGGTTGCCGCTTGGATGACCACGACACAATAGCGTTTCCCAGGAAAACACAGAACCCAGATGTAGAACGCCTGGTGTTGGGGCACCCCGCCCAATCGGCATCAGAGTACGCCGTGATGGAGAGATCTTGGCTGCCACAGATGTGAAGTCCCAGATGGCTGGTGCCTCGAACATACTTCAGGATCCGCTTCATTAACACCTGGTGAGGAACACGCGGGTCGTGCATATGTAGACACACCTGCTGTACCGCGAAGGCCAAATCCGGGCGCGTCACAGTAAGATATTGTAATGCCCCGGCGAGACTCCGGTATGAAGAGGCGTCATCAATTTTCTGCCCATCAGCCGATAGCTTACCCTTGGCATCAATTGGTGTCAGTGCAGGCTTGCAATTCACCATGCCGGCTCGATCAAGAACATCCTCAGCATACCTTTGCTGTGACAGAAAGAAACCAGTCGGTGTGCGGCGAACTTCAATTCCAAGGAAGAATCGGAGCTCACCAAGATCTTTGATTGCGAACTCTGCGCGTAGCTTGTCGACGATGTGTTGCAGAACGGCTTGACTTGATCCAGTCAGCACCATATCATCCACGTACAGAAGCAAGTACGCGACGTCTTGTCCTCGCCGAAGAACAAACAGCGAGGAGTCAGAGCGCATTGGTGTGAAGCCGAGGCTGATTGCGAACGTGGCAAAGTGGTCGAACCAAGCACGTGGCGCCTGCCAAAGCCCATAGAGGGACTTATCAAGCAAACACATAGCGTCTAGCCTAGCAGGATCAACAAAGCCTGTTGGTTGCTGACAGAAAACCTGTTCACGAAGAGTGCCATGAAGAAACGCATTGGACACATCGAGCTGACGCGTCGGCCAGCGCTTAGAAGCTGCGATGGTAAGCACGGTGCGAATAGTAGCAGGTTTAACCACCGGCGTAAATGTTTCGCCGAAGTCGACACCGGCTCGCTGTGTAAATCCTCTGACAACCCATCGGGCTTTATAGCGATCGAGGGATCCGTCAGGCTTCAGTTTGTGAGTGAAAACCCACTTGCCAGAGATGGTGTGAGCACCTAATGGGCGATCAACAAGACGCCAAGTCCGGTTGGATAAAAGGGCGTTGTATTCACTCTCCATTGCTGCTCGCCAATTTGGATCACGGAGCGCAACCCGGACAGAAGATGGCAAGGGGGAAACATCGGCGGTGGAAGAGGAAGCCGGTGTCACAGAGGTGGAGGACAGTGCATAGCGAGGATGCACAGCAGGCGTTGGGGACGGCGGTGGCAAGCTGGATGGTGACGACTCGCTGGTGGGTGTACTGGATGGTGGACTGGCATGGCCCACGTTTCCAGAAGGGGAGGCCATGGCGGTCGATCCAGATGGTACTAGGGAGGGAGCAGAAGCAGAAGGATGTGCGGACGATTCAGAACTGGATGGGTGAATCGCTAAGCGAGCTGGTGCAGGGTGCGGCAACACAACAATATCTGTTGTCGGTTGATGAACAGTGTCACTGGGCACTGAGGAAGAGACAAGCTGCTCATTGCGGAAAGGAAACTGGGTTTCATGAAAATTGACATGTCGAGAGGTGATGACACGTCGTGTGGCGAGATCGAAACAGCGATAACCACGATGATCTGGTGGATATCCAAGAAGAACACAGGCGCTAGAACGCGCATTGAGTTTGTTTGGTGCAGTAGCAGCGAGGTTGGGAAAGCAAAGGCAACCAAACACCCTGAGATGAGTAAAGTCAGGTGGGGCGCCAAGCAGAACCTGATATGGGGTAAGCTGGCCAGTTGCTTGACATGGCCGGCGATTAAGAAGATATGTAGCAGTGGATAGGGCTTCAACCCAGAAATAGGAAGGCATCCCGGCATGGAATAGCAAACTGCGTACACAATCATTCAGAGTTCGTATAATGCGCTCGGCTTTTCCATTCTGAGAAGATGTATATGGGCAAGAAAGGCGTAGAGCAATGCCATGTGTGGTAAGATAGTTCCGAAAAGCATGGTTGTCAAATTCCTTACCATTATCGGTTTGGAAAGAAATTAGTGGAAGCTGAAATTGTGTGGACACATAAGCATGGAATGAGACTAAGCAAGCATATACATCAGATTTGTTTCGCAAGGGAAATGTCCACACATAATGGGTAAGGTCATCAATTAAAACAAGATAGTACTTAAAACCGGAACAACTGGATACAGGAGATGTCCATACATCGGCATGGACAATCTGGAATGGAACATGACTAACAGAGTTCGACTCTTTAAAAGGAAGACGAGTATGTTTACCAAACTGACACGCATGACAAGAGTGAGACATAGACCTATAACAAGTGGACTCAAGCTGAGGCAAAGACTGACGAAGGATAGAACGCCCTGGATGACCCAACCGCTGGTGCCAGAGATCAATGGAGGGAGCTGCTGCAACAAGCGCCGACGGTGATGTGGACGCCAGAGGGTAAAGATCGCCGGCACTGTTACATCGGAGGAGCACCGTTCGGGTCGGGATGTCCTTGATAGAAAAACCAAAGGCGTCAAATTTGACAGTCACATTGTTGTCGTGAGTAAGAGATCGAACAGAAAGAAGGTTTTTGACTAGGGATGGGGAAACTAGGATGTTTTTCAGGGAAAGTGGATTCTTTGAAGTAGCAATGGTGGAGGAAGCACGGTGAGTCACAGGCAAAAGTGCACCATTGCCAACAGTAATTGGAGCAGAATGTGGTAGGGGTTGGGAGGAGGGGAAATTACCAGCCTGAGACGCCATGTGCGACGTCGCACCTGTGTCCAAGAACCACTCAGTGGCTTGAGGACCACTCGGTGGAACACCGGATGTAGCAAGCGCAGCTAGCATTGCCTGGTGATTCCAGACATCAGGTTGTTGTTGGAACAGAGCAGGAGTTGCTTGCTGGAACGGGGCCGGAGGTGGTGGTGTGCCGGCGAAGTAGGCGTGCTGGGGCGGCGTTCCGGGGCGTGTACCGAGGACACCAGCACCGGGAACGTGGAATGGCATAGGCCAAGCCTGCACCATCCCGGTCCATGGATTAGCGCCCGGGGCCCAAGCCTGAGAAGCACGAGGCTGAGGTGTCGAGGTAGATCCGGCTTGGTGCTGGTAACCACCGCGGCCACGACCGCGGCCACGTCCACGCTTGCCAGTAGCGGCGCCTGTTGGTGGACGAGGAGTAGTAGACTGGGCGCCTTGGCCAGCACTGGAACCACCCTCCCCGGCAGCGGGAGCAGGAGGTCGAGGACCACCGGCAGCGAGGAGAGCGTGCTGCGCGTCGGACTTGGCATGCTCCGTGTCGTATTGTTCCTCGAGGAGCAGGTAGGAGCGGGCGGAGAGGAAGGTGTGAGGCGGGTTCTTGCTAGTGATCACCGGAACAGTGTGGCGATACTTGGAGGAGAGACCCCGGAGCATGTTGAGGACTTGCGATGTCTCGCGCACAGGCTGGCCGACATCACGCAACGCGTCGGCGAGCTGCTTCAGCTTGCCGGTGTAGGTCTTGATATCCATGTCGCCTTGGACCAAGCTCCTGAATTCAGCCTCCAGGTAAACAGCGCGGTGAAGCTCATGGCCCCGGAACTGATCATGTATCGCGTTCCAGATGGTGTAGGCCGTAGCCTTGGGGGAACGGACAATAGCACGCACATCTTTGGAGATAGTGTTGTCAATCTAGCTAAGGATACACTGATCTACCATGGACCACTCGGGATCACGGCAGTTGGCTGTAGTAGGTCGAGAAGAAAGATGGGAGCCGATGCCAAACTTCCCAATGAACGCATCGAAGAAACACCTCCACTCGGTGTAGTTCAATTCGTTGATGTCGAGCTCGACAGGGATGTGGGATTTGATGTTGATGGACTGCAGAACGTTGGTGGGAAGGGGAGATGCAGCGGCAGTATAGGACTCGCGCGCCGGCGTCAGTGGAGGAGGAATTGGACTCGACATCGGAGATGTCGGCGTCGAAGAGGGGGTTAGAGTCCATAAGATTGGATCTCGGCATAGGAGGTGGGCAGCGGAAAAGAAGAACGAAAGAAGAACGACGCGACGCGCGACGCGGCGAGGAACGGCCGCGGCGAGCACCGCGGCGAGCGCGGAGGGAGAGCCGAACGGCGAGGGTCGGCGGTTGCGAGGGAGCAGGAGGATCAACCCGCGCTCTCTGATACCATGTAGAAGAATAGGAGCCAACAGGATCTCGTATTCCACTCTGTGTCGTACATATACAATTTACAGAGGTGCCGGCGCAGGGAGCGCTCGGGCGAGATCGTGGGCACCGTCGTGGTCACCACGTTCACAGTATGATTAACTACCTTAGTCTACACAGTTACAATAATAGCCTTCAACATTATTGAACAATGTTTCAATTCATCTTAAAACCATACTCTGTAACATGTTTCAACATGCGCTGCCGTAACTTATATGCGCACGAGAGATTTGGAGATTTGTCCAATGAATCAATCATTAGCAGCTAGAACTATTTGCTACAGCTGTGAATCACAATCTGAGATTTTTTTTGGACAACACAATCTGAGAATCTTTGCCTCTCCATGAAAATTCTACTAGTATTGTCGTATATGAATCCACATTGCCAACTTTCCCGATTCCTTCTCCACCCTTTCTCCACATGTCCATACATGATACATTACCAGACCTCTTATATAAATGCAAAACGTTTACAAACTCTATTAGGAAAAATACACAAAAGGTTGGTATTAATGTGCTTGTGCTCTCTTTCACATTTCTTGCTTCGTAACTCGTGACTCATAACCTAACAACATAACTATCATTACCATTTTTTTCAGAAATGAAATTTAGATGGGATAGTTCATCTTCCTCGGTGATCCACTAAAAAAATACACAAAGTACATCTACGCCACGTCAAACACATATAGAAGATACCACGTGTGGTAAGAGAGATTTCTCGGAGTGACGAAAGAGAAAAAAGAAGGCTCTTAAACATTAGAGATAAAAAGATTAAATTGTGTCCGTATATAAGTATGCTTAGTTAATAAAGTCTAGTCTAAAAAGTGAAAATGGTATTTGTTTTAGCAGCAACTATTTTTTTCGAGTTTCAGATGCTACAAATTGATTTCTGGGTTCAGATGCACACGGCACACCTCTGTAAAAAAAAAAATACAGTAAAACAAGTTCACCGCTGAACTTTTACATATCCGGGCCCACGAACACACTGCTCGACCGTACGGCCGGCTGCCACGAACGTTACCGCAGTAACTGCGCGCCATCCACCTAGCTGCCGGCGGCGCGCTGCCGCCTCTTCCACGCGACGAGCGCCGCGAGCCCGAGCAGCATGACCGCCGCGGCGGTGCCGGCCACCATGAACGCCGGCACACGGGAAGATCGCCGCCTCCTCCTCCCTCTCGGGCTGTGGTGTCTCCGGGGCGCTCTCGACTGGTGCCCGGCGTCCCCCGGCTCGCCATCGCTCTCGCTGCCGCTCGGCGGCTCCTCCTCCGAACCGGAACCGGCCACCTCGGAGTGAGCGTGGACGCCGTCTCCGGAATCAGCCTCGTCGTAGACGCGGACCGGCTCCTCCAACGGCAGCGTGGGGTGGCTGTGCTCCGACGACGCCGTGGACCCAGCGCCGTCGTCGTCGTCGTCGTCATCGTCACCGGCCGCGACGTCGTGGAGGTGGGTGCCCACCTCCGCTGGCACCTCGCCATGCTGCCGCGCCGGCGGCCTCATGGTGATGACGGACTGATGATGCTGATCGATGAAACTCCACTTTATTTATCTGTCGAAGTCGGGCTGTCACGGTGCTGCAAGCTCCACTCCAATATGCAGCCTGCAATCTTATATAGAGTAATCGTAAGCTGAAGCGCACGGCGGCACACCTGGAGACACGGGAGAAGGAATGACCCTGGAGAGGATGCATATGTTTGCAGCAAAAGCAAGCTGCTTTGCTTTGTCGGAGAGGCATGCAGATGCCTGCTTTGCTTTGTCGGAGAGGCATGCAAATGCCGTCTCCATCTGGCACCTGAGATATGCAAAGACAAGGACTAGCTGGTATAGGGATGGCAATAGGTACTACATACCCAAATATCCATGGGTTTTAGGCCCGATTGGTTGGCTAACAAAAATTTGCCATACCCAAGATTTGGTAAGAAAAAGTTGCCAAAACTTGGGCGAAAATATTTGGCATAAATTGGGCATGCCAATTCTGGTATTGGCAAATTTTGATACCAAACCAAATGACTGCCAAATTCTTAGCTTGCCTAAGTTTTGTCAACCAAATTTTGGTTATCAACCAATCAACTTCTTAACTGATAAAGAGATGGGTAGTATGTACAAATTTACACACTCATAGATATGTTATTAATTAGGTGAAATTCTCTACCCATAAGTAATAAATTATCCACATAAGGCAACTAGCCACCCCATTCGAATGTTAATTCTGTTATGTACTTGATGTTGATTGTTTAGGGCCTAACTGGCTCTTCCAAAAACAGGTCTGATGTGGCTCCTCTGAAGTGGCTTCTCTAAATAAGCCAAAATACTTTTGAAAAATAGGCAAAATGGCTCCTTCTGGTTTTCAGAAATGGATGAAAGATATCAAGCCCATATTGCCCTTATACATGAGAAATTAAAATACAACTAATTGACAATCTTACATCGACTATCTATACCAATGACCATGATTAAAGTAAACTATTTTAATATATTGTTTAACAAAAAACAGGGCTAAATCAAACTTGTTATGGGCCAAGGCCCAAAACGGCATGCACATCTCCACTTCTATATTGTGGGTAGAGTGGTGCATGCCGTTTTGGACCTAATAATAAAGAGGTAAAATTTCAGACTCTTTTTTTTTGTCCATCCATTTTTTTTATCCGTCTTCCTCTAACTACTGAACAATGGAGAGTTATATATATATATATAACCCATACTCATACAAGTTAGAATAACTCGCGTCTAAACCAATATGGAATAGGAATCCTAACCTAAATAGATTTCAAAATAGAACTCTTAATAATAAATAGAAAATGATAAGAGTTATGTTCTTTATTTTGCACCGCTTTCTTTATTTACGTACGAGTTAAAATAGCTCGCATCTAGACGGATATGGAGTAGGAATCCTAATCTAAATAGATTCCTCAGATCTGATGACAATGCTATGCATTTATTTTTCTTTGATGGGATATATACGGTAGATTATAGGGACTGTTTTTTTTAATGTTGGGAACTTTATTTCCCCCAGAAAATGTTGGGAACTTCCATAATAGACCAGAGCTCGGCGTTTTTTATGGTGGAAGGCCAAACAATATAATTAGGAAAATAGAAAAGGAAAAAAAAAGTACTATGGTTACATAATCTTTTTTATCCATCTTACTTTTTTTTCTTTTGTCCTAACGTGTTCTCTTTTTTTTCATCCTTGCAAGTGTGTACCGTCCGAGCATCCGTGAGTGCATTTTATGGGGTGTTCACACGTTACCTGTTTATCTAAGCGATTGTTTTTTTCTCCTATAAATATAAAAAATAAAAGAACTAAATTCAACCGTCATAGATGTTTGAACCGTTGATCCTTCCCTATATAAAATAGAAATATTTTCTATACGAGTTAGAGCACCGTGCCATACATGGTGTGAAGTCTGATTTCAAAATGAATCAAAATGGATGATACAATCTATAGAGTATGAATAAAAAATGAATTGGAACACCTGATGTAATTATTGGATAAATATCCAAGTCTCCAATGTACATACGAGTTAGAACAGTATACATCTAGCAATAGTATAGGGTCTGATTTAAGACGCATCGTATACATAATGAAGCTTTTATTGGACAAATTTCTTAGAAGTCGAAACGGACAAGAATTTAAACTGAACAGAACAAAATAGAAATAAGAAAAGGAAACATGCAAAAAAAGGAACCGAAAGGCTAAACACAGGCAAGGTATAGAGTTCGATGCAAAGACAAATTTAAATATATGATGCAATCTCAAATACTATTCAAAATTCGATGCTCGATCATATATAAGAGTTAGAGCGTCACATGTTTGTTGGATAAAATTTCAACCTAAAAATTATCTAGATAAAAGACACAACAAGTTGTGTCTCTCGTTGCAATGCACGAGCACGTTTGCTAATAGAAAAAAAAAAGAACGCGTATGCACTTATTCTGTCATATGCTGCGGTGATCCAAATGGACCCGAAGAGAGTGGGCTGGGCTGGGCTGAGCTCATCTTATGTGAGGGTTGATTGCGTAGATGTTTATTGTTCATAATATGAGCTGAAATTATAAAGCTAAAATAGATAGGGGTTAAACAAATAGATAGGTCCATAGTAAAATATGTTTATGCTAATAAATAAACCTCATGCAAGGTACTCGCGTGTGTCTGTGTCTGTGTTTTTCAACTTTTACCTCATGGGCACATCTTGTCTCAAGGGTGACTCTTGATATTTGATTGTGCGTTAACAAAAATTTATGCAGTTCTATTGGAAATGACCTGATGTTTGCAATTTAACTATATATTTACAAAGAAACTGCAATAGATCTATTAAAATTCGGCGTGGCTAGCGTCTAGACGCCTGCGTAACCCGTCCTCACTCTGACTCGCACGTGCACCCTACCCTCGACGTTGTGCCCGCCGCTCCACGCGTCTGGATGGACGGCCTGTCACACCCGGTTTTCTAAAGAACAAAACCAGGCTAATCATATGTGTGCCCAGGAAGTCCACACATATGCCAGAATGAAAAAGTATCAGAAACAATGTTATTATATAACGTATACATAGCTATATTAACACTTACATCAGAGTATCACGGAACGGTGACTAAACTTCAGGCTTCATTCTTCTCAGGGACGGCTGACTGGGGGTAACATATGCCTAGCACTTCTACTAGTCTTTTGGAAACTCTACTACACCTTTGTCCTTCTTCCGAGTAGCATCTTACTACACACTGGAGTGTGGGGGAAATAGCAAGAGTGAGTCCATGTCGAACTCAACAAGTATAACACAGGGTTCATGAAGCTCAAAAAGGCTAGACATTGTTTGACTGCGTTTAGCTTTTAATCATCATATAATTAGCAATTGAGTAGCATCAAGGTAATCCAATCCCATTAATGAATCAATGATCAATTGTAATAAGGATAATGAATAGCATTAACATGAGCACAATAATAATCAACAATAATTAAGCATGATATAATAGTGGTGATCAACTATTCTGTAAGAATCCCCAAGGCCGCTCGTATCCGTGAGCACGGCTAGTATACCAGTTTTTAAACTCTGCGCAGAGGTGTACACTTTCACTGTGAGTCATGATTTCCATATGCTAAGGGGTCATGAATCCCTAAGCACAAGAAACCATATAAAGCCATTCAAAAATTCGTCTAACAAGTTAGGGCCATTAGATTAACTCGGCAGGCAGATGTAGAACCCCCCTTCCCTGTAGCACAACAACCGCAGCCTATACACACTAGGCCAGGGGCTCGCACTACACCCAACGTGGCAAGCCATTCTTACGCCATTTAAGGTAACCGCTAACAAGCTAGAAAAGGTCTCTTGAACAACTAGAGCCAGAGCCATATAGCCCTCACAGCTGTACTGTATATCCCGGTTATCACTTACAGATAAGTCCTTATGGAGAGAAACCAGAGCAACAATATAACCCACATGCTCTAGCCCCCTTTCAACAGTAATAAAATCTTCTTAATTGGTTGATTGCATAATCCATTAGTCAAATTACAAGATCATTGTTCATAATTAAGCGCTAGCAGTAGCTACCCAAATGCATACCCAAGGTTGACAAGGAATCAAGATATCAAAAACTAAGTTATAATCTCTATGGTTGTCAAGGAGAACACATGCATATGTATGATAATTTCAGTGAATAGGTAACAAGGATAGTCCCATGTTATACTTGCCTTGATCAAGTTCTCCGATAGATACTGCTGGTCCGGCTCAAAATAATACTCCTAATCGTCGTAGTACTGCTCACCGTCTAAATTCGATCACCAAGCATCAACGTACAAACATTCCGAGCAAACATACACGAAGCAAACAAAAGATACAATTAGAACAGTACACCAACAGTAGAAAAACATTTAGGAAAGCTTACAAAACTATTCTACACGTTGCTACGATCACACAGACGTAAAGATTACAAAAATCGGACTTAAAACGTGAAAGTTATGAATTTTCTAAGATTTCCTATAGATAAATAATTACTTTAATATAAACTCAAAAATTAAATTTCTCAAACCTACTGTACAGCTATACTAACATGTAGAGCTCGCAAATACGAACCTAACGCAACTTGAACAGGTCAAATCGGAGTTAAAACGTAAAAACAGTGGTGATCGATTGCTAATTATAGGTCACGTATTTCTATCGTATTTTTGGATTTGTTTTTCTATAAGAAAACGGCCATAATATGTGCATGACGTGAATGGTGGCGTCATCAAGCTAGCCAAAGCAAAACTGGTCCGCTCGTTCAGCAAACTTGAATCCGTGGTGGCACCGTATGACTGGCGAATTGGAGCTCACCGGAGCTTTGCTAACCAGCGTTTCAGGCCTCTGTTCGCGATGAGAATAGCACGGTGAGAAAGAGGGCAAGGCTGCGAACTCACCACGGAGGTTTTAGTGTGCAGAAAACAGACGGAGACGGAGCCCTCCTGCACTCTACGTGGAACTCGGCAGGGTCATGATCGGCGGTGAAGCGAAGGACGACGTCAACAGCAGCAGCGGAGAACAAGTGCGACCGCGGCGACGCTGCACTCTGAGCTTGGCGAGATCCAACACGTACGGGCGGCTGCTGCAGCTAGGTCAGCAAGGCTGCTGTGCTAGAGTTTTGAGTAGGGCGGCGCATGGGGCTAGATAGTGTGGCGTGGCACTAGCGCTCGGAGATGGTGACGAGGCAGCAGACCTCGCAGGATCGAGCTCGGCGAGATCGCGATCGTGTGCGGCAACGGCGGCGGCTAGGGCTGATACGGCGGCGGCGGCGGCAATAGCGGCGGCGGCGACAACAGCGGCGGCGGCGACAACAGCGGCGGCGGCGGCAACAGCGGCGGAAAACAGGGCTAGCAGGCAGGCCGGACATATATATAGGGAGGAAGACTCTCCACCTTCACGTCAACTGGCGATATGGTGCTAATTGACGTTGCACCCTTCATCTTTACTAATAGGCCTAATTAATTATTAAAGCCCATTAGTAAATAAATGAATGGACATTTAGGATGATTGCACACAAGCTTTGGTGGAAAATAAGATATTTATTATTTTCGGAATTAATTAATTTCGTGGATAAAATAATTCTAGAAAAGTCCAGAATTATTATTTAAGCCGCGAAAAATACTCCGAAAACTCCGAAAATTCGAGGGAATTTTCTAGAGACATTATGGAACATGAGGAACCCAAATAAAGTATTTGGAGCTTATGAAAAGATGGATGAAGAGATCAAGGAAAAAGATTAAGCTCACGGAAATTGGAATTTTGGATCCAGAAAATACCAAAAAGTTTTCCGATGAGAAGTAAACGTCGTCCTATGGTATTTTGAAAATAATAGCACTCACCAACACCAAAGACAAGCATCACACAAACACCACATTATTAAATTAATATGAAAAAGTTTAAAACCACAATTTTCTATATTTAAATTAGCAGCAACTTAACTTATCTAATAAATTTATTCAAATATTGAAATCATGTATTTTATTCAGTGTTTTCTAAGCATAACCCAAAATATGAAATTTTGGGTGTGACATGGCCACGCTGCCCGCCCCACCTCACATGTGCACCCTGCCCCCCATTGCGCACTGCTCCTTTCCCCCTGACCCCTCCTCTCTCTCCACGTGGGCGGGACCCAGGAGCCAGCCCCTAGCTCGCTGCTGCCCCATTCACCGATCCCCAACTTTGCCGCACCCCATCCGCGGAGCCTGGGCCGTGCGCCTATCACTCACCATGCCTCCGTGAAACACTTGCAACATAAAATACTCGGATGTAATGTACGTTGGACACATATGAGATATTTGAAACATGCTTTGCAAACATATGTGTGAAACATATGCAACATTCAGGCGAAACACTTGCAACATTGTGTGAAACATATGCAACATCCAGATAAAATAATTGCAACATGTGTGTAAAACATATGCAATATCCTAATAAAACACTTGCAAACATGTGTGTGAACACATATGCAACTTCCAGATAAAACACTTACGCCTGAAATAGATGAAACATTTTTTTCAAAACGTTTGCAACATACCACTAAAAATACTTGCAAAAATATGCAGCATGTGCAACATCCCGATCTACTTTTGCAACATCCATATGTAACAATTGCAACATAACTCTAAAACATAGGGGAAGGCTGGGGCTTGGTCGATTCTGGTCGTCGGGGTGGGATCCGGCAGCGAGAGGTAGTGCGAGCACCACCATCACCATCACCGCCACGCTTGTAGGTGTCCTTGGCTCGGCCAGGGAAAACCTGAGGCGCCACGGCACGTGTGCCCCAGCGGCCATGGCGGGGTTAGCGGTGCGCCCGACGGCAATGGGCGACGGATGGGCAACGAGGGAGCGAGCGGCGCAGGTGACTGGGACGCAGGTGAGCGGTGCATGGAGCGAGAGCGCGTGGCGCAGCCGGGCGATCAGGGGAAGGGCACGGCGCGGCAACTCGATGAGCGTGCGGTGGGGCAAAGGGGCGGAAGGTCCAAGCGGCCGCGCTGTTTTGGGGCTGGACGGATAAGCATATGAGGAACTAGAGATTTGTTTTTTTTTGTTCTGAGATAGATGGGGCCACTCCTATTGAGCCGTGTCTGGACGGGGGGTCACGGACGGACGCCTGTGTTGGATCATTATCAATCAAAATATGTCTAGGAGACTACGGATCAGTCTTCCATTATCTAAAAAAAGTGACTACACGGATCAGTATCCTCGTGAAGTAGCCTTGTAATAATGCAAAGCACAATAAACTAACCTTTGATAAAATGGAATTTGATTATGTAAACGTTGACATCACCTTATACCATGGTATTGTCGTTGTACTGTACACGTGAAACATATGAGGTGGACGATCATCATGCAGATTAATTATTGTCCAGGTATCAAACAAAAGTATGGCTTGCAGTCATCGCACTGACAAACATGATGTGACATAAGGATGAAAACGGTCAGAAACGGTCGAAAACAGACTTACGAAATAGAAAACGAAAGCGGTTAGTTCGGTACATTTCTACATTTTAGCAATTAAAGAATACAAAAAATGGTTGTGAAACCAATTGAAACTGACAATTTTTTATGTTTAAAAACGGAATCATAATATAGAAAACGAAAACGGTCGGTTCGGGATATTTCTGTTCCGTTTTCATCCTTAATGTGACACTATACCTTTTTTCGTGAAGCACTATTTGAGTATTTGGAGCAACATATTGTCAAAGCAGGGGACCAGGCCAATGAGGCACCAAAGAAAATTGTATTTATATATGCGTACCTCATGGCAAACATTTTTGCACAATTAATATTTATGAAAACTGAAGAACCAAAGAAGGTATCTTTACATTGCTTACTCCCTCTGTCCCAAATAGAATATGATTCTAGCTTTATCCTAAATTAAGACCATTTTAAGTTTTCTTTGCAAATCACATTACAACACATGGTCCAAATTTATAGAAAAAGTATTACTATTTATGATATCAATTAAGTGTGATTAGATTTAGCATGGAATATTCACTACTACAAAAAACCATTTTTAGAGATGCCCACTCTTTTAGGTAAAGGTAACTCTATCTAAATCCGCCTCTAATAATAGTTTCTGAGCCAACCCATCTCCAAAATTCGATTTTTTTAGAGGTAGCTAGCAAGCCGAACCACCTCTTAAAATGGTGATTTTAGAGGCATCTAGAATTTCAGTTGTCTTTAGATCAAATGGATTTCTAGAGGTTGCTGCCAGCTGTTGGCCTGCCTCTAAAAATAGGTGGAGCATAGTAAAATTCAAAACTTTTGTAAATCAAGTAGTGTGAAGACAAACTTTATCTCAAAGTTGTCGTATTCAACAGATCTACACCTTTGTAGTTGATGGTTCTCTATTTGAAATCCTTTGAGGTCCCGAAATTTTGTTTTAAGTTTTCATAATTTGAAATTTAATATTTTAATTTTTTTCAAGTGACCTTGGATGGTCAAAAGTTCTAAACTAAAGTTGTAGTACTATGCAACTTTGTAGTTGACTCTTTTTCATTTGAACTATTTAGTACCCGAAATTTCTGTTTAAAGGTTTTTTTACATTTTGATTTTTCAAAGTATCTCGGATGGAGAAACGGCCTAAACCAAAGTTGTAGTATTCGAAGAATATGAAAATTTGTAGTTGATAACTTTTTATTTAAAAAAATCATTTAGACCCAAAAAATCTATTTTAAGATTAATGATTCTAAAGTTTATCCCTCCGTCCCTAAATAACTACCGTTCTTTCTTTCCAAGAAATAACTTTGACTAATTTTATATAAAAAATATTAATATTTATGGTACAGAATTAATATTATTAGATAGATCGTTGAATCTATTTTCATAATAAATTTATTTAGAGATATAAATGTTGCACGTATTTTTTATAAATCTAGTCAAACTTATGGCACAGAAACAAAAAACGATAGTTATTTAAAGACGGAAGGAGTATACATCAATGCGGTTATTTTTTTCCTAAGTGTCATCAAAAGTATGAAGCGTGATATGGTGCTTTCCTATTAATCACAATGTGGGAATTTGGAGGCATTTATGATTAGATTTCATAAGATCGGCATACCCAATGAGCCATGTAAGGAAACTTACAAACATAATAAGATCACACAATTAAAAATTCAAAAAGAATTAAAATATGATAAGAAAGACATGTAGTAACGCTTACAACACGTATATAGCTGGCATCGCGTGTCATATGCTGCTGCGGTTATATTTGTTCTGTCTTCCATGCAGACGCCCGGATATGCGATGAACGCATAGTCGACATGATTTAGACTTATCATTTTACCACTTTGTAGATAAATATTTTCACAGATGTATGATACAAAATGAAAATTTGATATTAGCAGCCAATTGACACACAACACATTCACACTAGAAAGCACATAGCCCACGGTATGAAATATAGACATAGATGGGCTTTGTATTGTCGACTATAGCTAGGATCATGTTTGAATACCGTGGGCTATAGCTGTAATCAGGGGCGGATCCAAAGGGGGCTGGGTGGGCTCCAGCTCCCCCTATAATCCTGATTTCTTCATTAAATATATGTTCATTAGTCTTAAATCTCCATTAATTTCTAACTTTAGTCCTAAATTTTTACTATTTAGCCCCCCCTTGTCTTCATTCTAGATCCGCCACTGGCTGTAATCGACACGCGATGCCAGCTATAACCGCATCAGCATATGACACGCGATGCCAGCTATAATCGACAGTACATAGCCCATCTATGACTATGATTTCGCAACTGTGGTTATATTTGTTCTGTCTTCCATGAGACACCAGGACATGCGATGCACGCATAGTCAACAGGATTTCAGACTTATCATTCCACCACCAAGATAGGCATACCCAACGAGCCACATAAGGACACTTACAAACATAATAATCATATCACACAATTAAAAATTCAAAAAGAATTAAAAATAAAGAATGGCATCTCTTACAACGCGAACATAGCTGGCATCGCGTGTCATATGCTGCTGCGGTTATATTTGTTCTGTCCTCCATGAGACGGCAGGACACGCGATGTACACATAGTCGCCGGGATTTCATTCTAACACCAAGATAGGCATACTCAACTAGGGACACTCAAACATAATAATCATATCACACAATTAAAAATTCAAAAAAAATTAAAATAAAGAAAGGCATCTCGTAACGCTTACAACGCAAACATAGCTGGCATGGCGTGTCATATGCTATTGTGGTTACATTTGTTCTATCTTCTATGAGATGGCAGGACACGTGATGCACACATAATCGCCGGGATTTTAGACTTATAATTCCACCACCAAGATAGGCATACCTGATGAGCCATGTAAGAGCATTTACAAACATAATAATCATATCACACAATTAAAAATTCTAAAAAATTAAAAACAAGAAATGCATCTCGTAACGCTTAAAACGTGAATATAGCTGGCATAGCGTGTCATATGCTGCTGCGGTTACATTTGTTCTATCTTCCATGAGATGGTAGGACACGCGATGCACGCATAGTCATCGGGAATTCTGGCTTATCATTCTACCACCCTAGAAATAAATATTTTCACAGATATATCGCACAAAATGAAATAATGATAATTGCGACCAATGGACACACAACACATTCACACTCGGCCCACGGTATCATCCATGTGTCCATCCAACTCACCGCCTTGGGACGCATCCAGTATCCAATTCCATGTGTGTGCTACACAACTTGAGCAATTATCAATTCCCCAAAAAACCATTTTTTCTCCCAAAGAAGTATAAAACGATGGCAATTGCGAGAAGGAAAAATAAATGTGGCACAGAACAGGAGAAGCCCCGTAGTTTCCGAGGCTATTACCATAAGTATGATTGCTTGCTAGCATTGTCTTCACTACTACAGAAACAGTCAACAGTGCCGGCCACATCACTGCCGAAATTAGGACAACCGGCAGTGATGACCCTTCACTGCCGGTTCTAGGCTCTGACAACCAGAAAATAATTGGGGGGTGCGAGAACCGGCAGTGATGACAACTATCACTGCCGGTTTGTGCCTCCCGCCGGCAGTGATGACAACTCCACTTATCACTGCCGGTTCAAGCCACGAACCGATAGTGATTTGATTCTATCACTGTCGGTTCTAGGATAGAACCGACAGTGATGAGCCTGACAACACAAAAAGGTGGTAGCCGTCATCTTCTTCCTCCACTCTTTTATCCCGAGAACAGAGGCGCGCGTTTGGGCCACTCCCTCCAATGTTGCGGTCGCCCAAATCCGTGAAGCTACCACTTGGATTTGGAAGAATGGCTTGATCTTTTTGCTTTAAGGTTAGTAACCAGCCTCCATTCCTTCGATTTTGTTGCTTAAATAGCTTTGTTTTGATGGCTATAATGCTTGATTCTCATTCTTATTTCTCCATTCTTCTACAGAGCACTTTTCTAATTCATGGCTATAATGCATTGTTAGTATGTGATGTTATAATTGGTTCTTAGGAGTAGAGTAGATTCTTTTACAATGTTGATGAGCAAATTAACCCATGTGTCACCAAACAATGCATTGTTTGAGCAGTAGTGGCGGATCTAAGGGGGGGTGGGTGGGCTCCAGCCCCCTAATGACTTGATTTACTACTAGAAACAATGCATTGTTCATGATAATGTCTCCAATTTTAGTATTTATTTAAATTAATGTCTCTATTTTTATGTGGCATGGAGTAGAATAATTGTTCTACAATATTGTGCAATAATTAATTTTTATGGGGCTGCGATTTTTAATTTATATGGGCATTGTTTGGAGCTACATTGTTATTCATGATCATGTCTCCAAATTTAGTCTTTTTTTAAATTAGTGTCTCCATTTTTATGTTGCATGGAGTAGAATAATTGTTCTTCAATATTGTGCAATAATTGTTTCTTATTAAAACTTTCCTATGTTTCCTCTGCCCGGCCCATTTTACCTGTGCAAACATGGATCGAGGGTGGATGTACGATCTGTCATGTACAGACCAACGGTACTTGATGGGCATCGACGATTTCATCAAGCTCGCTAGAGCCAATGCTGGGGACTCACAGCCTGTATTCTGTCCATGCAAAGATTGCAAGAATACGAGAAAATGGGGCGACGTGGAGCATATACGATTGCACTTGATTACCAGGGGGTTCATGAGAGACTACACGATTTGGACTTTGCATGGGGAGGTTGGTCAAAATGTTGCACAAGAAAACAATGATGATGTGCCTATTGATGATGACCAATGCCTAGACGCATTTCTACCTATTGATGATGACCAATGCTACACAGTACCTGTGCCTACCAACGATAATATGTTTAGGAATACATTAGTGGACGACACAGAGGAAAATGATGGCATTTCACAGTTTCTTCATGATGTGCATGGCGGATTCCTTAGTGCTACACAGTTGAAAAAACTGGAGATCATGAGAAAGGATGCAAAAACACCATTGTATCCGACCTGCCCAATAAGCAAACTGGAAGCCAACATCATGCTATTAGAGTTCAAATCAACGAATGGATTGAGTGATAAAGGCTTCGATAGCTTGTTAGGTATACTGCATAAACTGCTCCCGAAGGGTACCGAGTTACCAGAAAAGACTTACCTGGCCAAGCAAATGATTTGCCCAATCGGCCTCGAGGTTGAGAAAATACACGCGTGTTCCAACGATTGCATATTGTACCGTGGAGAAAAATACAAAGACTTGGATGCGTGTCCCAAGTGTAAAGCTCCCCGATACAAGCAAGGGCCGTCAAATCAGGGAAGCAAGACCAGAGGAGGGCCCATAAAGGTCGTATGGTATTTTCCTATAGCTCCACGAGTGCATAGGTTGTTTGCAAATGCAAAGTCAGCCAAACTGTTGCGTTGGCACGGCGAAGAGCGTAAGAAAGATACAATGTTGAGGCACCCCGCCGACGGGTCGGACTGGAGGACTATCAACACTATGTTCTATAAGAACATTGGTGGAGAGGTAAGGCATCTTTGGATAGGTTTGAGCACAGATGGGATGAATCCGTTTGACCAGGTTAGAAGCAATCATAGCACTTGGCCAGTGACGCTATGTATATACAACCTTCCACCCTGGCTTTGTATGAAACGGTCATACATCCAGATGCCACTACTAATCCAAGGGCCAAAACAACCTGGTAATGATATCGATGTGCTTCTACAACCAGTGATCGATGAACTACTACAGATGTGGGAGACGGGTGTGAAGGATGTTTGGGATGAGTATAAAAAAGAACATGTCACGATAAAGGTTATACTTATCGCTACAATCACTGACCTGCCAGGGCGAGGTTGCTTGTCTGGAGAGAAGACAAAAGGATACACTGGGTGTGTCGAGTGCTTGGACGAGACTGATGCTATACATCTACCAGAAAACAAGAAGATGGTCTATATGGGACACCGTAGGTTCCTACGAAGGGATCACCCTTACCGCAAGAATAGAAAAGATTTTAATGGGACTACTGAGAAACGTGGCCCTCCAAAGTATCGAGACGGGAAACAGATACTTAAACAAGTAAGCAAACTCACAGATGTTGTCCTTGGGAAGGGGGAAGGTGCAGTACCAGCGCCAGCCGGTAGTATCTGGAAGAAAAAATCAATCTTTTGGAAACTACCTTATTGGCCACTTTTGAGTGTACGTCACTGTCTTGATCCAATGCACATAACTAAAAACGTGTGCGGTAACACACTTAACATGTTGATGAACACCGGGGGAACAACAAAGGATTCTCTCGCGACACGCTTGGACATGCAACACCTGGGCCTCAGGAAGAAGTTGCACCCAATAACTCTTGAGGATGGCCACTTGAAACTTCCGGTGGCATCATGGACACTGAAAAAGGAAGAAAAGGCCATGCTTATTTCTTTCTTTAATGATCTCAAAGTGCCAACTGGCTACTGTGCGAACCCGAAGAGGCTAGTTAACATGAGAGAACTTAAGTTTAACTATGGTTGTATGAAGGCCCATGACTGTCATGTCATTATGACTCAGCTACTCCCAGTTGCCCTACGAGGTATCCTCCCTGACAAGGTCCGTGCCCCAATCATAAAGTTGTGTTCATTCTTCAACGCGATCTCTGAAAAGGTCATTGAAGGGGCCAAGCTAGACCAGCTGAAGCAGGAGATAACCGAGATTCTATGCAGGCTTGAGATGCATTTCCCACCGACTTACTTCGACATATCAGTGCATCTACTTGTTCATCTTGTGGACCAAATTAAAGCCCTTGGCCCAATGTATCTACACCAGATGTTTCCTTTCGAGAGGTTGATGAAAGTTTTCAGGCGGTATGTTAGGAATAGATTCAGACCAGAAGGGAGCATGGTAGAAGGATGGACAACGGAGGAGGCCATTGAGTTCTGCACATATTATATGGACATCAATCGGGTCGGAGTTCCAGTATCTCGTCACGATGGAAGACTAGGGGGCAAAGGAACGATAGGTGAGAAAGCAGTCAAAATAGTCGAAGTGGTTTCCTTCAGACAGGCACACTTCGCTGTTCTCCAACAGGCCGACGGTGTGATGGCATACATTAATGAGCACAAGCAGTTACTGCAAAGTAAGCACATCGGTAGGTCACAGGCTTGGCTTGAGAAAAAACATAAGGAGGAATTCGGTGACTGGTTTCGACGCCGCAGGCTAGGAATGGTGTCGGGATGTCAGCTAGATCTCTTAGCTCCCGGACCTTCGACTACGGTGATGATGTACCAAGGTTATGATATAAATGGTTTTACATTTTACACAAAAAAACAGGATGGAAAGAGCACCAACCAAAATAGTGCTGTTCGTTTCGACGCCCACGGTGAATACGGCACGGTGGAGGCAACATACTATGGTTTCATAGATGAGATATGGGAGCTAGACTATGGACGACAGTTGAAGGTCGCTCTTTTTCGTTGCCAGTGGGTCCGGCTAGATGAAATCAACACCGACAATGATGGGTTCACTACCGTTGATCTATCCAAGACCGCATACAGAGATGACCCCTTCGTCCTTGCAAAGGATGTTTTGCAAATCTTCTATGCAAGGGATAACAATACAAAGGGAAGACTACAAGTAGTCATGCAAGGCAAAAGGAAGATTGTCGGTGTTGAAGGAGTGACGGACGAAGAAGAGTACAAAGGTTATCAAGAAATGGCTCCTTTTGGGGCAGACATTACCCTACCTATCCTTGAAGAGGGTGACGAACCTGCTTACCTCCGGAGTGATCACGATGAGGCCATCATACTTAGAATATCATAAACTATGTAATCCTTAATGAAATGTTGTAGATCTTCATTAGTTGAACAACTTTGGTATTCATCACTTTCTGAGCTGAAATCATTTAGGGGCTCAAATTTTGGTTTGAACTAGTGAAACATGACAATGAAACATGTGCAACATCTCAAATTCCCGATGTAAGTTTTGTGAACAATGTGTACTAAGAATTTGTCAAATGTGAACAACTTTGGTATTCATCACTTTTTCATTTGAAATAAATTGGGGTTCTAAAATTTGGTTTGAACTTGTCGTTTTTCAAATTTTTTTAAAAAGACAACTTGAAACATGATTTTGAAACCCCAAATGGTTTCAACTAGAAAAGTGATGTAAAGAAAGTTGTACAACTCATCAAGGTCTACAACTTTTATATTGGTCATTTCTTCATCCGACAAAGTGGTAATAACATTGTTCATAAATATTACACATCTCTCATAAGATTTCATAAACCATATGAGACACGTGTAGGTTTTGTGAACAATGTATATTAACAATTTATCAAATGAAGAAATGACCTATACAAAAGTTGTAGATCTTGATAAGTTGAACAACTTTGGTATTCATCAAGTTTTATGTTCAAATCATTTTGGGTTTTAAATTTTGGACTGGACGTTCCATTTTTCAAAATTTCAAATTTGAAATGTTCAATTTTTTTCAAATGAAGAAATGACCTATATCAAAGTTGTAGATCTTCATGAGTTGTATAAATTTGGTAGTCCTCACTTTTTCATTTGAAATAATTTGGGGTTCTAAAATTTGGTTTGAACTTGTTGTTTTTAATTTTTTTTAAAAAAGTAAAACTAAACCGGTTCTAATGACCAACCGGCAGTGATGTCCCACATCACTGCCGGTTGGTCATTAGAACCGGCAGTGATGTCCCACATCACTGCCGGTTCTAATGACCAACCGGCAGAGGACATCACTGCCGGTTGGTCATTAGAACTGGCAGTGATGTGGGACATCACTGCCGGTTTTTAACCAGCAGTGATGTTGGCTATCACTGCCGGTTTGTTATTAGAACCGGCAGTGATGTGGGACATCACTGCCGGTTCTAACGACCAACCGGCAGTGATGGCCAACATCACTGCCGGTTGTAATATCCAACCGGCAGTGATGCTGGGTTTATAAAAGGGGCTGGCGCTCCCGCCAGCCCCTTTTGCTCGACAAAAAACCAAACTCCCGCCAGGCGCCAGTGCACGCCGCCGCCGCTCGACTCGCCGTCCACGACGCCGCAGCCCGACCGCGCCGTTCGACGCCGCAGCCCGACGCCGGAGCACGACGCCGCCATCCTCGACGCCCCCAGGAGCTTCTCCCTTTGCTGATTCGCGCCACCCCTGCAGTTTGGGTGAGTGCCCATAAGGTGTTCGGTGAAATGCCTCATCGAGTGCCACGAAAAAATTGCTTGTATGCCTTGTATTTCATGATGAAGGATCTGTCATGTATCATTTGTTTTTATCATATATGTCATAAAATTGCTTGTATGCCTTGTATTTCATGATGAAGGAAGTACTAGCGTATGTATGTATTTGTTGGATGGAGTTATTTCGAGAAGTTAAGTCATAGGGAACTGCTATGGGTGAAAAAAAATAGTGGGGTGGGGGGGTGGGGGTGGGTTTAGAATGGTCGTCCCTGTACGAGAAAATATGGGGCCAAACTTTGGGAGCTCTCGGATATACATGAAAACTAATTAGGCAAAATTGGATTAAAGATATTATCAGTGTATAAATGTATAATGTACCATGTGGTTGATAGGAACTGTGTGTGTGCTGGGGTTGAGGGGAGGGATTTTTTTTTGAAAAAAAAAAGAGTACTGAAATTTATGAATTATATATCTTCCATTTTAGCATCATACAAGAGTTTTAATTTGTATTTAGGTCACTTCTTTTGCTGATCGGAAATAGTTTCATAGTTATATGGCAAAATATTCAGCGGCGTTCTTTTTCGCGAGTCCCCAATGGAGAATGGCCCAACAACCTGCACGAGAGAAGTTATTATGTAATATAGATTGAGAGGATTCAAAGTTATTAGATGAAAAAAAACGAGATTGAGAGGATTCGAGTTTCTACATAGCAAATTTTGAATCTCCTGATGATTGTTTCGACTTTCGACAGCTCCTCTTATTATGTAATATAGATTTACTAGAAAAGATATAATGTGATTAATTTAATAATCTTTGTTTGGTACCATAAATATTAGTACTTTTTTATATATCTAGTTAAACTTAAAATTGTTTCACTCCTCGAAACACGAGATGTACACTTATTTTAGAACCGAAGTACACAATTTCCCTTTTAGTGGTCAATTTGAATTAGATCTGATACATAATGTGTTCGTTTTTGGTTTCCAAATATTTGTAAAGAAGGATATCTCTGTACAAAGAACTTCTGGGGCCACGATGAAATGCTTATTTGGGTATCAAAGGGGGAAATCAATGAGGATGAATTGTATAGGTTTATATCATGGATAATATACATATATATAGATAGACCTGTTTCTCTCTATAAGTGATACATGAAAGAACGAGATGTTCTCCCTCTTCCATTTATTGTTGGTGCCCATGAGGATACGATTACAATACCGACAATAATATTGTTGGTGCCAAACATGGCCTGGGAGGGATCCTGTCACGGTTGGTGCATTTAGGGTTGTTGTAAGGTCAGCAAGGCTACTTAGAACGCCTCAATCCTTGTAGGTGCATCAATTGGAAGGGCATAAAAAGAAAGTCTTAATTTTTTGGTGGGAAGCTAGCTATTCTACCACATATAAACTATGAAAGAATAGTATGACATGAAAATAAAAACATCACAGGATAATCTCTTGAAATGTGAGATAGTATGGACTTTCTCATGATGATCTCCATTGTCAAGTTTCCAGTCCTTTGAGCCATCATGCTTTTGTGCTTCTTGATAAAAAAAACTTCTAATAACTTCTTGTCTAAACCTAGGGGTATTCTTGAAATGCTTAATAGCCCTATATAAATTGAAGAAAAACTTCTTGAATTCATCTCTTGTGCCCCTTTGGTTGTTATACGGGGTCGAGTCGGTAACTTGATCAAGAGTTGGAGTCAAGAGTGTTTTGACGCATATATGAGATTTACCCTAAGAAAGTTGATGCCTTTGATTGCATGTCCAGAAACATGACTCGTCATCGCCAATTCACCACCCGTCGCCGAGCT